>JBAMMX010000009.1:20532071-21132071 GCA_037126225.1 Dillenia turbinata | reverse complement strand
CAAAACCCTAGAACTAAGGTTAGGAATTGGTCCTCACTTGCACAAAAGATGAGTACAGACCCAACCTAGGGTTTCGAAGTCTGCCGATTTGGGGCTCTGCAAGAGTGGCAGAAGGCGCGAGAGCGTGCGAGCAGGGAAGAAGCGCTGCAACCGCGCGCACAGGAGTTGTCGCACGCGTAGGGGCTGGCGTGCGCTGGAGCTATCGCGCGCTGCACGGGCGCGCAGGGCTATCGCGTGCTGGCGCGCGTGCAGGAGGGGGCTGTCGCGCGCTGGCATGTGCAGGAAGGGTTTGTCGCGCGCGGCAGTCGCATGTGCAGGGAGAGAGAGAGAACTCACGGGAGGGAGAGAGCTGTGAGGGGGATAGAGAGAGAATAGGACGGTGGTGGCTTGGGTGGTGGTTGAAGGCGGCGGTGACGGAGGAGAGAGGGCCGCGGGAGAGATTTCGAGAGGGTAATCGAGAGAGACCGAGAGAGAGAAAGAGAGGGATAGAGAGAGAACCGAAGGGAGAGTGAGAGAGAATGGGTGGTGGAACACAGCGGCGGTGGGTGGCGATCGGTTGCGGCTGCGGCGGAGGAGGAAGGAGATGAGGCGGCCGCGGGGGAGGGGAGAAGGTGAAGAGGCGGAGAGAGAAAGAGAAGGAGAGAGGAAGAATTAGGGCTTTAAGCCCTAATTCGATTTTTTTTTAATTATTATTATTATTATTATTATTATTATTATTATTATTATTATTATTATTAATATATATTTATTTTTATAAGAATAGATTTATAAATAAATAAAAGAGGGAATAAATAATTTAATAAATGAAATAGATATATTTATGAATATTTATATATACTTTATTATTTTATTTTAATAAATGAATATATCAAAAATTAAATTTAAAAACCCCAAAATTGAAAATCAATAAAATTAAATATTTTTTCTATATATTCACATATATATATATATATAAACGGAGGAAATATTTTTATTAATTTTAAGTACAGGGGTACAATACGGACACCGTAGTGTCGGTGTTACAATAGAATTATATTGTCAAAATAAAATCAACATTATAGGTTTCCTGCAAGACTGAAGGAAATAACATTATGGAAGGAATCGATAACATGAAATGGGTCCATGATCAAAACATTAGTCATCTTTAGGGACATAGGTAGCATCTATGGGTCTCTTGGCTTGATGCCTCTCCAAATTTGGAAGGGAGAAAGAAAATGTTATCTCGTGATAGCTAAGCAAGTGTTAAGAAGAATGGCATAACATAGAAATATAATATGGTAGATTTAAAATCACTTTAATACAGTCATGCAGATCATAGGTACAAAATAGGAAAATCAAACCCCTTAATCCAATGCTGTCAGTTAATCCTTAACATGGGATATCACATAACATATTCGAGGTTAAGATCACCATGGATGTAGTGGGCAACATGTCACCACTCCAGACAAAGAGCTCTCTTAAAAGAATTTAGATCAATTTAATTGATATACAATAGACAAATTATGCATAACAAATCATATCATATGTCTTATTCCCCACATATGTAACGTGCTCTCTTGAAAGCTTATCACTTATATGGAAAAGAAGGCCACACGCATAATGCCCGTCCCTTGGGTGGTAGGACAACAAACATACAAGAAATTTGAGGCATGCAGTCCTACTACATTTATATGGCTGACAGTCAGTATAAAGACTTATCCAAAAAGACCAACTTTTAAGTTGATCCTCTTTTGAGCCTATAGAGAAAGAACAGTTCCAAAAGGGTAGAACATGGCCCAACTGTATAAATTAGGTTGATTGGTTTCGATGCAACACCAAAGGTAAAGTAAGGTCCAGCCTGTCCAATTTAGACCTATATCATAAAAATCTGTTTTATACTATCATATATCATCAGATTGAAGAGTTTAATTGTCATTTTGATGAGATGAATTCTGAATTATTTATTTGTGTTGCATGCTTAAGTTCTCATTGTAATTTGGTTGCTTTGAGAAGGAGAGATTGGTTGGCTTTGCTAAATTCTATTATCATAACTTTTCTTGTGTACAATGAATGGCTTTACATAATTAGTTGGAAACATACTATTTGAGTTAATAGTTGTCTGCACATTTATTTAGTTGATTCATTTATCATAATATTTAGGAGTTGGTAGAGTAATCGGGTTTTTCTAAAAGCTAGTGGAGTAGTTGATTTATGCAGAAATCTTGGGTGATTCTTTATGTTACAGAGAGATTTATGTTGTGTATTTGCCCATATAAAGGCTTCAAAATTCTATATATATATAAAAAGAAGCAGTAGAAGAAAGGCCTTTTCTAGTGCTATCTTTCTTTTCCTTTTTATTGTTTCTTTATTCTATCCCTATAGTGATATAAGAGTCTCTGAATTAGTGAAAATACCTGAGACAGCAACAAATTTCTTTCATTTATTTTATTCACCTAATGGCTACAGATTCCAATTTTGTGAGGTCGACTTCTTCACCTTAAGTCTAAGGCAATTCCTTGTCTTGTTTGCATTTTATTTAATTCTAACAAATCTGTCTTCTAAATTCATATTTAATTAATCCTAAGTATTTCAAAACCTATTTTACTCAACATCTTTACTTATTGTAGACCTAGAAATTTTAATCATAAATTCTCTCAACAAGAAGATTCATAAAAATGGTGAATTTGCAGTTAATGGCATCTATCCCGGTTAAGTACAAAAGATAAGATCTTGGGCTACTAAATGCAGTAGTTGAATTTCTACCACTCCGAATCTTGGAAAATGATCTATCGATATGTATATGTATATGAATATGTGTATTTGTTTGTGGTGATTCTAAAATTTGGCTTCAATTTTGGTTGATAGAAGTGAATGGCTCTTGTACCCGGAGGAAGGTATAGGTTGAACTCTGATGCACCACTTTTCGTTCTGGCTGCTCTCCATCAAGTGGAGGATTTCTCTCTAGAATGGTGGGAATTCCCACGATTGGATTTCACCAAAATTGTCCAAGCCTCCATCGTTTCTGTATTCATGAATTTCTTGAATACATGTAACTTCACCTTGATGTTGAGGTAGACACGGTCCTTAAGATCCATTTGTCTATTTTTCTCCAATTCTTTGACTGCTGTAGGAGAAAATTTTTAAGTTGATGTGGGTTCTTTAAAACGTTTGTCAATAAAAGGCCAAATTCCAATTGCACAAAAGAAACCATCCATTTGTTTAGACGATGCCTCAAAATCGTTTTTACCATCATAGATAAAAGTGGGACAATCTCGTAGATGATGTAGATTATCCATGGATTAATTTCTCCAAAGTCTTACATAAGCTCTAGTACCAATTTGAAGAATTTAAAACCCACAAAATAAAATAAATAAAAATATGGCTTGGTAAAGAAACAAGAGAGAAACAAAACTTCTTTTTTTTTATGCCCTAAACTTAGTCCATCGTCTGATATCCAGAATTTTGCTCTAGCTAATTTAAACCGAGTCATGGTTGGATCCTCATTCGAAGGGGATTTTCTCAACGTTATTTTTATCACTTTCAAGATTTGAATCCGAGTATTTGGTGTAAAGTTCTAGTAATCTTCCCATTAAATCAACAAATCGTTGATGAGAAACAAAACTTCTATTAATCAATAACCCTCACATCATAATAATAACTCTCACCATAATAATATCTCTCATACCCCAATAATGAATCTCTCTCTTTCTCTCTTAGTCACATAATAAGAACCCAACTCTACATATATATATATATAGATGTCTAAAATATCTAATCCAAATAAAATACAACTATGTAAAATCAACTAAAATATAACTGCTTATATAGGATAATGTATATACATACATATATATATATATATATATATATATATATATATATATATATATTTATATCTCCACCAGAAAGAGATAAGGACTTCATATAGAGCATTAGAGATAATGATAAGATTTTGGTTTAATCCCTACACATTTTGCATGAGTTTTGTGTGAATGAGAATGTGAACCTCCATTAAGTGAACTTTCAATCCTATTACTCATACAATAGTGCTTATGAGACCCTGAAACTACTAAAATGCAAGCTTATGTTTGCTTCAATCACAGGAAATTGGCCAATTCCAATCATCGGCACAACACGGATGAACATTATTCATTAAATGAAAATTAAAGACTAGATCCCACAAAATCAAAATGTTACTAAAGGGTTACTTTAGGAGAACAGTCATCATACAAAGTAAAAGATGAATTACAAACTCAGATCTTAACCTGGGTATCTGCACATGAGTTTGCTTCTCTCTAGAATTGTTTAAATTGGAAGTTGTCCAACTCGTTTACAACAAATTAAGATCATTAAAATATTTTTAGTGAATAATTATAGAAAGAAACAAATTAAAAACCACTCGAAAATATATTAGATAACAAGGGACTTGCAGACTATTTGCTTAGGTTGGTTAGATTTAATCAAATTTTTTTAAATTGAGTGGTCGGATACTTTACTCCCTTAATCAGAGATCTCGATTTTGAGTTCTAATATTAAACAAAAAGATTTAGAAGAGTCAATCTCTTAATAAGCTCCACAATCGAATCAGATTAATAGAATAAAATTCAGATATCAATCAATAAAAAAAAAAGTAACTTAGGTTTAGGCCCTCAACTCGGGTGGAGTAGAAAACAACCATCCCAATTGTGCAAAATCTTGTCAGCCATTCACCATGTTGGCCCCCTAATGGTGCCACACGCTCGAGCCGAATCCAAATTTCCCTCTCAAAGCTCCACTCCATCCTTAGCAATTCTCATACCTCAAACTCTAAATCACATGTCTTCCTCAATTGGAGTCACAGTCAAATTCACGAAGCTTCTGCCAACAATTAGAAGAATATATTTATTTTTATTGATTAGTTGGTAAATATAAAATATTACTCTTCTAATTTTTAAATCCCTCTTAAGTATATTTAACAATGTTTTCTCCACTAAATTTTCTACTAATTCAACAGAATAATTTTTATATGAGTTAATTTTATGGAAATAAGGTTTATAACACAATTATTGCACTTTTTTTCTCTATATATCTAGTTCCTTATCCTAGTGAAAAGGAGCCAACTGGTGCAACTAGCAAAGCAATGAGGATAATTTCGTTTACAAGTGCTCTCTCTCTCTCTCTCTCTCTCTCTCTCTCTCTCTCTCTCTCTCTCTCTCTCTCTCTCTCTCGACCTAGTATAAGAGTAGAAAATCTAATGCCAATAATATACTTGCCATTCCTTTTGCTTTGCAAGACATGGAACCCCAATCTCACTTAGAAACCAATGTTAGAATGACATTAACAAAGTATTTTTACCAACTGTTCAAGCTATTTTATTGTCCATGACGACAATGAAAAGTCCAAGTTTATCTTGAATTTTCCGGTGGGAAGCTAATCTTACTAATGGATATAGTTGATCCTAGTCAACTCTTCATGATAAAAAACCAAATACCCCTAATGCGATTGAGAATTTATTTTAAAATACACATACGGACATCCATATGTAAAGTAATTAAGTAATACCTAGAGCATTGTGTGATAAAGAAACAATAAAGTAATGGGTGTAGTTGATCCTAATCAATATTAAACCTCCTAAGACCTACCTGTTCATGATCTTTATGGGGTGTGGTGGATTAAGTCTACCCCAAAACCAGCTACTTGATCCCAGGATATGCTTAACCCCATGTTTAAAATTTCATGCTGGGTTGGAATGACAACAGCAATAAGGATGCTATTATTTCATAATAAACCATGCTATAAAAAATTAATTATCGAAGGTTTTCCAAGATTTATTTGTAATGGGGCCACAACCTATAATTTTATGATTCATTTTTTAGTATAAATTATCGGTATTCGATAAATACGTTAAATCTGATTAAATTTGAATCGAGTCAAATTAAATCTTTAAAAAACAAAATTTTCTCCTGCTTATTTTTGTTATACATAAAACTTAAATTAAATATTCTAGTTAAGATTACCAATGTCCAACCACCGTAGATTATGGCTCCCTGTTTCTTCTAAGACAGTAAAACAGCCTAATGTTACCCATGATTTGCCAACTTTATTTTAATTTTTGCCTGGTAAACAAGATGGGGAGAATTAGGGGTGTTACGAAATTAGGGTAGTGTCACAGGTACCCATTATACTATTTGGTCAAAACTTGACTCGAATTCGGTCAAACCGAGCTCGGGCTCAGGTAGTTCAGTATCCAGTTCGAGCTCGAGTCCAATTGTGTCGAGTTCAAAAGTTCGACGAGTTCAATTAATTATATTTTTTAAAAATAATTTTTATATATAAAATTACGTTTATAGATATATTCTTTTGAATATATTATCCAAAATCAAAATGCCAGTCAGCCCTCCTTTCTCTCTTCCAAGCCGCAAAATGCCATTATGATAAGGCTGTTTACCAATAATCTTGAAGACTGATGCTTCTGGATTACAACATTTATTATTTTAACAAGAAATTCTTTTTTTTTATTATTATTATGGACGAATTTCGACGCAATGGTTGAGTTGCTCTTTTGATGACTTCGAGGTTACAGGTTCGAGGCGTGGAAACAGTCTCTTTACAAAAATATAAAGGGAAGACTACGACTATATACACCTGTTCCAAAGTTAAACTCAATTGTTGGGATTAAGATTTTGATTATTGTTATTGTTGTTTAATATATTATCTGAAATCGATTAATTAAAAAACACTATTCGATGACATTTCTAACACGAATTCAAACTCGAGAAATACAAATTCAGTGAAATCAAGCTCACCTAATCAATACTCGAATCAAATTCGGATATCAAAACTACCGGATTGGACTTGAGTCTTATAACATCCATAGGAAGAATGGATTCTAATTTGATTTTTACCGCCCTTTAAAATTTAGCCCAAAAAAGGCCCAAGACACATATATTAAGATCCAAGAAAAAAAAGCGAAAACGCTCTCCAGCCGGAGTCTGTTTTTGCCTAGATTGGATTCCTTGGCTAGACATATAATTATCAGCGTGAAAAAAAAAAAAAAAAGCTGGTGGGCCCCTTTGTGTGTGTTAGAGTGACAAAACTTCTCATTTTGGTATTTATTCCACTTTGTTGTTTTTTTCAAAGTAGCCGTTACACCTAAATTTAATATTCCAAAAAGCCTCCAATGAGAACGAGACATCCGTGCGCAGGGTCCGCCGCTCCCCCTCTCGCCCCGCTCCACTCTCTATCTCGCCCCCCCTCCCCGGGGCTTCTCTCTCGCCTTCTCTCTCTCTCACACTTAATTTTTTATTTTTTATTTAAATATAACTCATGTACAACTTTTCTTCTGTTTATATAGTTCTTTGACAGAATTCAATTTTCAAATTCTATATAAGTTTTATTAATCAAATTTATAGATAGTCGTAATTTTTAAATAATAAAATAATATTATGCCGTTTATTATTGTTGTGAATTTAAAATTTACTATTTTTTTAATGCTTATATAGCATTCCCCTGTTTGAGTTCCTTCTCTGCCCCCTCCTTACTCTTTCAGGAACTATATATATGTTCCTGCCGTGTCGAAACTCCAATCTTCCAATCTTCACCAACTCTCTCTCTCTCTGTAAGAGCCTTTCCTTTTGAATCATAAACATGGTGAAATCAACAAATTCATCAATTTCAGAAGAATCCATTACAAGCCCACTACTCTCTGAGCCCACAAGCAAAATCACAAGCAGCGATTCAGATAAAAGCCCAGCAACCTCAAACAGATTCATCAGCATTTCTGGGTGTTACTCATATAAGTCACAGGAGCCTGATCTGAGACTTTTCACCAACTTTGGTCATGGGGATGGTTCTATCAAGGCGCTTATCACTGTTGGGAACAAAGCGTTCACTGCCCATCAAGATAGCAGAATCAGAGTTTGGAAGGTGTCAAGAAAGTCCGGGAATGTGTTTAGGCTTGTGAACACACTCCCAATAGCAAAAGACTATTTGGGGAAATTCAAGAAGCAAAAAATAAAGATAAGTTTTCATATGTTGAATTGTGATCTAGTCAAAAGTGAATCATAATGGCTTACTATTTTTCCTTTTTTGGGTTATGAAAGTTCTTAAGGAGAAATGTGTGCGTGTCATCCGCGGGCTAGAATCATAATGCAACAAATCTTAAACTACTACCAAAAGCATGTGAATTCTTGAACGTGCCCCCCTCCAGTTCCCCCAAAAAAAAAAAAAAAACCCTTGTGTAACTCTCATATTTTGGGGCATTATTTCCTACCCAAATTGGAAAACTGTCATAACCCCACCTTAACCAAACATTGAAGATCAATCATTGAGAGCATATTTGATGGAATAAGTGAAAATTTGTGAAATTTCAAGATAGAACCTCTTAAACAATTTGGTTTCAAAGACTAACCAATACAAGGTGATTCAAACTTTCCAACATTCCAAATGAAGATACTGAAATTGTATACTCTTAATTAGGTTCCGGTTATGAAAAAGCATCGGAGATGAACCATATTTTATAGGTACTGTCAACAAATTTGAATATGGAAGCAATATAATAATTAAAGCCCTAATGATTCTTCGTATAAACCACTACTCATAGCTCATTTCTCACGAAATAATACCATGAGTCGGGAGCAAATGATGGACCCTCTTTTAGAAGACCTTACTGTGTAAAATGGGCCTCCCTTTTCCTGGTATCAATACATTCAAGCGCGAACGAGCCTATGTCGCCCTAGTTCACTGAAGAGATTCATCCCCACGAATGAGTTTTAGTCGTCCCGATCACTCGAAGAGATCTGCCTCCCCGAAGGGCCTTAGTCGTCCCGCTTGATCAAAGGGATCATTGTTCAACTTGATTTATAAGGGGTTTGGTGGAACCAAACAAGCTCAATCGATAGCTATCAAAGAGATCGAATGCACTCGTCTCCCTCGCTCATTAATATCCAATCGGTATTGCTTAACTGAGTTTTCCACTTTGGCACAGAACATGTCTTCCATATACAGAAGGAAACCTAACAGATCTAATCTATAAGGGAAAGAATCTTCCCGTATAATTCAGTTATCAAAGTAACCGCAACATCGAATCTTTCGTGATCATAGATCCAGAATTTTCGGACAAATTCTTAAAGAAACTAGGGTTTCATAGAGCCCGCAGCGACGCGAATCTACGAAAAGCATTATATAACATCAATTGGGGCATCGGTCCAAATAAATCCTCTAACCTTACACAAGACACACAAAGTACAGAGGGAGATCTGTCTTCCCTCTTCTTTTAGTCTGTTTATCTTTCCTTTTCGAAAACTACACTTTCTGATTTATGCGTCGGAGTCTTTTCGGTCGAAACACCCTCCGGTAGTCTTTTGCAAGTCTCAAATCTTACAACTAGCTGTCCGACTGAGTCCAGGAAAAATTGGTTTTGTGGAGACGAAATCCACCTCTAACAGATTTCATTACCCTAATTTTGATCATCTCTTTGGAATAGTCTCGCTCAGGCCCTCCCAAACAAACACAGAGAAATATAAGTGCTCACTTCGGGTATAAAGGATCCATCACGCCTTGCACTCCACAAAGTCCATTGCAGCTCTTCTATCGTCGATGTTTTTTCAAATGTAAACTTTTTCTGTGGTGTTAAATTTTTTTGGATTTCTTTGAATATCTTTTTTTTTTTTTTTTAGATAAGAGAAATTCAAACTCAAAATCTCTAAATGAGGGAGAGACGATACCAATTGAACTATAAATCATTGGTTTAAAATATCCTTTTCCAATTATAGATAAAAGTGTGATTGAGCCAACTTGATTTACTTAAACTAGCAAAATAATTTAGATATGTGCAGTTGTTGTGTTGATTTTTTTTTTTTTTTTTTTTGGTTGTGGTTACAAGATCAAGCTTCCACGCAAGCTCGTTGACTATTTGTGATCAAATAGGGTTTTCCCAAAGATTAAAACCAAATAATTTAAACACAAAAATGGGAAACTACATTGCACACAATTACAATGCTACTTATAGTAAAATGAAAACCTTATAAATAAAATTTTGTTTAAATTACCTAAATACTATAGTAGATTACTAATCTTTCCTTCATATAAGCCCCAATTTAATTCAAGAACCTTCTTTCTACAATTGTAACAATAAATTTGTATTTGTCAATTATTTTATAGGATATTTGTGGTAACTGGGGAAATTGAGTAAAATATTACTCTTGTAAATTTTTCGCTCATTTTAAGAGTATTTAGCGAACAATATTTTCTCTCTTAAGATTTAAGGGTAAATTTTAACTTCTTGTTGTCTAGGGTAAAGGGAGAAAAAAAGTAAAAATAATATAAATATAAATATAAATATAAAATTTTATTTTATTTTATCTCCATTTTGGACAACTTTTCTCTCCTCTAGTGTTCTCTCTCTTTCTAAAAAAGGGTTAATAAATGAAAATTACTATAAAATAACTTGTCAAATTTAAAAAAGTTGCCTAATTCAACCATACACATGGAAAGAATAATTTTTCCAAAGATAAATTTTGGCCCGTAAGTTACTACTCTTATATCACATACAATGGCAGAGCCATGTACGGTCGAGGGTGGGCAATTGCACCCCCTTAATTTTTTTAAATTCAATTAGTGTTTATAATCCATATCTATTTTACACTTACCTAACTATAATTTTGGCCTCACTAGTCTTTTTTTTTTCAAAAAAAAAATCACATAAATCCTTTTTCAACAACGTGTCATATAACAAAAATAAAATATAATATCACCATCACATGTTTTAAATAAATAAAAAATATTTTATAGTTTTTAAAGTCAAGAAAAAAAAAAGATAAATAATATTGTAGTCCCAAAAATATTAATTCATATTTATTGATTGAACAAATATCTCATAAATGTTTTAATACTCCCTACCTCTGAATCTTAGGCTTGCCACTAATCACAAAAGCACACACAATGATAAATTTTCATAGGAGGCAAATTTTTTCTTAGGTATATTTTGTCATAAGGGGTCAAAAAATTAGAAAGAAAAAATATCGATGAAAAAATGATAGAGGGGTAATTTTTCCCCTCCTATGTATTTGGTATGTTGCTATATGACTCAACAATTTTCTCTCTCCTAAAAAATAAAGCAAGTATAGATTCTCCTTTTAAAATTTGACATATTTATGTTCTTTCTCTGAAAAAAAAAATATATATATAATTAATTAGTTTTGATTTTCTCTATTTAAAATGAAACTGATCGATTTTCCTCTTCCTAAAAAATCAATTCAATTGAATTCTCTCTTCAAAACATTAGTTTTCTATTTTTATAAAAATAATGTTTGTTTGTTTCCTCTCCTTAAAACTAAATATATTGATTTTCTCTCTCTAAAAATATAATAATATTAATTTTTCTCTCTACGCACATTGTCTTGTAATTCTCTATAAAATAATGGATTTTACATGCCTATGTGCTACATGAAACATTTCTATTAGGTACTTCAACATAGAATAATAGCCAACTCTCTATAGGTGCATTTTGAAAGTTTAAATATTTTTTTCCCCGAACGCCCATATTGTTGGTGCATGAAATAATAATTTAGGTACTGAACATGTAATTGTATTCTTAAAAAGCAATAAAACACACTGTCTCCCCTTCTCCCTCTCTCTCTTTCTCTATCTCTTTCTCTCTCTCTCTCTCTGAAAAGGAATTAAAGACATGAGTATATATAGATCCCACAAAATCAAAATGAAACCAAAGGGTTACTCTAGGAGAAGGGTCATAATACAAACTAAAAGATGAATTACAAACCTACATCTTAACGAGGGTGTCTGCACATGAGTTAGCATAGGTTGGTTAGCTTTAGGCCCTCAGTTCAGCGGAGTAGAAAACGACCGCCCGGATTGTTGCTAAATCTTGTCAGCCATCAACCATGGTGGTCCTTAATGGTGCCCCCTTCACTCCCGTCAAACCCAAGTTTCCCTCTCAAAGGTCCCCTCCATCCATAGCAATTCTCTCATCCATGGAACTCTAAATCACACGTCTTCCTTGATCAGAGTTCCAATCTAATTCACAAACCTTCTGCCAACAATTATAATAATAGATTTATATTTATGGATTATTTAATTAGAATATATATATTAGTTGATCAAATATAGTAAAATATTACTCTTCTAATTTTAACCTCTTAAGTATATTTAATAATGTTTTGTCTACTAAAATTTTTATTAATTCAAGAGAATAACTTTCATATGACTTAATTTTATGGAAATAAGGTGTATAAAAATAAAATTTTTCTTTATATTATTAAGTAGTTAAAAGGAAGAAAAAAGCACCAGTGGTCTAGTGGTAGAATAGTACCCTGCCACGGTACAGACCCGGGTTCGATTCCCGGCTGGTGCAATTGTTGAAGCTATGAGGATAATTTCGCATACAAGTGTTGGTGGGTCCATCACAAGTCTGATATTACCATGAAAAGTTAGCGCTTCTGAGCTTCAAAATTTTTTTTCTTAATATTTTTTTCCATAAATTCATGTGATAACATTACAAAATTTAGAAGAGATATATTTGATCATGTAAGAAATTTACAAAAATATAGAAGAGTACGGATATGTAGTGTTCTCTCTCTTAATTTTTTTTAATCTGAATATTTTTTTCATAAATTCATGTGATATCCTTACACGACTTAGAAGAGATGCATTTGATCATGTAAGAAAATTTAAAAAAATATACAAGAGTAGGGATAAGTAGTGTTCTCGCCCTTGATTTTCTTCTCTGCCCCCTATTTACTCTTTTAGGTACCATATACGTTCCTGGTATGTCTAAACTCCAATCTTCCGATCTTCACCGACTCTGTCTCTCTCTCTCTGTCTCTCTCTCTTTCTCTCTCTCTCTCTCTCTCTCTCTCTAAAAGAGCCTTTCCTTTCGAATCATAAACATGGTGAAATCAACAGATTCATCAATTTCAGAGGAATCCATTTCAAGCCCACTACTCTTTGAGCCCACAAGCATAATCCAAAACAGTGATTCAAATGAAAGCCTTGCAACCACAAACAGATTTATCAGCATTTATGGGTTTTTCTCATATAAGTCACTGGTAGTGTGTTACTAAGCTCAAGAAGGCCCTACACAATGCCCATGGTAGAACCAAGTGTGCCACGGCTAGGTGTGCACAAGTGGAGGCATTGGGGGCCCACAATAGTGCCAATATTCGACCTAGCAATGAGGAGCACAAAGAAGAGGTCAAGCTTAAGGAAGCCACGCTCAACGAGCCCAAGAACTTAGAGGCCTGAGAAAACATCATGGGCACACCAAGGCCCCAAACTCCACAAGTCCAAGAGGAGTCCAAAGCCAAAAATGTTTCCTAGGAAGCTCAAGGGGACCGAGGCAGCCAAGAAGACAAGATCACGTACTAGAATCTTAAGAGCCCTAAGAAAGCTAAGGGACAATAGACAACCAAGTGGACAAGGCAAAAGCACAAGGAATGAATGACCGATAGGCATTCTAAGAGTTATAACTCACATAACAAGTGTAGAAAATCCCAAGGGCCACCTTAAATGTATGGCTCATAAATAATGTGTCTTTTGACTTTCTCCCCAAGGCTTATAAATTGGCATGTACTCAAACTTGAGAGGACATTTGACAATAAACTTATTCTTTTCATATAAGAGTGTTCTCTCTTTACAAGTTTAAGGAAGTAAGTCTTTTCTTAAGTTACACCACTACTTAAGTGATTCTCGGGATACAAAGTAGTAAGGCTTATGTTTGCCTTTCAAGGCCTGTGTTCAACCCTTTAACCCTATCCTTTTGCAAACACAAGCTCATTAGAATCTCTCGGCTGCCCCTAGGCTTGGATCCACTACATAGTGTTACCAGGCCATATTGGTTCTCTTTCTTGCTTGGCTTTGTGTGGTGAATTCATTTTTAGCAGTTCACAAGGAAAAGACATTATTGTTTGGCAATAGCCTGATTTGTGACTTTTCACCAACTTTGGTTATAGGGACGGTTTTGTCAAGGCTCTTGTCACTATTGGGAACAAAGTGTTCACTATTCATCAAGATAGCAAAATTAGAGTTTGGAAGGTGTCAAGAAAGTCCAAGAATGTGTTTAGGCTTGTGAACACACTCCCAACAACAAAAGACTATTTGGGGACATTCATGAATCAAAGCAATTAAGTTCAAACTCACCACCATCACAAGCGATTGCGAATTGAGCAAGCTGATAATATTTCTTGTTTGGTTATTTCAAATGCATGAGGCAAAGGTCTTATGTTTGTATTGAGTTAGAAGTCAATGATGTCTTAGTTATGGGATATTGGGAAATTCATGAGCTAGTGATCAGTGAAACAACCAATTGTGATCAAGATGGGTTTCTCTCTCTAAAATGGATTTTGGGCAACTGTTTGTCCCCAATTAGGTTGTTTCATTTTACTGGTTTATGTGTTTAATTAGGTAATGTATTTGATTTATAGATTAATTAGTAAGGGTTATACCTATTATTATAATTGACTTATTTTAGGTTGTGTCATCTTCGATCCCCTCCTATATTATGCAGGTGGTTTGGCTTCTAGAGTTCACCTGTAATCAACTGGACTTGTGGAATAGTCAATTTCTTTGAGGTGACTTTTAGACATCTTGACGAGTTCACAATGTTGGTTGGGGTAATGTTTACCTTCCTCGACAGTTGGGGTCTTGGTCTTAGCAAAAGCAGAGATGTTAATCGGGCTTTCTTTGCCAAACTCAGGTGGCATTAACTGCTGAGAAGTCTACTCTTTGGTGTTGAGTTTTGATTGGAAAATATCTTCAGGATAGACATTTGCTTACACATACCCCGCACTCAGGTAGTTCCGCCTTTTGGAGGGGCATCTTACAAGCTCATGACATGATCTTACGGGGTCTTAAATGGTAGGTGGGGGATGGTTCCAAGATCAAATTCTGATTGGATCACTGGGTTGGAGCCCAATCTTTATTTCATGATCGGGTGGATGTTCTTGGGGATGATAAAGAGGGTTCGAGAGTTCATCAAATATGGAAATGGAATAGACTATCCACCCTTATCCCGTTTGTTTAGGTGGAGGAGATTAGGAGGTCACTATTCCCCAGGATCCTAGAACCAGGGATAAGATTTATTGGGGAGGGGAAACAAATGGATGCTTCACGATTTAAGTAGCATATCAGTAAGTGTAGGGCCAGAGGTTATTGGTTTGTAGGATGTCCGAGATTGGCACTGGGTGTGGCATTTGAAGTGTCTAGAATGTGTCAAATTTTTTATATGAACAACTACTCATATTAGAGTGTTGAGTAATTATGAGAGGGTTCGGATGGGGCTTTCCTTGAACATTTAATGCCCACTTTGTCATGCTACAGAGAGACAGTAGTTCATATTTTGAGACATTGTTATAGGAGCTAAGGGGCTTAGAAGCTGCTACTTAGTAAGTCATATCTTGATTTGTCCTCAGTGGTGAATGTGTTAAAGGTCGATATCTTGCTTTCCCATCCTCAGTCTCATTTATTGAGAGAGTGTCAGAATTTAAACCAAAAACTATCAATCCATGATGTGCAGTATGTGCTTAGAGAAAAAAATTCCTATGTTGATGCTTTTACCAAGTTAGGTTAGAGGCTCCCCCTAGGATTCATATGTTTCACTCCCCCTAGTGAGGTGTATTGTCTTCTTCAAAGGGATATGAGAGGTTTGGCCTCTCTTAAAGGCTAGTTTGTTTGTTTCTCCTCATGTAACCCCCCTAAAAAAATAAAAATAGTTGACTTATTTTGTTTTTGACTATAAATATCTATTAGTCTCAAATAAGGTTGTTTATGGTGTGTCTTAGATCGACCAAACTAGTGTTTCTTCTATAGGCACTATATGTGACAAGCTAAAGGGGGTGAATAGGTTATCTTGAAAATTTTGATTTTTTTGGGATTAAAAGATGATTAATAAAAGATAAAAACAAAGGAGGAGAGAGAGAGAGACAATGGACATGATATTTATAGCAGTTCCATATCCTTGATATACATCCAATTCCAGACTTTATCTGGATTTCTAATCTGTCATTCTAACAAATAGTATACACAACTAACTTTCCCAATACTAGTAAACCTTACAGCTATTTTTCCAAATAGTCATAGTTGCCTTCCCTAAGAGCAAGCAAACCTAACTGCAATTCACTCAACACAATTTAAACCCCAAATCAAGAAAATCAATATGATCTTTTACAATGATTATGAAGTGAAGTTGAATCACAAATTAAAGTTTTGAATTTCATATCTATTCGTTACAAGTTCAAATCAAAATACAACTGAGAACATGAAAACAAAGGATGAATGCTTCAATGTTACAATATCATTTGATAGTTTAAGATCATCATCCTTCAATGCTTGAGGTGTAATTGTACTTGTGGAAGGTGAACTAGCTGTTGAGCAACCTTAATGACCATTGAATACATCGCAGCAGCTGTTGGAAATGGTTGAAGCCTTAAGAAAGATTCAAATAGCTTTTTCTATGCATATAACCATTAGAGACATTGGGTCAACTCATTCAAGTTTCAAGTTGACTTGTATTTGAATTCAGAATTGCTTATGTCGACTTGGTACAAAAGGTAAGTCGAATTGTATTCATTTTGTGAGTAAAGTGCGTTGGCTTGCTTAGTCCTGGATCAACTTGTGTTGGTTTTGGTTGCCTTAGAAATCCTAGCGAATTGATAGGATGTAGATAGGTTAACCTGGTTCTTCACTAGTTTAACTCAAGAATGTTAGTGAACCAACTTGGTATGGCTCTAGGTAAACTTATTTATGCTGTGGAGTTAACTTTTTGAGAGTTAGTTTTGGCATGTCGACTTGTCTTTCTTTTAAGTTGACTTATCTATCCTATAATTCGATACTAAGTTACCTTATAAATCTTAGTAAGTCAACTTATACATTCTCTAGGTTGACTCCATTATGTTGCAAACTTAGATTTTTAAGAGCATGTTGGTTTAATCCCCAAGGGGATAGCTTAGAGATCACAATTCATTCTCCCAACCTGGATATCCCAGATTCAAATTTCTATGCAACTAAAAAAAGAGCATGTTGGTTCAAGTCGACTTTTGATTATCTTAGGTCGACTTATAGTGTTTTAGCTTTTGTTTCGGGCTAACTTGTCTTCCTGTTTGGTCGACTTGGCTATCCATAGGTCAATCTCTCTATCGCCTGAGAAATGTTATTAAGTCGACTTGTAGACTATCTTGGTTGATTCATTAATTTTACAGAGTTTGGTTTCTAAGACTAGGTTTTGTCAAGTCGACACCCCTATATGATGGGTTGACCTATAGTCTAAGTCTAGGTCAACTTGGTCAATTCTTAGGTCAATTTGTCTACCTAACTGACGGGTCGACTTGACTTAGGTTTATTTAATAAGATAGGTCGACATAGTTCTGTTCTAAGTCAACTCTTAGTCCTATAGATCTAGATTCAAGTTGACTTGTTGTCTTCACAGGTCGACTTAAAGTTCTGCATACTTAGGTTTCTGAGGCTTGTTTACCTCAAATCGACTTGGTCTCTTGTGCTGGTCGACTTGTAAAATTACAAAAGTCAACTTTTGTGACCTTACTTAATCAGGTCGACTTGTCCATTGCTCCAGGTTGACTTATGATGTTCCATACCTAGCTGTTTTTCAAAAATTCAAAATCTAGGTAGACTTGGTTTTAAAGTTGGGTCAACTTGAGGCATTGGTAAGTCTAGTTGTGCGACATGTAGGTCAACTTCTTTATCTTAAGTTTAAGGCAATTCCTTGTGTAGGTTGACTTCTTTTCTATGGAGGTCGACTTGTCTGCATTTTATTTAATTCTAACAAATTTGTCTTCTAAATTCATAAGTAATTAACCCTAACTATTTTAATTACTTTTAATTATCATCAAAATCTATTTTACTCAACATATTCACTTTTTTGAAAACCAAGAATTTTTAATCCTAAATTCTCTCGACCAGAAGATTCATAAAATGGTGAATTTTTACTTACGACACCTATCCATGTTAAGTAGAAAAGATGGGATCTTGGGCCAGTAAATGGAGTTGTTCAATTTTCTATCACCCCAAATCTTGGAAACAATCCATCAATGTGTATACATATATGAATATGTATATTTGTTCGTGGTGATTTTAAATTTTGGATTCCATTTGGTTGATAGAAGGAAATGGCTCTTGTATCCGGAGGAAGGTCTAGGATGAACCCTGATGCACTACTTTTCATTTCGGCTGCTCTCCGTCAAGTGGAGGATTTCTTTCTAAAATGGTGGGAATTCCCATGATTGGATTTCACCAAAATTTTCCAAGCTTCCGTCATCATTTTTATATTCATGAATTTCTTGAATACATGTAACTTGATTGTGGTCTTGAGGTAGAGACGCACATTAAGATCCAATTGTCTATTTTTCTCCAATTCTTTGACTGTTTAGGAGAAAATTTCTAAATTAATGTGGGTTCTTCAAAACGTTTATCAATAATAAGCCAAATTCCAATTGCACAAAAGAGACCCTCCATCTGTTTAGACCATGCCTCAAAATTGTTTTTACCATCACAGATAAAAATGGGACAATCTTGCAGATGATATAGATTATCCATGGATTAATTTCTCCAAAATCATACATAAGCTCTGATACCTATTTGAAGATTTTAAAACCCACAAAGTAAAATAAATAAAAACTATGGCTCGGTAAAGAAACAAGAGAGAAACAAAACTTTTATTAATCAATAATCCTCATACAATAATAGTAACTCTCACCATAATAATATCTCTCACTCCCCAATAATGATTCTCTCTCTCTCTCTTAGTCACATAATAAGAACCCAACTCTATATATCTAGATGTCGAAAAAATCTAAATTAAATAAAACACAACTATACAAAATCAACTAAAATATAACTGTTTATCTGGGATGAATATATATATGTGTGTATATATATATATATCCACCAGAAAGAGATAAGGACTTCATATAGAGTTAAGAATTTCATTAGAGATAACGATAAGGTTTTGGTTTAATCCCTACATATTTGCATGAGTTTTGTGTGAATGAGAATGTAAACCTCCATCAAGTGAACTTTCAATCCTAATACTCATACAATAGTGCTTATGAGACCCATAAGCTACTAAATGCAAGCTTATGTTTGCTTCAGTCATAGGAAATTGGCTGATTCCAATCATCGGCACAAGACAGATGATCATTATTCATTAAATAAAAATTAGGGTTACTATAAGTGAACAGTCATAATACAAACTAAATGATGAATTACAAACTCAGATCTTAATGAGATGTATGCATATGAATTTGCTTCTCTATAGAATTGTCTAAATTAGAAGTTGTTTGACTCGTTAACAAGTGTTGGAGGTGGATTTCGACTCCACAAATCCAGCTCCTTGTTACTCGAACGGGTGCTTAATGAGAAGACTTGAAATCTGTAAAAGACCACTAAAGGGTGCTCCGCCGGGAGAGACTCCGACACTTAACTCAAAAAGAGTGATTTTTGAAAAGATAAACAGACTGAGAAAAGAATATGGATCTCTCTGTAACCCTTATGTGTCCTGTGTTTGGTTAGAGGACTTATCTGGCTGGGTGCATTAAGAGCTTTATATAGTGGCCCTCTTAGAGTCATGTGATCATGAGGCGTTACAACTCTAGTTTCCTGGTGGAGTGATCTAGAGAATCTGGAATATCAAAGATTTAATATTGTTATCATTTAGGAAGTTAAATTATACGGGGAGATTCTTTCTCTTATCGATTAGATCTTCAAGGTCTCCTTTCTTATAAGGGAAATACGTTTCGTGAAAAAATAAGAAACTCAATCAAGATGAAAATTAGTTGAGTATCACCGATCAGAAGTAGAAGTGTTCGATTCCTTTAGTAGCCATCGATCGGGTGAGAGAGAAAGGTAACATTCGGTTCTACCGAATGCTCTTGTAGATTGGATCACGTAAGTCTCATCGAGACTCAGACGATTAATGAGTAGGATTCCCTAGAGTTAGGCTCATTCGAATGGTCAGGGCAACTAAACCCTATTCGGAGAGAGATACCATCGGTAGAGCGAGGTGACATAGGCCCATTTCCGTGTGACTAGGTTGAACGCATTGGATTGTGAGCCTTATGCCGCTGTTGGGCGAGGCCCATTCTATGTAGTGAGCTTTATGAAACGGGTTCCATCATTTGCCCCGACTCGTGGTATCGTTTAGGGCGCCATAAGTAATGACTTTTCTAAAAAGACACTAAACTTTTAGTGTAATGAGCGTTTTTTCGACTTCCATGAACCGTCTCTAGTAGTCCTTTAAAAGCTATGCGCTTGGACATATTATGTATTTTTCCCCCTCGTCTATGAGCAATTTTCTTGTCTGGTGAAGATTTTCACTAAAGATGCTGAAAAGTTCGTCTCCTTCTTATCAGAGCATTAACGAAGTCCAAAGCATGATTAGGAAGAAGGAGCTGGAGGAAATACGATTGGACATGGCTCTGGGTAGCAATTTTACGTTGGTGGTGCCCACTGATAGAGATACAGCAAATAGAGCACCCAATGATTATGTTCCTATGTACAGGTAGGTGATGAAGTATGGGATGAAGATCCTATATATGGGCCCCCTTACTGAGGTGATGCACTACTAGAGGATCTACCCCACATTGCTCATTCCTAGTACCTGGCGTTTTGTCACTACGATAATTTCTTTATTAGGGTTTTGTCGTCTCCGTTTTCATGTGAAGATCTTGGCGACTCTTTTTTCATTGACACGATGTAAGGAGTAGGATTCTACCCACGGTTGATATCGGTTGCAGACCCATCCAGATTCCCACCGGATGTTTTATTATAGTGAATCAAAAGATAAGCTCTAGGCGTAGAAGTTCTCCTTTATAAAGTTCTTGAATAGGGATCTTTTGCCTATGTTGCCGAATGCAAAGTAAGAACCGTTGCTAAAGGGAAAGCCTCCGCTTCCCACTCGTAATTCCAAGTTTCTTAGGTCCATTAGGTGATACTGTGAATCTACTCATCCGAACATTTAGGTGGACTCACCAGTGGATGATCAAATGTTGCTTCTGGCGGGCTTGTTGATTGATGAGAGAAGAAAAATCATCAGGCCCATCTTGTTGGAGCTGAATGAAAAGGAGTTAGTAGACGATCTGAAGCTAGTAGAGCGTTCTATTCTGGATATGATTTTAACTAATAGAAGTGTGAGGCCAAATGCTACAAAACTACATGAGCACATTGAAGGGTCCCCAAGGAGGGGGTAATCGAAGTCGAAAAGAAGAAGAGTCCATCTACCTGAGTTTCCTGAAGAGGAGGAGCCGCACGAACAGGCTGGGAAGCACGCGTCTCCAGTTATGTCGATGCATTTTAAGGGAGGAGATAACCATGGGGAAGCTGAAGAACGTGCATCTCCTGTTATGTCAAGACGTTCTTCATCTGTAAGAGTGAGAACAGAGGGAGCAGACGTTCTATTTTCTGGTGCACTTCCTTATTAAAAGATGTCGAAGAAAGTGTTCTAGTCTGAGAATCTATAGAGATGGAGGCACCTCCAGATGCAGTGGCTTCCTTGAGAGAGGGCGCCTCAACGGGATCTCATGTTCTGGCCGTGCACACGGGCGAGACATCCATTCGATCTACTGTAGGGCTGCAAAGCCCCCATTATGAAAAGACTGAGGCCAAGGGATTCACATTGTTTGCTTCTGTCAAGCCTTTCGATCCCCAAAAGGATGGATAAGAGGGGGGATCTGTTGCTATCTGCATGGGAGGTCAAAGATTTGATTGCATTGATACCAAAGGGATGTTTCGGTTGGCCGATCGATTTGACTTTCGGGACCCTGACCTGGAATTGATGAAAGCATCTCCCAAGTATGTAAATAGGGCCTTCAATCTCGTTGTTTGATGGTATTGTCCTAACTGGAACTTATCTTGTTTGATTTTTCACTTTGATTAACTTGTGTGGTTTTTCCTTAGACTGCAGCTTTGGCAGAACTTCAGAGGCAGTGGAGGAAGCAGTTGGGAAGGCAGGTCAATCATCTAGGGAATCAGATTTTGTTGTTACAGGATGCTCTAAAAGAGAGGAATGCTCAAGTTGAGAACGTCTCCAATGCCTTGTTTGCTGAGAGGGAGGAGCAGATCAGGTTTCTAGAAGAGAGACTGGCATAGGCCCAAAAGCGATACGAAGAGTTAGAGGCCGAACGACGCGTTCACGTTGGTCGCTTGATAACCACGGAGACTTTGATACATTTGCGGGAAGAGTCCCTTCGAGAAGCGGAGCAAAAGATTTCACATCTTGAGGAATCTAACCTAGCCCTCATGCATTCCCAACGCAAGCTACTGGAAAGGCTGAGGTGTGCTGAAGCAATAATCCGCGAAGCAGGAATATACGAGGCCTTACCCCCTTTAGAGGGGATGGTTAGCCAGACAACGGTAAGCGAAGGTCCCATTTAGGTGGCTTTAGATCATGTCAGGCTAGTTGCAGCTCGAACAGTTGTGGAATCCCATTCTCTAAAGATCCCAACACTTCCTCCTCCCTGACCCAGTTGTAAACTTGTATCTCTGTTTGGAGCACTTTTTGTCACTTAGTGTATTTGCCCTTTTATAAAGGTTTTTTATTCAGTTGAATGCATGTTTTTCTTCGGTTAAATGCCTTATTGGCGATCTTTTGATTTAACTAGTCCGTAGTGTACTGTTGGTTACTGCTGGTTTGTTTAGAAGTGTATCGCCATCCTTAGAAGGATAGTTCAATTGAGACATGGGCATACTGGATATTAGGTTTCACTCGCCGTTTCAAAAACTTAGATGCTTTAACAGGGAAGAATGGCTAGTGTGATATCGATTTGCTTGGGATAGGAGTCTTATCAACAGATTGGAGTGATACAAGGCTTCTCAAGGCAGCACAGATTCGCTTGAATAAACTGACTTTACTGGCGGATCGAGGTGGACAAAAGTCGTTTGGAACACTAACTCTTTCGAAAGGATAGGACGACAAAATCTCATTCGGTTAGATAAATCCTTTCGATAGGACGGGATGATTGAGACCCTTCAAGAAAATGGATCCCTTCGATAGGACGGGGTGACTTAAACCCTTTGAGTAGATAGATGCCTCCGATAGGATGGAATGACTGAGACCCTTCGGAGAGATAGATCCTTTCGATAGAACGGAGTGATTGAGACCCTTCGGAGAGATAGATCCATTCGGTACGACGGGGCGACTGAGACCCTTCAGAAAGATAGATCCCTTCGATAGTATGGGTTGATAAAGACCCTTCGAGGAGATAGATCCCTTCGATAGGATGGGACGACTGAGACCTTTCAGAGAGATAGATCCCTTCGCTATAACAAGGCAACTGAGACCCTTCGGGGAGATAGATTCCTTCGAGTGATTGAAACCCTTTGGGGAGATTGATCCATTTGATAGAATGGGGTGACTGAGACCCTTCAGGGAGATAGATCCCTTCAATAGGATGGGGCGACTGAGGCCATTCGGGGAGATCGCTCCCTTTGACAAGATGGGGCAATTGAGGCCCTTCCGGGAAATAGATCCCTTTGGTAGAACAGGGTGACTGAGACCCTTCGAGGAGATAGATCTTTCCGATACGCTATCGCGCATTTTCATGGAAAGAAGTTGATATTGGATAAATTAATTGCAAGCACTAAGCAAAAAACGTCCGCTAAGGAAAAGGCATTAGAGTTTACTCAAGAAAGGGTGCAGAGAACGCCGTGTCATAAGCCGGAAAGGCATAAGTCGGAATGTAGGGCTTGTGCAAGAGCCATAGGTCATGGATCTGGAGGATTACCCTGTCTTGTCTATCTTGCGATGGTCTACCTCCCGCCGGATCATTCGATCCGTTTCTTTGTGGTGGATCCTGCCGATCAGGAGAATACATGTTTTTCCATTCCATACTAATGAATCTTTGTAGCTTTCTACTTCGGACCAGGAATTCCAATTCATCTTTAAGCCTTTTGCAATCGTCGGTCGTATGTCCATAGTCCCGGTAGTAATGGCAGCATTTCGATTTGTCTTTTCTCGAATATCTTCAGTGGGAGAGGTGGCCACCTTACATATGATTTGTTTTTGATTTGAAACAAGACCTGACTGGGGGTCTCACTCAGAGGGGTGTAAGTGTTAAATTTTCGTGGGTGCGGGGGCTTGGACGATTCTCTTTGGGTGTTAGCCGTTAAGGCGATCGACTACGTTCTCTTTCAGGTGGTCTGTTTCTCCTATGGTCGAAAGCCTCAGCGTCTTTGGTAGCGATATACTTCTCGACATGAGAGTAAAACTCTTGGATAGTGGAAGGAAGATTTTTCATAATCGAGATTTTTATACCAGAAGGCCGCAACCCAGTAAGCAACGCCGCTAATGGGATAAAGTGATCCAAGGATAGAACTTTCATCATTTTTGTCTTGAACCTCTTCAAGAAGTCTCTTAGAGGTTCATCTTCCCTTTGACGTAATGACAGTAAAGAGGTAGATTTTCTCTTTGCTCCGCTACTAATTACAAAGTGAGTCTCAAATTGCTGTCAAAACTGAGAGAAAGTTTATATACTCAGCGATGGGAGTGAATTGAACCATGTCAATGCATTCCCCTTGAGAGTGCTTAGGGAAGTGTTTGCACATGGCAGCGTCGGTCTTGTCTCTTAAGATCATTACCATCACGAAGTGTGTTTCGTGTGGTCACGAGGGTCGGTTATCCCATCATATCTTTCCATAGGAGGCAAAAGCACGTCATGAGGTATCGGTCTGAAGAAACCTTCGGGTCGAGGGGCGAAACATTATTGGAGTATAGGAGGGTTTGGTTTTCTCGAGCATTGACCCGTTTGAGTTCATGGCCAATTTGATCAAACCTTTCTCTATTTCTGTCAACTCTTCCCAATTTCCCATACATATACACAATGACGGTGTTGATAGAATCATCAAATTTTCCATTCTTGGATTCAACTTCATCAATCAGTTCCAACAACAACATCACCCATTTTTCAATCTCTACAATTCTAAGGTGAGAACATGCTGACAAGATGCTCACCATGGAATCATTTTCGGGCTTCAAAGTCTTCCTCACCAAAAAACAAAAATTTGTAAAGCCTCCTCAACCTGGCTCGATTGGGCACAACCTCCAATCAATGATGTCCAACAACAAACCATATCCCTCTCAGGTATTTCATCAAACATCCTAAATCCTGAAACCAAATCTCAAACCCTTAGCATAAACAAGAAGCAACCCATTTGAAATTACAGAATCACACACAAAACCCATTTTTACAACATGGATATGAACTTGTTTGACATAAATTTCACATTTTGACCTCAAACAAGCCTCTAAAAGAACAGAAAATGTGAACCCATCGGGCAAGATCGACTTAAATTTCATAACTTTAGGAGAGTGAGATCTTTACCACATTATTAAACAACTTGATAGTATAATTTGAATGCCCTCAAACAACTCATAATTTCTTTTAGCTTTCGGAGGTGTGAATGTTGGCCATAACGAGCTCATTGCACAAAACTCTCGCCACTCACGCACAAAAGTTTAAGAAAAGCAGATGGCTTGCAAGACTGCAGAGATGACAAGGAACGGCCAACAATTAGTGACAAAGAACGAACAAATTTCTTCAAACTTTTCAAAACACAGTAAAGGGCATAACTGGAAAAGAAACTAAAAAACCAGGGAACCAATAGAATTCCTTGATCAGATTTATCATCTATTACCCTTTTGAAGACTATGACTTCTGGTCTAAAACCATTTTCTGTTCTTTTTTTTGGGGGGGGGACCACCAAATGATGCTCTAAGTTTGGTAAACAAGTCAAAATGGTGAAATCTCATCATTGATGTACAGCATCATAAGCATCCTTAAAAACAACATAATTATTGTGCATTCCATCAAGATAGTGTGCGTGCTGTGTGCAAATTGTAGTCTACAATTCAAGACAAATGTAATGACAAGCTAATCTCTGCATCTAAAAGCCTTGCTAAGTATAAATTGATAGCCAGATACACAAAATAATGCTATTATAAATAAATTCTCAAGAAAAATAATAAAATCTAAAAAAAGAAAAACCCCAAATTGCGGAGTTCCCAAACCAGTGAAAATTAGGGTTTGAAAGGCGCAATTGAATTGGTGTAATCACAAGAAAATAAGATAACAGAGTGAGGGATTAGGACCACGAATTCAAGAAGGATAAGCAAAAAAGGGCTAGACTTGCCAAGATGTTCAATGAAGATTAGAATTGTGCACTTAGTTCTCTGCCCTCCATTTTATGTCCAAATCTATTTAAAAAAAAAAACAAAAAAACAAAAAATTGCATCCTCTATCGTTACCTTATAAAATTAGGTTTTCAAAATTGAGATACCAATAGATGAAATCACAGAGAGAGAGAGAGAGATTGAGATTGAGAGAGAGAGAGAGAGAGCACCACTCACAACAGAAATGGAGCATAGAATTTAAACCCTGGCATCGGGTTTGATAGTCAATTCAGGTTCGAGTCTGATGACGTCGGATACCTGTTCCTCGCTGACTGGACCTCTTATGATGACGTGTCAGTAGACTGGAAACTTCAAATGACATGTCATCTGGCAAGGATGCCAACAAAGTGCTGACTGGACAAGTGATGATGACGTGTCTAATGACTGGACATTTTGATGACGTCAGAAGCCAGTTCAGCAAT
The DNA here is from genome assembly GCA_037126225.1 of Dillenia turbinata. Classification (NCBI taxonomy): domain Eukaryota; kingdom Viridiplantae; phylum Streptophyta; class Magnoliopsida; order Dilleniales; family Dilleniaceae; genus Dillenia; species Dillenia turbinata. Next base: position 21,105,503 of record JBAMMX010000009.1, on the reverse strand, counting down.
GACTAGACGATTGATGATGACATGTGCGATGACTGGACATTTGAGATGACGTGTCATATGACGAGAATGCCAGCTTTGCGTTGACTGGATCTCGTATGATGACCTGTCCGATGACTGGAAACTTCAGATGACATGTCATCTGATGAGGATGCCAGCAAAGCACTGAGTGGGCAAGTCATTATGATGTGTCAGATGACTAGACATTCTGATGATATCGGAAGCCAACTCAGCGTTGACTCGACCTCTCATGATGACCTGGGGATGACTGGACACTACAGATGACGTGTTATCTGATGCGGATTACAGCTAAGCAAAGACTGACCTCTCATGATGACCTGCGATGACTGGGCACATCAGCTGACCTGTTATCTAACATGGCTGCCAGCAAAGAGCTAACTGGACAAGTGATGATGACGTGTCTAATTACGGGACATTCTGATAACGTCAGAAGCCAGTTAAGCGCTCACTGTATATTGATGATGACGGGTCTGATGATTGGATATCACTGATGATGTGTCATCTGACCTGTATGCCAGCAAAGCGCTGATTGGACAAGTGCGATGACGTGTCATCTAAGCAGGAAGCCAACTCAACGTTGACTGGACCCCTCGGGATGACGTGTTTGATGACTACACATATGAGATGGCGCGTCTTATGACCAGAATGTTAGCTAAGCGCCAACTGGTCCACTCCAGATGACATGTCTGATGACTGGACAGTCCCAATGACATGTCATCTGACGAGGATTACAGCCAAGTGATGAACTGCGATAACTGAACACATGAAGATGACCTGTAATCTGATATGGATGCCAGCAAAGCGCTGAGTGGACGAGTAAGGATGACATGTTCGATGACTGGACATGCTGATGACGTCAGAAGCCAGCTAGGCGCTGACTGGATAGTGATGATGACATGTTATGATAACATCTGAACCGAATGCCAGCTCAGTGCTGACTGGACCTCTCAGGCTGACGTGTGTGATGACTGGACAAATCCAATGACATGCCAATTGACGAGGAAGACAACACAGCACAGAACTCATGATGATGTGTGCATGACTGGACCCTTACGATGCATGTCATCTGACGAGGATGAGAACGAAGCTCTGAGTGGATGAGGTGCTTGATGACTGGACATTCTGATGACGTGTCTGATGACACTTTGATGATGTGTCTAATATCAGCACCGTTATCCGACAGCCAAGCGCAGACCTCATGATGAAATGAGTGATAACTGGACATTACAGATGACCTTCCATCTGACAAGGATGCCAACAAAGCGCTGATTGGAAAAGTCATGATGACGTGTCCGATGACTGCATTCTGATGACGTCGGAAACCAACTCAGCGCTGAGTGGACCTCTCGTGATAACATGTTTGATGACTGGACCTTTCAAATGATGTGTCATCTGATGAGGATGCCATCTCAATGCTGACTTGACAGAGATGATGACGTGTCTCATGACCAGACATTTTGATGACGTCTAATGCCAACTCAACGCTGATTGGACCCTCCTGAAGAGTGTCTGATGAATGGACCTTCTTGTGATGGGGTGTTATTTGAGAGGAATGCCAGCTAAGCGCTGACTGGATCTCTAGCTTACATTTTACGACTGGACAAGTTCGATTACGTGTCATCTAACTTGGATGACAGGTAGGCGCTTACATGTCTAATATCAGCACCATCTAACTCGGATGCCAGATATACATTGACTGGACCTTTTTGGATGACGTGGCTGGTGATTGGACCTAGTCGATGACATGTCATACTACTCGGATGCCAGCTAAGTGTTGACTGGACCTTCAAAATGATTTGCCGGATGAGTCACATGCCAGCCAAGCAAAAGCAGGAAAATAATCATATAATAATGCATAAATATAGAGTTCTTTTAATCTAAGAAATCTAGAGTGCATGGTGAAGAATGCTTGGCGACTGAAGGAGGACGCTGTGTCTTCACCAAGCTAGAGAGCTCGTCTTAACTTGAAACCCTAGCAAAGATCACACTGACGTCTCTCTCAGCAATGGTGGCCGAGACTTGCACATTCCCAATCGACATCACCAAGACCAGACTCCAACTCCATCGACACAGTCTCCTCCTCCTCCTCCTCTTCTTCTTCAATCACAGCATTCAAAGTAGTCTCCGAGATTGTTCGTCATGAAGGACATCTCTCTCTCTCTCTCTACAATGGTCTCTCTCCCGCCATTCTTCGTCACCTCTTCTACACTCCCATTCGGATCGTCAGTTACGAGTAATCAGAATTACAAGAATTACATAAACCCTAGAACCTTACCTAATTGGGGGATGCAAGAATTACCTCTTCTATGCTAGAGTAAGTAGGCCTAATTTAAAAGAAGTAAATAAACCCTAATCAGTTAGCATGATTTAAGTATTCGAATTGTAAGAATTACACGACTCAATTCTTACAATCTTACCTTGGAGGATGAATTAATCGATCGTGATTCATCTTTAAAGTCGAATTCGCCAAACGAAGAAGAAGCTGAACAATTGAAAGTAGGGGGGTCGAAATTTTCTAGGGTTTTGCAATCTTCTGAAAGGATGAACATGACGGAGAAAAGACAACCGAATTGGGGGGGGAGACGAGAAACGGTAGGCCACGGTTGTCGCCATGGACGACCCCTCTCTCTCTCTCTCTTCCCTCCCCCCCTCCGGTTGGTAGGTTTTGCTGACTACAACAACAATTTGACAACTGAGACGACGCGATTTGGTCCAAAAACGACGACCAGATGGAAGTGGGTGGTGGGCTGCATCCGATTTCTCTCCTTTTTTTTTCTTTAATTTAAATTATTATTCAAGTCTTACGAAAATGTTCTAATTCCCAACTTAAAAATCATGGAACTGCAGTTTTCACAACAACAATGAAAGTTATTCCAACAGAGAATTCCTCAAACATAAAAATCATGAAATAAAAGTTTACCGGATCAAGTCATACAATAAAAGCATATATCACTTGATCAAAGAATCAGCAGTCGCATCTATGGTCTCCAATGGGTTGAAATCATGTATGATTTGTTTTTAATCAAAATTTTAATAAAATTTATTTTTTATGGTATTAGCTTATGATTTACCTTTTACTAAAATATAATTAGATAAGAGTTTTTGTCGATTTAGCATAAATGGTCATCTAAACGGGTTAAAACCCTGGTAAAGTTTTAATTTTAAATTTTATTTCAGTATTAAGTGTAAAAATAAAAACTAAATTAACATAATGCTGTACTAATTGCTCATATATTTTCCCTTTCTCACGAGTAAAATCAAGACTGATCCCAAAAATTATTCTTAAAATCAAAGCAATAGTATCTATATTCAGCTACTTTAGACAACTAATTGCTTTAGTTTTCAATGTTGCCAAAACTAAGTCTATAGCTTTCTCTAAAAAATAAAGAAAAGAATATACAACATTTTGGTTTACAAGGGAGTTTGGTGTTGTTTTGAATATTATATTTTAATAACTTTAGATCTGAATTGGATTTGAATTTTAGGGAGAAAACATGTGAGTTTTTTGGCCAAAGATTGTAAATTTTTTATCGTATACTCATTGTTCTAATTAGATCCTCAGAAAGTTTCAATTTTAATTAAATTTACATATACATTATGGTCAGAATTTTTCATATTTCCGTAGTTGTCATTAGTGAACTGGATATTCTAAATATAACATTGATGGTCATAGCTTAATTTATTATAGGGATATGTTGTTGAAACTTCATTGTTTTTTTTTTTTTTTTTTCTTCTTCTGTTTATATGACAAGTGAATTTAGAAATTACATGTATTCTATGAACCAAAGTGAATAGCTTTATATTGCCATTTCTTTAAGCTACATCTTAAATGACATATTATATAATTGCCATCATGAAAATTCATATGATCACTAATAGTGTTGAATACCCTTTTTAATTTATATATACCAACTTCTCCCCAAAAAAAAAAAAAAAAAAATCTTTTTTAAAAAGCTTTGTCATAATTTAAAAGAAGTGGATATCATAAAGTTTCCCATTGGATGCTATATCAAAACCTTAAAAGAAGGGAAAAAATTGGATTCTTTCAAAAATAACATATTTATCTGAAAAGACTAAGAAAATAGAAAATTCGTGAAATAAACAAATAAATAAATATTTATCAAGTTCTTAGAGCAAAATACATTTCCATCGGCATAAGAAAGAGTTTTTCTTTTGCCAATAAAAGCCAAGAAAAGATTAATCAGCGTAATTACTGGTTACTAGGAATTTTAAATTTTAACATGTCTTGCAATATCTATCCTATTTCAACCATAAATAATGAATCCATTAATAGTCCCACGTAATGGAGTTCACTGTATATTTTTTTAGTGTTAAAACTTATCAAACACATACAATAACTCAGAAAATTATATACACCAAGCAAATTCAAACTGACAATAAATTTTGTATAACAGAATTAGAAAATTTGTTTATAAAAAAGTTTTAACTTTTATTAATTAGATAAACTAATAGAATTTTCTTACTACTATAAAATTCAATTTTCCAAAAGTTTAAAGACATTATATTCATTGGGGAAGTGTCTTTGCCTCTTGATTTTGAAATCAGGAAGCACATATGTTATTTTCAAAGCTAGTGTTTGAGGAAGTAGAAGACGAAGTTCACCATAAAAGGTGGTCCTCTGTGCAGTGCTTCAGAGAGCAATGGGTATTAGAGAGACAAAAGGCTAGCCTTTGGGAAGAAATATTGAAAATATTGTCTTTCTATTTGATGAGCAATAAGAATTGTCTTGAAGATAATCCATTAAGGTGTTTTTCCATGTCTAAAATAAGACTAGCAAAGGTTTCTTTTTACCTTGTGCAATGTTACCCATAGCCAAGTCTTGGATGGTTCTTTCTTCTTCTTTCTTCTTTTTTAGAGAGACAAACAAATTTAAATTAGGACTATAAAATGAATTTCTATCCTTGTATCAAACATAGAAATCTAAAATCTACTTTGAGCCATCAAGCTTGGGGATGATGAAGAAACAAGAAGTTGAAAAGGGTTTACGATTTCTGCTCTCTACTCATCGGTTTGCACTGTATATGGTATTGGAGGTGATTTTTGTACTTCACAGTTAATTACTATTTCGACTCGAGCAGAGATCCTGTACAAATCTCCTTGGACGGGAAACCTAGAGAGAGGCTGAACTATAGTCCTATGTTGCCTTTGTATGCTGTATGTAGAGTTGGCTAGTACCAGTGCTCGGTTGAGTTGCAATCAATGGAGAAACCAGCAAAAAACTCATCGGGCTAGCTTGGCGGGAGGACTCTAATACTCAAGTCAGTAAGTGTAATAATAGAAAGTTGAGGATTTTTAGATATGGCCCTATGTCATGTATGTAGAATTTACTCCAATGTGTATTGTGTACAAAGAACCCTGAATATGGCCTTGGGTGGCGTTGTTGCAATATGTATGTAGAGAGAGATAATAAACACATTATGTATATACAATCGAGTGAGTATAAAGTCATATCCCGAATTTATAAAAATAGGCATGAAGCCGTTCCTCTAATGGTATAAGATTAATGTAGAAATTATACTTCTGATGGTATATGGATGGGTATGAAGCCGTATCTCTGATGTGGAGAATTAGGCATCCTCCTTTTATTGTATGTGTAGTTGTGTATAGAGTTATATGTTATTCAGACTAGGTTACCTTTGTTTTGTATATATAGCCCTCCAAGAGGTGTAGAAAACCCTAGTTTTTATTTGTATGAGATCTTTTAAAATGGTAATGATTGTGATCAAAGACTTTGATTGAGGAAAGTTTAGAATTTTCTTCCTTATCGAGAGTTCAAGAGAATTAAAATTTTAGAAGATTAAGAAAGGTATGAACATGTTATGGATTTTCTTCCTTATTAGATGATTATAAAAGAGTTGGGATCTCATCAGAATAAGGAAATTTTTTTGCTGTTAAGCCAGATACTATCATTTACCCTCCACTCCTAATAGTGTTTTGAAAAAAAATAGTATTAGAAGTAGAGTAAATTGGTAAACTAGAAAAGATACAAAAGTAAAGCATTAAATGAGGCGACCGAAAGATCAGAAAACTGAGAGGTTGAGGGACCGAGGAGTCGGGAGACCGAGAGATCGAGTGATCGGATGGTCAAATGTTTAGATGATCGAGTGATCAAGAGATCAAATGAATGGGAGGTCGAACGACCGAGTGATCGGGAGACCGAATGATTGGGAAATTGATTGAATGGGAGATCAAGTGAATGAGAGGTTGAGTGTCCACGAAGTCGAATGATCGGAAGATCGATTGACCGGGTGATCAGGATACTGAGAAGTTGGGAACTTGATTGGGAGATCGAGAGACCAGGGACAAATGGGTTGAGAGACTTGACAGGAGTGTTTGACCAAGTAGAGGTCGACAGTACATAGTGCTACTATTATGAAAAACAGAAGTAGAAGATCTGAAAATTGACCTAGAGTCTAGACTCTTGATAAGTGAGAGAGGCTAGACACTATAGTAAGAAAAAATGGGACCGGATTGCAAGTTGTCGAAGGACTGGTGAAAGATCGATAGTAGTATCATCTCATTATAGAGAATTTGTTTCCTCCGTGTACTATTATAACACCAAAAATTTGGTATTAGAAATTTTCATTTGAATTTTTGGCTATGTAAGTGATTTTGATTCATCAATGAAAACCGTATAAATTTCTATTGAGAAGAAAATAGATTTTGATGATGATTTGGGATAATTAAAATTTATTTGGAGTCAATTAATTGATGATAAGTTGACTTGCCCTATGATAAGTCGACTTAGAGTTTAAAAATTGAATTTTGGCTAAATATGGAACTCATCAAATCAATCTGAGCAAGTGTCAAAGTCTCAGAATTCTTAACCTTATATAAAAACAAGTCAACTTGCCCAATGACAAGTTGACTTGAGATTCAAGACTATGACTCTATAAGTCGACTTGCACCTAGAACAAGCCGACTTATCAAAAATAAGTCTCAAAAAACAAGTCTGCAATTTAAGTAAATCGACTTACTAAGAAGTTGAGCCAACTTAGGGTTACACAAAAAGGAAATTTGGTCGACTTAAACACTATCCAAACCAACTCAAACCCACAATAAAAAAAATACCAAGTTGACTTACAAAACCATAAGTTAACTTGACCCATAGGAAATTAGATACATAAGTCAACTTAGCACAAAAAATAGTGAAATGACAAAAATGACAACTAAACTTAAGCAAAACTTAAAACCATGGTAGATAGATTGGAGATTTCACAATCCATTATAAAAAGGCTTAAATAAAGCCTTCACTTAATTTTCTCCCAAACACACTTGACATCTCCTTCTCTCTCTTGATTCACACTCTCTTCTCTCCTTCCATGCTCTCTCTCTTCCTTCTCTCTCTCAACCTCTCTCTCGAAATCACTCTTATTCTTACTAAACCCACTCCATCAAGCTTCTAAACCCTCAATCATAAACCATGAAATCATACACCTACAGCTTGGACAACCAGTTTTGTTGTTCAGGGGTTGTAATTTTTTGTTCTAACAGAAATTTCAAGCCTTTTTGGTCTGTCTTAACCATGAAATGTCTCCCTATTAAGTATAGATGCCAATGTTGAATTGCTAGAACCAGCGCCATCGCTTCTTTTTCATAGGCTGATTTGGATAAGGAGTAGAAGCATTCATGAGCACAAATGGTATCACAATAAATTCATAATGACCAGAATGTGTTCGGAAGGCTATTTTAGAGATGTCGGAGTCCTTGACCCTAATTTGGTGGTATCTGGATCGCAAATCAATTTTAGAGGAATAGCAAGCACCATACAACTCAACAAGCATCTCATACGCCAACTTCTATCTTTTTTATGAACAAGCACTACCGAGTTAGAGAAAGGGCTGGAGTTAGGTCAAATAATACCAGTTGTAAGCATTTCTACCACTAGTTTTTCTATCTCATTTTTTTTTTTTTTTTGCTCATAGCTACGATAAGGCCAACCACTAACTGGGCCACACTGAGGATGTAATGGGTTCTGATGATTAATGGGTCTATAGGGAGATATTCGAGTGTCTTTTGTAAACACCCTGTCATACTTTGTTAGCAAAACCCTTAATTGTTCCTGCTTGACATCAGTCAATGTTTCCTCAACTAAAACTTGGAAACTGTTGTCTTTATTCGGTTCTCGTAACCAAGCTCCATATTTGACCTCAGTTAGCTTTTTTAGGGTGGCTAGGGAAGAAGGAGTTCTAATCAGTGCTGGATCCCCTGTCAAATAGATGGACTGTCTTTGCTATTGGAATCACATTGTCATCAATTGCCAATTAACCCTGACCTCTCCTAATGTTTCCAGCCATGACACTCCAGGATTACGTCTACTCCCCCCCAAAGGATATAGGAAACAATCAATTATTATCATGAGACTGTCCAAATCTAACTGCACACCAAGACATAGGCCTAAAGAAACTAGTCATCTCCCATCTCCCAACCGTACCCAGAAACGGTCTGTGGGCTGCACCATAAGTCCCAATCGACGGGCGGTATTTTCAGCCACAAAATTGTGGTTGGCCCCGCTGTCGATAATAACTATTAAATTTTGCCCAACTATTGTTCTCATAAGTTTCATAAACTTAGGGTAAGAAATACCTCCGACAGAGAATATGGGAAGCTCAAGAGATGCAAGGAAAATGTTCGGGTTGTGTTCTTGGTCATCTATATATACCTCTGCTGTTGCGGCATCATCTGCCAAGGGACTTTCATAGTCACCCAGAATCAACGCACAAAGGCTTTTATTATGGCAATTGTTAAGGGGGTGGTAACACTGTTTATATTTAAAGCATAGCCCCTTAGATCACAAGTCCATAAGTTCTTGGTGGGACATTGGCCGGAAGGGTCTATGAGGTGTGCTCGAACTAGTGTGTGTGGAGTTTGGGGAAGATAAGGATCGAAGAGTGACAGGAGTGGTTTGAACATGAGTCGGGTTAAAAGAAAAATGGGTTCCGGTCTGTGGTTTCGAGTTAAAATGAGTGTCGGATTCCCCATGGGTCGGGTTTGCCCTGCTCCATTTTCCTGACCCAAGTGGATTGCGGGTTTCGTCTTCTTTACCTAGTAAGACGCGTGCCTTAAAGAGCCCATTCTCACATTCTATTTCCCATGCCAATTTCAAATTTTGGAAGAGGGAGAGAGTTTAATGCGAACGGATGCGTACTCAAATTTCGTCTTTGAGGTTGTTGAGAAAAAGCCCTAGATGAATAGAAGGACTTAAGCCTTTGATAAGTGCTACTCTGGTCACGAATTCATCGATATAAGCATCGACTGATCCAATCTATTTCGTGGATGCAAGACCCTCAAAGGGATTTGCCGATAGTCCTCCGCCAAAGCGATCGAAGAGCTATGAAGTTAATTCGGACTAGGAGAGGGATGGATTTTGAGCGAACAACCACTGAACCCAGTGAAGTGTTGGTTTATCCATGGAGATTGTAGCCACTGAGACCTTCATCTCGCCGCTGATACGATGGATGGTAAAAAATTGTTCAGCTCATGCGACCCAAGCCACAGGATCATGACCATCAAAACATGGGAGATCGATTCGTCGCATAGCCGTCTAAAAATCATCATGTGAAGAAATTTTAAATGGAGGTTGGGGTTGGGTTTGAGTTCAAGGATGGGAATGGAGCCAATCTTGAAAAAAGGACTCCCTTGAACCCTATTCAGAGTCGAAGTCAAAGACCCTACTTCATCGTGTCTATCAGGCTTCTGTCAAAGGAGTGCCGCTACCTAGTCTTTCAATGACTCTAATTTCTCCAATTTAGTGCAACGGTTTGTCATTTCTTCAATCAAAGTTGCAACGCTCTTCCCAATTTCGGTGATGCTTTTTCTCAAATGATTCGAATTTAGCTTCCATTCTTGTTTGTGTCATGAATATTGTGTTAATTCCCGAATTGAGAGGGGCGGGAGGAGGGAGAGGGAGAGGGAGAGAGAGAGAGAGAGAGAAGAGAGATAGAGAGCAGAAGAAGAGGGGAAGAGAGTGACAGGTCGGACCAATGTTAGACAATCAATTTTTGGGTTAGAGTGCTGAAGAGATGAGTGAAGAATTGAACTAGAGAATTGAATTACAATGCTCCATTGATGGAAATTCAAATAAGTCTAACACAGAGAAGATAAATGTAGAGCCTCATGACCCTACCCTTCAGCATAGAGCTGCCATTTACAAGAAAAATTCCCTCCTAATCTCAGTTCCTTCCTCACATTTTATTCCCCCCCTCTCGCCCATTATTTTCCTCGGTAATTACTCTAGATTCTTCTTGAGAAGTTAGTTGTTGCATAACAGCTTTCTGATTCATCTTGCACCTGTGTTGATAGACTTTTAGCCTCTTAGGCTCCACCACATCATCCAAGTGTTCAGCCAATGTCACCTCATCGTCCAGCTGATCCATTACTATCTTATCCCAAACTCTCTCTATCTCTCTCAATCTTGTTGTGGGTGTGTTTTAGCAAAGTAGATATTTGGGATTTATATAGAGCAAGTGAAAGTGTGTAAACCTCTGATCAGATGGGCGAGAACTCATGTGGTGATTGATTTAGATTGACGATGGTATTGTCGATATCTAAAGGGTAAACAGGAGGTGATGATCACACTTCCTGCTGGGCTACATCTCCATGTCCACAATTCCCACATTGTAATTTCCCTTTTTGTTTCTCTTAACTTGGTCGTTATCACTATGAAAGTGCCACTTAAAATCTGCAACAGTTACATCTCCATGTCGTTGTGTCCATATTTCATATTCTATTGTACAAAGGGACTAGGCCTCTTCTGAAATGACGCGGTTTTTACTGTTGGTTATTTTAGTATTGGTTTATAAAACAATTGACAGTGCTTGCGACCAAGGTGACTAACGTTTATATTTGAATTTGTAAAAATTAGAGAATCCGTTGCACAAAGTTTTTTTCAGCTTAGTGCCGAAGTAAAGGAAAGTTAGACATATATGTACAAAACTTTTGTATTTTTATAAAGAGACTATTTTTATATGTTGAATCCCTGAACAATTCTATCATTACATTAAGATTCGCACTCTTATATTTGAATTTGTCATTTTTTTTTTATATTGGCATCCATACATAATTTTTCTTCATTAATGTGAAGAGAATCCAAAATTAAAATCCACCTTGGTTATGATCAGAGCGCTGAATCGATGACCCCAAGACAGAGATGCAATCAAACAGGCAACTGCAGAAAGTATTTCCAATAGGAAAGATATCATGGACAGCCTATAGGTGTGTTGCGGTCATCTGTGTTTCCTCCATTGGCATGCATAAACAAGGTCATAACCTTTGAAGAAGTTGGAAATGCTAAAATCTTTATTCCAAGAGACCCCATGATTGCTTGTATAAGCAAGGACTTTGACAGTTTGGAAACTGTGTTTGTTATATGTAAGTTTAGTTGTAAATGCAGGAATTCCGATAGATCATTTGGAATTTAATGTCCTCGCAGGCATTATTGAGCATACTGTAAACTATTAAATTTAAGAATTGATTGTTAGGAAAAAGGAAAATTGAGAGATACAGAAAAAAGAGAGATAATGAGAAGATAGCCAGATAGGTCTACTATTTGATTTAATTTGCAGTTGTGCAGGCACTCTTCACATCTGCTACACTCAACAGAATTTATTACTTCTTAGTCTCTCTCTCTCTCTCTCTCTCTCTCTCTCTCTCTACATGCATATGGGGGTACATTACTGGCTTCAGGGTTGCTGATGATTTGCACCAGCTGCAATTCTAGTCTTTGCTCCTTCCATTGGAACAGTAAAACCTGAAAATAACAAAAAGAAGTCACATTTACGGTCACCAAATAATTCGAAACTCTTATTGCAAACGAAACATCATTGATCAGATTTTTAGTTGCATGCTTTTCGATGCAATGAACAGCCTTCTCTTTGATTAAATTTAAGCATTTGATATTAATTATTTATTTATTTTACTTACTTCCACATTTGGTGCCATGGCTAAGAGGTTTGCCACAGGTCTGAGCAACGTAGACAACCTTCTCCATGCTTACTGCCTGTTCCACTGCCTTGGTGACAGATTTGCAGACGCACGGCACATTGGCCGCTTTCACCACAGCGCAGCACGCAGGGGATGGCGCAACTTTTGGCCCTGGCTTTAGGACAAACCTTGCACATTGTGTTGCTAGGCGTTGTATGTCCCCTTCACAGCCCTGTCCACACACCACTTTGGGGCTTGAAATCAGAATTCCAGCCAACGCAAAGATAGCTATGTTGAGGAAATGAATGCTAACCATTCCCATCTGTCTCTCTCTCGTACTCAGATCTTGTTGTGGGTGTGTTTAGTGAACTGGGTATGCGGGATTTATATAGAGCTTTTCTGTGCAGATGGACGACAATTCACGTGGGGTAGGGATTTTAGATTTGGATTCTGGATACTGTTTGAAGCCAAACCATGGGCGGAGGGGGGCGCACTGGAGTGGGTTTAAAAAAAATCTTTTACGGTATAAAATTATAAAAATTATAACGCAAAATGATATTTAATTAAAATTATAATTTGCCCCCTCAAAATTTTAAAAAATAATTTGATTCTAAAAAAAATTAAGAAAAAAATTTAAAATATTATTTGTCAATAAAATGATTTACTTTGCAAACAATTAAAGGGTAAACCAAACAAAAATGGCATTATAAGTTTCAAAATATTATTGTTTTCACAACAAAGCCATTTTAATGGGATTAACTCACTCTGATTTTTTTTTAAATTTTTTTAAACATAAAAAACTATGTTTGACAAGCCAGGCACTTGAAATTATTTATCTTCAAAATAATTCGAATTTAAAGAGACGAGCTACTATGCAATATCAATTTAAAAACATGAATAAGGTGGGCAAGATGGATCTCATACGTTTGGGGTCTCCAAAAACGATATAATTTTAAAAACTTCAATCTAATCAATTTTAATATTTTCTTTTTATTAAAGATCATGGCAAAATGAAGATTCTCTTCTCATATCAATTCGTCAACATCATCATCATCATCATCATCATCATCATCTCTCTCTCTCTCTCTCTCTCTCTCTCTCCAGATTGCAGCTAATCATCCTCATCGTTGCCCCGGGGGGGGGGGAGAGAGAGAAAGTCATTTTAATTTCGCTTCTAAAGTTTGATTTGTGAGTTAAAAGTATTTGAGTTTTCAAATTTGTGATAAACAAGTAAAATAACAGATGAATATTATGGAAAATTGCCAAATGAAAAGCTCGGTCTGGTATGGCAAATGGCATCATTTCCCTTCTTTCATTCTCCCACATGAGAGCCAACCAGACTATGTTTCAGCTGTCCCCTCTCTCTCCAGCAGGGAAGAGGACAATGGCGGAAGCCGCCTCTCTTCCAATGTAAGAAGAGGACTAATGCGCAAGCCACCTCTCATTCGCAAGCAGAGGAAGAGGACAGTACCAGTCAAAACAAAACAACAATGAGAGTGGGGGAAATGGGCTTTGAATTGGGGGTATAGGCGAGGGTTTGAGATGTGATGATGATGATGACGGTGGAGGGAAGGGCAGGTTAGGAGAAGGGCTTATTGATTAGGGTAGTCATGGTTGCAGGCTTGGAACGATGATGCCGATGGGGTTCAGTTAGGCACTAGTAACCAGGAATCACCGGAAGAGCAAGATCTCTGTGCTTCTCTAAAAGTTGAGTCACACTTGGGAAGAATAGTACCAATTGAACCCTTCTTTTAAGAAGCCAAAGCAAATCGAACAACATTAGAACACAATCAATGATACTACAAATCCATACAAGGTCATTGTTGATGTCAAGATCGTTTACGATGAGAAGCCACAACCCACAACCGGAGAGCAATTGGAAGATGGTGAGATCGATGTTTCTTGTTTCTACCCGTGCATCAGTCCAGAGAGAGACGAGGGAGGGCAAGGAAATGATGCATTCAAACCTCAGGGATTAAATTGAAATCTGCCTTATAATTTGAGGTCTGAACATGTAATTTGGCCAAATAAAGTTTTTAACTTTCTGAATACAACGGCTAAAAACCTACCTATTGTACTAATACAACCAAACACAAGGATGAAAAATAATTTTTTGGAGATTAAAAAAAAAAAATTAATACTAGTTATCCCTAGAATTTTCAACCCTCATTAGGTTAGAGATTTGAGAGTTGAAAGGAAAGGTTCGTTCCCATTTCCTTTTCCTTTTTTGCTAGTTGAATCAACAATTTATTTCATTGCCTGCAAAAGCCAATTTGCGCATCCCGCAGTCCAAACATGCGCGCACAATATGCCCACCAAATCAAACATTGCTCTACTCAACACTGGTTCGAGCAGACATCTGAGACACACTTTCCATGCATGAGCATGTATAGAGGGTTAGATAATGGTGAACATCTGAAATAAAAGAACAAAAGGCTTCTCTGTAACTAGATTTTAGGGATTACCATGGTTAATATCCCATGTTAGTAAAAGAACAAAAGGCTTCTCTGACACTCATACAGCGGCAATTGGTCATTCAACTGGGTGACCTACAAATCCCTCAAACAGATTTAAGGTTCAAGACAACAAAGTAGACAAGATCAGCAGACAATAAGTCTCACCAACATCCAGCCAATTCAAGCAGTTAACCCACCATTATGAAGTGTGATTATATATGGGGCAGATAATATCAAGAAAGGCCATTCTAATAGCAGTGAGAATGCCCAAAAGTATAAGCAGCTAAAGCATATCTCAGAGCAAACGGCTGCAGAAATACATGATCCAAAACAGCAACGAAGTATCCACAGTCAAATTATCCCAACTTCCTTTTCCCGTAAATCCCACTATGTACACGCAACCACATTCCACAAGGGTCGTTTAAGAGGTTTTAGGAACATGACAATGAAATAATAAACAACTCAAAGTGCAGTTTACGGGGACGAACATCTCAAATACTACTTAAATCAATGAGCACCACCAAATAAAACTATAGCAAATCCATGACAAGTCTCTACCACCCCCTTTCCCAATATAACACCAAAATATTTAGGTAATTCAATGCATTAAAAATCTTAATAAAGTTTGAATGATGATAGAAACATTATTAACATTTTCAAAGAATTCCTTTCAGGCAAATTCCAGTAGAGACATTGTCTCCGGAGTGGAACCAGTTTAGTGAGAAACTATGTTTTGACACAGGATAGCAACATATCCTTAATACTATCTGTTGAAAAAGGCAACAAATTAAATAGAAGAGAGAAACTAGAATACAAACCACCTTTTAAGGCATAGATGGAAACCATTGGTATAGTTTGTAATATTTAACATCATTTAATTTAGCCGTGACACAATTGGATGAAAACTAATAAAGTTTTGTTTATCCTATTTCAGCCGTATATGTGATCGTTGAAAGGAGACGCTAGAAACCAAGAAGAGAAGCATATAATCCAAAAAAGAAAAGGATGGAAGGGAGTAGATGTTAGAAACAGACGAGACCATCATAGGGAAAAGATGAGGAAAGTAACAAAGAAGCAATGAAAAGGGAAAACAAGTTAAGGACCAGATATTAGAAGAAGATGAAGTACAAAGATTGGAAGCAGGACTTTTTCTTTGGAGCTGAACTGTATAAGAGACGTAGCTGTTCTTCCTCTTGGGTAAGTTTAGTTTCATCCTTACCAAGAGATGCTATCCTATAAATGAAATTTTGATGCCGCAGGACGGATATAGTCTTTCTACAGATAAAAAGCAACATGTATTAGCAAAAATAGTGTAAATGCCTCTTGCCTGGTGCTGTGCTTAGGCAAGAAGGTATTCCCCTCACCTAGAGCCCTCCGAGGAGCTAAGCCATCACCTTGTCATTCCTGAGTGTCTAGGCAAGCCAGGCACATGCCTTTGACAACGCTTTACAGATGATCAAGGTATTGGAAATATGGATGATGAAAATTCACTAACGTATAACTGAGTACTGGGCAAAAAACCTAGTTGAGTTGACAAAGAATTGTGGAAGAGAAATATTTTTCAAAACCATCTCTAGTTCTTTTTTCTAAGCCAAACTGTTTCTAATCCAATGTTCAAGGTTTTGAATTAATTCTTGATTAACAATAACACTTCTAACCATGGTTGTTAGAATCACATGACTAGTGATTCAAATTCGCTTCGATTCAATTTAAACACAAATAGATTTGGTTAGGGCTGATGAATTTAGGAATATAAAAGAGTAGGAAGTAAACAGCATGATTCAATTTGAATCATGTCGTATCAAAAATCTTGTAAGATTCCCAGAGTTGCCCAAAAAAAGGGAAGAAAAAGGATGGGGAAAGAAAGAGAGAGGCTGCAACAACTCTCAAACAACTTCGTTCGGAGCAGAAAACCACCGAAATGAAAAGAGAAGAGACTAAGTATCTGATGCCCGAAAGGCAGCATGCATGACTCACATGCCGACAAGAAAATGAGTGGGAGCTGGTCCATGAGGAGGATTCCAGCAACAAAACTTACAGAAAGGACAGTCGGAAGATTCTAAGGTGGATGGTGGTCTTACTTTGCTAATCAGAGGTGAAGATGATGTTAAGCAAGAATTACAATTGACAGACTGAAATCATTAACTTATAAATCTTTGACCTAAAAATCCTTCACCTTTTGCATATGCCTTTTTTTTTAAAAAAAAAAAAAAAAAAACTTCTTAAAAGGTACCTATATACATAAGAGTCTTACCATTCACGATATATACATAATTCTAAATCTTACCATTCACGACTGTATTCTAATCACAATTCAAAAAATGAGCTTTTTAACTCACAATTTGAACAGACCATCATAAATCACGTCCGACTATCCCAACAAAAATTCAAGCAAAAATAACATAAAAAATTTAGACAAAAACAAACCCAGGAAGAAAATTGAACTCTTGAATAAGATCTTCCAAATATTACAATCATTTAGTAATAAAGACTAAGCGCATCATCATACACACAAAATTTCAAGTCTCACATCATTGCAGTACACATCAATCCCCACCATTATTAAAACATCACATTCTAATCATCAGAAGTTACCTTTGAATTCACCGCCCAGCTGCACCGCCTGATTTGGTGTCCCCGCTCTTCACATCAGCACCACCTGAACAGCATCCACCCCCATGATGATGATGGTGATGATGTCCATGCCCATGCCCATGCCCATGACCATGACCATGACCATGACCATGATGATGATGATGATGATGTTGCTTCCCCTTCAGCTGCTTCTTCATATCATACGCATCTTCCCCATCCGCATAATACTTAGCTTCCACATCATGAATCTTATACCCTAGGGTTTCTGTATACAAATTAAACGCCGCACGATTACTCTTCCTGACATGGAGAGAAACGTACTCAGCTCCAAAGACTTGCTCCATGGCGGTTTGAGCGGCGTTCATGAGTTTGGTGGCGAGTCCGAGCTTTCGATGAGTGCGGAGAACCGCGAGAGAGGTGATGTGGCCATGGCATTCGGAGCTCTCCTCTTCCATCTTGGCCAAGACATAGCCGACGATCTTGCCGCCGTAGTCTTCGGCGACGTAGAGAAGTTGAGGCCATGAGAGGATGTGGTAGAGGTAGTACTTCATCTGGTAGTTCTCCGGAAGACAGAGAAGGTTGCAGGCTTGCATTGCCAGAAGATCTTCTATCGTCGCTTTGCGTATGCACACCATTTTGAGAAATTCTAGTGTTAGGGTTTAGGGAGTGAAGAAGAAGAAGAAGCTGAATAAAGAATTTGAGGATCTTGAAATCTTTAAGTGCATTTCCGTTTGGGCCGGGGCCCTGGCCTGGGCCTGGGCCTGGGCCTCCGCTTCATTTTTATTTTAAATAAACGCCCCTCTCTCTCTCTCGGGCTTTGATTAGTTTATAGTGAAGTAGGGTTTTTACGACGATGGCAGGAGGAGGGGAATTGGAGGAGAAGAAGACGAAGCACAAGGGAAAGCATGACAAACCGAAACCATGGGATGATCCAAGCATCGACCACTGGAAGATTGAGAAATTCGATGCTTCTTGGAATGAGGGAGGCATGCTTGAGACTAGTTCCTTCTCCACTTTGTTCCCTGAATATCGAGGTACTACTCATTCATTCATTCGTTCATTCATTCATTCTTTTCCCCCAACTCATTCAAATTTCTGTTGAGTTATGTCAGTTGGATGAGCTGAAATCTACTAGGGCTGTACTTAATGAGAAGTAAAAGCGCTTTCTTCATTTCCCCCCCAGTATTTGGGTTTTACTAGGGTTATTTAGAGATAGTCTTCAGCGGGTCATCTCTTTGCAATCTGAATGATTTAGCTGTTAGCTTGAAAGGTAGCTGATTGCATGGCTCTGATAAACTCCTCAGTGACTTTCTCTTTGTTTACCTACGCTTCACCATCTTGCTAATTGTTTTAACTATCAATAAAACACATTTTTTCTCACTATTTTAGCCCACTTCCCTGTGTCTGTGTAATCTGTTTGACAAGAGAATGTCATGGTTGATTATTAGTTTGACTCAAAAGTTATAGGAAGCGAGAGAGAGAGAGAGAGATGACAAACGACTGCGATGAGCTTTTGCTTGAAGAAGAGCTTTTTATAGGCTTCCCAAACAACACCTAAGTATTTTCCTATGGTGAGATGTTGGAAATTAGGAAAACTCATGTTCCGGTCTTTTTCTTCCATTAAAATTATTGTTCGATTCACCCTATTTCAAATATGTGATGTTAGATTCAATTAAATGGTCTCATCCTTGGTGTTAACGATTTTCACATGCTTGAAAGTGTGACATTTAATTTGGTATTAGGTTGTTTTCTGTTTTTTATTAAGAGATGTGTGTTGATTCAATTTTTATTAGAATGTAGCTTTCAACAAGATTATGCATATAGGGGGGATGAACAGTATTAGTGTTTTGTTGCATACATAGATTTATTGAAAAGTTATGAACCTGTTCCCTAGCTTTTGTTATCTCACTTGCCAATAACTTCTTGTATGTTGTTAGAGCTTAATCTACGAGTTACTATTTTGTTCTATTCACAGAAAAATATTTGCAAGAAGCTTGGCCGATTGTAAAAAGTGCACTAAAAGAATATGGAGTTTCAGCTGAACTGAATATGGTACGTCCTTTATTATTGGAGACAAATTCAAAATCCTATGCTTTGTCTTAATGGAATCTGAATTCTGCATTCCCTTTTTAACTTTTTCATAGATTAACAGTTCTATTATTTTTTTTATTTTAATTTTTTTATTTCAGTGTTAAAATATAATTAGAATTTGCATCATTTGGTCCCCTAGCATCTATGTGATTTCTCTCCTTTTCTTTTAATTTATTTATTTACTTACTTTTGGTTCCCTTCTGTTAGCCTAAAGGGGCCGTTCCCAAATTTTTTTTGTGCTACTAGATGCTTTATAATTATAAAGGGTTGGCATTCTGCTGACAGTAGATTTTTATCATTTCACCATGACAGGTATCTTTTTTTTTTTTTTCAAATTGTTTTGACTTTTTAGTATTTTGTTGCTATGCTTAAGGAGATATGCTATATTGATGTTTCTATTTCCCCAAACAATCAAAAGCGTATGACATTGCTGAATTCATGCTTCCCAACATCTGCAGAATTTGCTTCAAATTAATGGCTTCTTTTTAGTCATTCTCATGTATAAGATACTCTCTCCTGAACGAGCCCTTGATCTGTATATTTTTCTCCTATAAAATTTAGGAGTGTTGTCTGTCTCACCATTCCTAATCATTTTGTTTTCTTTTCTTTTCCATATTGTAATTACTATGGCTTAATATGACTTGGGTTCTTATTCTCTCCCAGTCTCTCTTTTTTATTAAGACTTCAATGCAGATAATTAAAAATCTATTTTCATATACTGATAACATCACCATTACATTGAAATTCATTATATTCTCTCATAATTTTCATTTGGTTGATGGAAACACTGCTTTGGGAAAGTTAAATATTATTTTCTTTGTGCACACTTTCGTAGAACTATGTGGGTAATTTAGTATTTATTTGTTTATTTATTTATTTTCGACTGATTGAAATCCTGCTTGTTGGTCAGGTTGAGGGAACCATGACTGTATCAACTACTAGAAAGACCAGAGATCCTTATATTATTGTAAAAGCAAGGGATCTTATTAAACTGTTGTCAAGAAGTGTTCCTGCACCACAGGTACAGGGCCAGCATTTGTCATGATTTTCCTTTCTCATATTTCTGGATCTGTGTGATGAAATCTTCATCAAACGGTAAATATGAAATGTCACGTTTGTCGGAATGCCAATCTTTCAGTGTTTCACTTTATGAGGAATCTTTGGTATACTGCTCAGTGACCCATTATATGCATTTTTATGTTAACTTTTGAAATCTTTAATCATGTTTATGGGCGGCAATGGGGCGGGGTGGGAACAGCATTGCCTCCGCCAACCCTGCCCCCGCATTGAAAGGGGGTAGGACAGCTGTCCCCCATTTCCCATTCAGAGCACATGGGGATACCTGCCTCTCAACATTTCATAGTAAACTTAGCTCTCTCTCTCTCTCTCTCTCTCTCTCTCTCTCTCTATTTATATATATATATATATATATATATATATATTTATATAACCCCAAATACACAAGTTGGGTGCCTCTGTTACCACATTTCGTCAAACATGTTTCAATTTAAAAGGAAAAAGAAAAATTTACATACAGATTTAACAAACACATGGCAGATCTTCAAATATGTTAAAAAAGGCCTGCATCAATTGACAGGGATATTCAATATGGAAGTAGTCGCCCATCACCTAGTTTGTTAGAGGAAATAATCACTTGGTTAGAAATTTTCTTCTCCTCAGCTCTCACTATTGAGTATTTGAAAAACCATAGGTCCTCTTCTATCAAACTTGTATGGTAAGGGAAAGGAGGGGGATTTTGAGTGAACAGATGCCATTGTCACCAATTGGCTGTGGAGATCTTCTCGGCTTGCTCTCAGACCCAAGTGTAAAAGACATTAACAATCAGGGGGAGGAAGTTTATTTTTCTGATTCATCTGAAAGGGTAAAGGCAAAAATAGAAAGAAAAAAACCTTAAAAAGATATTTATATATATATATATATGTGTGTGTGTGTGTGTGTGTATAGTATCTATATAAATATTATGGGGTGGGTATCAGGATGGTTATAGTAGCGGCTATATAATACCAAGCGCCCACTCCGACGCTTAGTAATCAATTTTGGTGTTGGTAGTGGGGTGGGTATTAGTCAATGTATTGACCACCGAACCATTATGGATCGGGTAAGTTCAGATTACCAAATTGTGGGTGAAATTGCCATCCATTGTTGTGTTGTTTCTTTACTTTTGGGTGGGGTTAGTGTAGCAGTTTCTTTACTTGGATTTAGCTGCTTATGAATTTTCCATTTACATGTATTTATTTGCCTCTAAATCTGTCCTATTACCTATAGAAGGGTTTTTTAGCTTTTTTTTTTTTTTTTTGGTAGGCTATCAAGATCCTTAACGATGAAATGCAATGTGATATCATCAAGATTAGAAGCCTTGTCCGCAATAAGGTTTGTATCCTAATTAACTACTCCACTGATTGTGAGTAGTAGCCATCAAGTGCTATCATTTGCTATCATCAATGCCTGTGCAACATAGGAAACTCATGACTAGTTTTTGGAACTCCCTTTACAAGATATTGGTGTTCAAGAAAAAATTGGTTTAGGCATGTGCATCTATGTACCTTTTCATTTCCATACCCGGCATAGCTTTTCAAAGACATGCGGTTTTCATAGTAAATTAAAGTTTGGGATGCTGAAAAAGATCTCTATCTGATTTGCTCAATATGAGAGTTTCTGTAGTAACCACATAAGATTTTTTTTCCTAGTTCTAATGTATATCCCTACGACATATATGTCAATGGCTGTATAGTGTAATGCATTATGTTGTGTATGAACCCCATTTTTTTTAATCATTTATTTACCTCTAGAATATAGGGAACTGGAATTTTCTCAAGAGTTTAGGATGCTTACAAATTGTGAGGGAAATGGATTTTATGTCTAGTCTTTAACAAATTGGTGCATTATTTTATGCAGGAACGCTTTGTCAAGCGTAGACAGCGTCTTGTGGGTCCAAATTCGTCCACCTTGAAGGTTTGTGCAGGAATTTCAAATATGGTTTTCAAGAAAGTATGCATTATGTACCAAATACAAACTGCATGTCAAGGAATAAGACTCGCCAATAGAAGAGGGTTATTGATTACAATGAAAGGAGGAATGGGAGAAAGCCATCTGTTGCTGGATTAACATGATTAATGAATAAAATCTAAAATACAAGAAACAATCAAGTGAGATTCACTACAAATAAAGTTCATACTCTTACCTTGAAAATGGTGCTAGGTGAAAGAAAAAAAAAATTGAAACAAGTGTAGAAAATAGAGTTGTCAACTGTATGAAATTCAATTAGGGCCCATCATTGACTTTAGTTGATTTCAGTTATAGATCCCTAATTGAACTCTGCAAATTTAAACATTCAACCACAAATTGTTTTAAATTTCAATTCAAGTCTTAAAATAAAATAAAATAAAATAATGCGAAATTCGTTTGATTGCAAATAGCAGGTGAGAAAATGTCATACACAATTTACCTTTACAAGTTACTCTTTACCCACTTTTATTGGTTCTTACTAAACATTTTCTCATGTACAGGCACTTGAGATCTTGACAGGTTGCTACATATTTGTTCAGGTGCCTTAATCATAGCTACCGTCCAATTGGGAGTTTTCTGACCATACAGCATACTTGTTATATGAAGTGAAAGGCCAACTGCTTAATGTATTTGTTATATGGTTAGGGAAACACTGTTGCTGCCATGGGTTCATTCAAAGGTCTTAAACAAGT
This sequence comes from Dillenia turbinata, assembly GCA_037126225.1. NCBI lineage: Eukaryota > Viridiplantae > Streptophyta > Magnoliopsida > Dilleniales > Dilleniaceae > Dillenia > Dillenia turbinata. Next base: position 21,082,681 of record JBAMMX010000009.1, on the reverse strand, counting down.
GAGGAGGGTTGTGGAAGATTGCATGCAGAATGTAAAGCATCCTGTATTTCATATTAAGGTGAGCTGGCATCTTTTGTTCGTCTATAACTGCTATTTCTATTTAAGATGAGCTGATGTCTGGTCTTTATGTCCTCTAATCAGACACTCATGTTGAAGAAAGAACTTGAGAAAGATCCGTCACTTGCTACTGAGAATTGGGATAGGTTCCTTCCTAAATTTAAAAAGTATGGTATCTTCGCCTTTGCTGCTTTGGTTTCTGTATGTTCATCTGTTTGCAGCATTTACCGCTCTGTTTTGGTTCTTCTTGGCTTTACTCATTATGCAGGAAAAATGTCCAACAAAAGAAGGTCAAGAGTAAAGAGAAGAAAGAATATACTCCATTCCCTCCTCCACCACAACCTAGTAAGGTGAGATCTCAGTTACTTCTCACTGGTATCAATTACTTCAGATTGAAGTAGCTCTTTTGTTTTGTTGTAGTATCAGTGGTCATACTTCACAGGTTCCAAGTAGAAGTTGTTTTCTTTAGCTTGATTTAAAGGAGTAATTTTAGCGAGCTTTCACTAACATTTCTTCCCATTTTCCACTTTGTGGCTTAATGTTTTGTTCGCTTTAGACGGCATCCAGAAAAAGCATTACTTTTTGGCAATTTTGGTTCTCTTGGTAGCTGGGACCTGTTTTTAATACCTCTTCTGTCAAAAACTTTTTGTAAGTAAATTGTGTTGCAAAATGTCAATGGAAGGAGTTATGTTAGTTTTAATTGGTTATCTATATATGTTCTTATAATATGTACGAGTGAATCCAGCAACAGAAACTAACATTTTCCCTAGTCAATGAGTTTTTTATGTGATTTAAAAGGTATAGAAATTGTCCATAATGCCAATTTCTCTTAAGATATGCCCGTTTCGGCTGCCCTGTTGCTTCTTCGATATTGCATGACCTCGACTCAAACCCATTGCCCTTGGTTGTTGTCTTTTACTTTATTTGTTTGTTTGTTTGTTTTAAGGATATTAAGAAACCACAAAGTAGTTGAAGATGAGATTTTGAAGTTTTCTTTCCCACTTAAAATGTGCGATAAGTAAGGGATGATTTGTTTGTCTTTTTTTATTTCTTGATCGACATCCGAGTTGATGACTGCTTTATATACATTATAGCTGCTTTTCTCTCTGATCTGATGCTGCTGATGTTTTTCTTTCTTCCCTAATTTATGAGTTTATTACTCATTAAGTGGAACCTTTTTTTCCCTTGCCTCGCATTACCAAAGTTTGTATTTGTATTAGAAATTGTTGTTTATCTTAAAGTTTTTTGTTCTCTGCTTGGGTAATCCCTATTCCACCTTTTCCTAAATGTGGCGATGTCTTTCCAACTACTAGGTTGATTTACAACTTGAAAGTGGTGAATACTTCTTAAGTGACAAAAAGAAGTTCGCAAAGAAGTGGCAAGAGAAGCAAGAGAGGCAGGCTGAGAAAGTAGCCGAAAACAAAAGGAAGAGGGAGGCAGCTTTTGTTCCTCCAAAGGTTTGTATTTGGGACATTTCTATTTCTACATTCTGGCCATCTGAAATCCAAAGTTTGTATTTGCTTCTCCAGTAATTTAACGTCCCAATCAATCTTGAGTTCTGCTACAACCATATGGAAAATTTCAGCTCTAGGTGACATGATCAATTTTATCTTTTTGTGTTTTTGGTGTTTAAAATTAAAAACCTAAAAAAGAAATTTCTTTTTTTTTTAATTTAAATTCCAAAATTTTGTTATTGGCCCAAAACAGAAAATTCTTCGTAAGAGATATCAGAATGTTATTTTAAGAGTTGGTGAACATCAAATTTGCATTGATGTAATTGTAATAATTGCTGGTTTCTGGTGACCATAATGCAAGGACATGTTTCATGAATTTATTAAGTCCAGGCTTGATTCCAATATGAAAAGCTCAAGAATCTGTTTCCAATTTTATCAAAGTTTGAGAGGGGGAGGGGGCCTTTACCTTTTTGCAATGTACACAATTAATATGCTTGGAAATACTATGACAAAAAATAAAAAAAATAAAAAAAGAGTTATTTAATAATTTCCTTTGCCAGATAAAGTTTACAAATTAAATCGTGAAATGAGTATATTTCGTTAATTTTTTGTTTGATGCTATTCCAATTTTTATATTGCCAAATCATTTTATAAATGTGGTATATCCTTGCCCCCCCTCCCGGGGGGGGGGGGGGATCTTAGCTTGTTCCATATGATACATGTTATGTATCAAAATCTTTTCCATGGTTTCTTCATCTGTCCTCAACTTTCTAATTTTTCTTCTAATTTCACATTCAAAATTTTTCAGGGATAAATTGCCTAATATTTGAGAGTTTAGATTTTACTGAAGTTGTAGAAAATGATGTTTAATAGTGTTAGTAAATTTTTAAGAGGGTGAAACACAAGCAAAGAAATCTATTATAAAGGTTATAACTTCATTAATACCATTCCACTTTGTTCTTGTGAAAGGCAATGTTAAAGAGTAGAAAGTTGTGTATTATGTTTGTAATAGTGCTGAAGTGGTGGTATTCCCATAAAATGTTTTTCCGAAAGTTGAGCAGGTTGAAGAAGTTGGTCTTAAGAGAGTAATTAAAAGGTTTACTAAACTGCCCTTTCCATTAATACAATAATGGCCCATATTTGCATTATCCTTAAGTACTTACAGCAATTAAAAGGTTTATTCAGTGCCCTTTTCATTAATTCCAAAACCATAATGCCCAAAAAGAAAAAGTTTGAAGTTAGAGAGGCATGACGCCTCTTGGCCTGGGTAGAGCCTTGGTCTTGGACAATCCACAAGGTGGAAGGCAAAAACATGATCAAAACAATTCATTTATACCTCAGATGAAATGAAACTTTTAAAACTAGTGAAAAATCTTATGACATAAAAATCCTTGGTATTCCGGTACTCCTTTGCTATGTGACTAGCTGAAACAGATTGGATTGAATCTGACCAGTATCAATTTTTGGCACTGTGGTTATTGCCAGGAATCTCTTGAGCAAGACAACGATAAAAATGCAGAAGATAAGAGTGACGTTGCTGCCATGGCTATGTCTTTAAAGGTAAGTGGTTTTATTTTGTTTTGGTGGGCATTGTTTTTTCATGGGATCATGACTGCATGAGTTCCTTCTTTTTGGGTTCCTGGTGTGGTTTTGGATGAAACTAATTTTATCATGTTTACACTCTAGAAAAAGGCAAAGGAGTTTGGAAAGCAAAAGGTGATTGAGAACATCAATGCCGAAAAATATATCGCATCCTCAGAAGCAGCACCTTCACGAAAGAAATCCAAGCACTCCTAGTCCAACTCAGCAGTGAAGGTACATGTGGTAGCTGCATGAACCATTTTAATGCTAATTTTGAGTACGGTTATATACTTTTGCGAGCTCTTTTGGGTGTCTGGAAATGGAAGTGCCCGAAGAAAATTCAAGGGTTTTTTTTTTTTATATAATTTTCTTTTCATGGTTGTCAGCCATGTTAGTACTTATTTGTAATTTTGTGCAACTTTAGTTCCTCCATTTTTTTGTGCATGCTGGTAGTGCTGCATGTAAACTGTGGTGGAAATTAGTTGTAAATTGTGATAGACTTTAGAATGGCTATATTGGCCAATCGATTAATGTAGTTTCTACTTAATTCTCTATGCGATGAAAATCTGTACATTTGCGGTGAATTTGTATTTTAGGTACTATTTTCATCTTTGGTTTTGATGTCGAGAGTCACGAATTCTTGCTTGAGAGTAGAATAGTTGCATGTGTTTTTGTACTATGAGTTCATACTCAGGTGGTGAAAATTACTTGATTCCAGTCAAAGAGTGAGGAGTTCAATCGGTCGTGGAATCTTATAGTGTACTATTTAGAACTTCATTACCATTTAGTGGAACTATAAGATTACAATTAACCCAAATGCTTGGGCTAGCTAGGTTATGGCATCAATGCTCTTATGCCGTTTGCTATATTCTTTTTGGTAATTATTACTGTTATTGTCATGTTGTAGCTTCGATCAAGTTGTACCTAATGCTTTTATCTTTTACCACAGCTGGTCCCATGCCTGTGTTAGGGACTGCTTTAGGTTGGTAGCTGGTATAAATCTCCAAAGCTTTATAGTGCTATGATATGGGCATGGTAGGGATGGCAATATCCGATTTGATTCGACAGATATCCGAATAGTCCGATTTGATGGATCGGGTTTTTTTCCTCAAAAATCAGATGAAAGTCGGGTTTTAATATTAAAATAGTCATGTTAGTTCAGATACGAATTTAGTTTATAAATAATTCGATCTAATCTAATAATAATTTATAATAAAATAAAATTTTATTTTAATATAATATTATTAAATTAAAAAAGAATGTATTATGTTATGATTTAGGTTGGGTATATGTTGGGTACAAGTCGATTTAAGATCAAATCGGATTGATTTTTTAAAGGTACGTAATATATTGGGTCGAATCGGTTTGGATCAGATTTTTAAAAAAATCCGTAGAATCAAATATGATTTTTTATTTTTTTAACCCAAATTGGGTTAATTTTGAATTTGGATATTATAATTAAGATTTAGGATTGGATATGGTATTAATATGACGCGAATCATAACCGATTCATTGTCATTGCTGGGCATGGGGAGTGGGGTGTGAACCGAGGGGACATTCTAGTGTTGAGGAGCTCTTATTCTGGGGTGTTTTTTTTTTTTTTAGATCTTGTATTCGAATCTTCAATCATGTATGCATATGTATGTAATTTCGTGATTTTTGTGATCCCTGGGTTACCCAAAAAAAAAAAAGAGTCCGTTTTGCTATTGTTACTATCTATGAAGGGGACGTTTGTGCTCAAGAGGAGATGCTAAGGAAACAGTGCAGCAAATGTGATCAGTGCTCTTGCAAGTAGGAATATCTTCCAATTGGTCTGGGGCAATTGAGGTTCGGCCAATTCTTGCTTATGACTTGGTGTATTTTGCTATTTGTTGAAAACTTTAGGAAAGACCTCTCAGTTTTCCGTGTAATTTAGTCTTTTTTTTGTTATATATGAATATTCATACTCGAGACCTTTAAGAGAGAAGAATAACGGTGCTATCGTGCGCTGTGTAATTTAGTCAAATGACGCTTCTGTATGGTTCATCTGTTGTATACTTAATGTTAGCCCAGTAATCATCCAACAATAAGCATGTGACTTAACCCTGTTCTCCTTTTCCATAGCTATCTTTTGGCTTATATATTCAATACATACTACATTTATTTATTTTTTTTTTTTTCGCATGTCGAAAGCGACTCGAGTCTCTCTCCCTCTCTTAACTTCACTTGATGATCCGGAAGCTATCCTCAACATTTCCGGTGTCTGCATTCACAAACTGCAAGAGAGATGCACAAGTAGAAGATTACTTTGATGTAGCAAGGAACTCTAACATTGGGAAAAAGAATGGTTTCGCGTGTTTTCTGATTACACAAGAGAGAAAAATGTAGTCTTGGCCTTAATTTAAAAGCTTGGTATGTGAGCATATCTAGTGAATACTAACCTCTACGGTTATGTCTTGTTTGGTAGCATCCACCCTAATATACCCAAACTTTGCAATTCTTATCAAGCTCCAGCTTTCATCAACCTGCACATTGGTATAAAGCACATAATACCGATAATTCTGAGGGTGAGGGTGAGGGAGAGGGAGAGAAAGAGAGAGTGTGTGTGTATGTTACATTGTTCGGGAACTCATCGAGGGTGAAACCGGCCATTCCAATGACTGCTTGAACAGGAGCAGTATAGGTGCTGAGATCGTAAGTGTCAATCCCATTTTGGCCCTTCTTGGGCATACCCTTGCATTCATTTTGGTAGACATTGCACATTCTCTCATAGTTGTGAACATGCCCAAATAGAACCAAATCAACCTATATTTCATCACCATACAGTTCAACTCTATTAATAGTTTTCGAATAAATCACCAAAAAAAAAAAAAAAGAAAAAAATTGGGATCTTTTTAAAATTTACTATTTGTTAAAAATAATTGATCTTTCACCTTGTTGTTCAATAATAATGGCTCTACGGCATCCACAAATTTGCCGTCGACACTAGTCGGAGATGAAGAAGAATACATTGGCCTATGCCTGGAGAAATAATTTCATAATTATTTCTTAGAAAAAGATAATCAAATATCTTGAAATGTTGAGTAATTGCATTTGTAATGATCTAAATTTGAACTTACCCCACAAAAATAAGCCAAGGGGTTTTTGATCGATCCACAGAAGCCATGTCCTTGCTCATCCATTCATACTTTCAAAAAAATAAAATAAAATAAAATAAAACACAATTGAATTGCATATTAAAATATAAAATGTGTAATAAAATTAAAAAGAAAAAGGTCTTACTTGTTCAGAATTTTCAGACCAATCATGTTCAGTAGAAATTATAGTAAAATGAACACTTCCTTGTTCGATGGAATACCATGGCTTATCTTTCGCAGGGGTTGGCATTGGAAAATATGTCTCGTAAGCAACTCCACATTCTCCACCTGAGTCTGGTGTTACGTACACTGATCCTGAGTCTAAGTAATCCCTGCAAAACTCCAACTGGTTTCATTACTTTTGGGGTTAGAGACAAATCTTTTTTAGAAATGGGATCCCCTGGTTCAAAGATAATGAAGTTGATGGAATACCTCTCATGGTTTCCAATGGCGGTCATGTAAGAAACTTTGGAAGCAATAGGAGTAATGAGGTGAAGGAAGTAATCCCACTCAACTAGAAACCCTGTTGCATAGCTTATGTCTCCAATGTGGAAGATAGAATCCACATTTCCAGCTGCGACTTCATCTGCCATTGCTTTCACCACTGATATAGATCCTGGCTGTGCATTTGATTACCAGTAATAAGATACACACACCCTGTCCTAGAGGAAAAAATGTTAAATCTCTTGACCAAGACTTATGTTTGAATCTTGGGAATGAAAAGAAGAGAGCTCCCCCTATGGAGCATCCGACGGTAGCTGAATTCGGATTTGTTGAACATGACTCCGGATACTGATCGGTCAAGCACATAAAAAAAAAAAAGATACACACGATGCATCCTTTTAGAATAATTCTTGGAAATGAGATGTGTATACCTGAATGTAGTGCTCAGCGGAAGCATCCCTAGGAGCTTTTCCCATGTCCCCAAATGTGAGAAATCTGACTCCATTTGAGCCTCCTGCTGGGGGGGTTCTGAATCGGATTTGGTTGCTCCAACCTACTGAATCACTGTTTGCACATTGAAACCCAATTTTATAACTTTTACTTTTCAATTCAAGGATTAAACGCATGTAGGTAGATCATATATATACTTGTATACCCAATAAAACTCATCACTTGATCTAGTCTTGATCTTATTATATTTTATAAATTGATTTTGATCTTAGTAGTGTAAAGAATATTGCCAATTCCTCATTTAAAAAGATTTTGCAGAAATCTTGGAAATAAATATTGCAAGTCTTGGGAATAAATCTTGAAGATTTCCAAATTGAAGAAGTCTTAGAATATTGACTTTCTAAAATTCTAACACTGTAATTATTTAGTTTATTCTTATCAATCTTGTAAATATTCTATTTATTTTTACCTTTTATATTTCTAGGGTTTAACCTCATGGAATCACCTTATAAATAGGGTTATTGTACAATCTAGTAAACATACAATAAATAGGACATTTTCTCTTAGTCTGCTTTTCTTTATTCTCTCAATTCTTCTGCTTTATTCTGTTTTTTCTATCAAGTAGAACTCATTGTCATACTAAATGAGTACTGAGAATAAAATGCTAATAGCATAAATATCATGAATTTTTTTCTTTTTTCATTTAATAGACATAATAAAAAATTTCGCACGGAATGGATCAAATACCCATATGATAGTTTATGTATGCATATTCTGACTAACTCATAATATGAATTGATTTGATTATAATTTTATGAATTTTCGTATAAACTATTAATCTTTTATAATTTATTTAGTTTATCGCATACTATTCTCTTTTCATGTGGAAATTCGCCGAATCATTAATTATGGTATTCTGGAGAGCCAAAAAAATTATCCTTATGATGGTATCATTAAAAGGATAATAAAAATCAGATGATGGGGAAGTAGGTCATATTCTATATTTTTAAATAGAAAAACAGTATTTACCTGCCGTATTTATAGGTAAAAGTGGTAGAGGGTTTGAGCCCTGTCATGACTGCAGTGTGAATATATCCAGGGTCATGCCACCCAAAATCTTTAGCTGGACTTGCCACTGATGAACCTATATATACACACACACGTCCAATCCAACAAGCAACAAACATTTTAAGGCCCAAATTTGTTTTCAGTACTCTCTCTCTCTCTCTCTCTCAGATAGGAAGACTCACTGCACATATTATCTTGTGAAAATGTTGAAACTTGTGATGTTGCAGACTTGCCACCTCCATATTGAACTTTTTGAGGATTATTATCTCCGCTCGTCCATGTCACTCTCATCTGCACTCAAATCATGTTTATTAATTTTAAAAATTATTCAAATATAATAATTAAATTTATCATTTGGGATGACCAGATTGACTTAGTGAAAAAGGGCATTGAGGCCTTTTAATCATGTTCGCGTTTGACTCAATATGAGAACAAAAAAAATCACGTTGGGAGATTCTCCTCCCGAAAAGAAATCAGACCGTGGATCCATTTAAATTAACCGGGATAAAACTCTGAATACTGGGCGGTGATGGATAATGTCTCATGGCACCAACTAAAAAAAAATCACCATTTGGTAGAACTCCACAAAGCCAAATTAATCTTATACATACATACCGATGTTCCGGTTGAGTCAATGCTTGAGAGATGGCCAAATAAGGGACTGTTAGGAGTGGCGAAATTCACGGCGCCAGATCTTGTAAGAATGCAAGGTGTACCAAAGCCACCAGCGAAGAAAACAAATTCAATATCAGTCCTAATGTTAATGACATGAAAAGAGAGTGACCCACTGCATGTTGTCACAACACAGTTGCCATTGTTGTCTTTCTTCTTGCATTCACTTTTCTTGCAGCCAAGATAATCAGGATCATTCTTCGCATACTGTGCCTGAAAAAAACAAAGATCGAAAAATTTAATCTTAATTATCATAATGTAATCTTATTAATCGATAGAAATGTTCCTATAATAACAACAATTTGAATTTTAATACTAAATTTTAAAATCAACTGTTTGAGAGACTAATATAAGAGAGAAAAAAAATAAAATCTAAAAACAAAAAAAAGAGAGATCGAGAGAAGATAGTGTTAATAAATAAAAATAAAAATAATGGAAAAAAAGAGAAATAAAAATAAGCTATCTTTGAAAACTTAAAATAATAAGAGAGACGACTGTTTTGAAATTTTTTACGTCATTCATTCCTATTTAAAATCATCTTCTTAATTAAACTCTTAATACTCATATTTTTACAGATAATTTATATCTAAGTTTTTAATAGTCTATTCTGACGTTTCACTAAATCTCTCACATTTAAGATATTGCTCCTCCTAACTGATACGTCTTTGAATCTTTCAATAGGAGTGTTCCTATTTAAGAATGTTATTGTTCTATACAATGTTGCCGTCTATATGAATTAAAGATACTTGTGTGAGACGCTCAAATCTGATTAGATCCTAAACAAAATGTCGATTCTTTGATCATATAATAATAACTTGTCCAGCTAATACTTCTTTGACAATGATACAAAGATGTTTTCTATACATACATACATACATATGTATATTATGTGAAAAAATAAGTAATATATAAGATAAGTTTAAAATATTAATTGGAAAATTAGACTAACCTTGACAGGATAATGACATAGAAGTGGAAGATCAGCAACATCTCCTGTTTGCAGGTACATAAAGCGATTCAATGGACAACTTGAGACACTGCAAAGCAAACGTTTTCACTTATCTCACTATATACAATATACTTGCTGCAGAAAAGAAGAAAGATTTCTATTTTCTTCAGGCGTATATTCGTATATTATACATGTAAATATATGTATATAAGTATGCATGTACGCATGAAAAGTATATGAATCTGTTTGTTCTTACTCAGAATGAGAAGGCGAGATCATGCCAACCCAATCACTATCTGCAGGAAGCAAGACTCCGCTGACGGTCACTGTAACAAATTCTTCATCTGAAAATCCTTGAGGGTCTGTACTAAAATTAATTTGAAGATATGGATTAGGGTCTGGACACTCGACCAATTTTCTTCTATTTAGTAGCCGAAAATCTGATATTGCAGTGTAATTTTGGAACACAACCGATGAGTTTACGATTGTATGAGGGTATAAATGATAACTATCCGATGAAGAACAGGAAGCATATGTAAGTAGAGACGATATGATCAATAACAAAAACTTTAAACACCATGAATCTGTGGGAGACCACCAGGAGTTGGAGGACATGTTTGTTAAGGAAGGAAGAAAAAAAATTGCATATGGTTACCCACAATTCTCAAATGTGTACAACCGCAATCGGATATAAATAGTGTTGGGATTCTTGTGATTTTCTTACTATGACTATCAGGGACATTAGCATAAGATAGGAAATAATATAATAATGATATGAAACCGTAACAATCTATTATTTCAATTAAAATATTATAATAAATTAGTTTTATATAAAAAAACTCACTAATACAAATTTGAAAATATAAAAATAAAATAAAATCAATTTCTTTTTAAAATATATGATATTTTTTAACATCCACTCAAATTCAATATAGTACAAATTCAATATAGTATAATGAAAATCATTTAAATTTGAAAGATACGATAAATATATACTGATATGACAACACGTGGATGCTGACGTAGCTGAAGATGTGGCACATGTGGTACATACCAGACAATTTATGACTAATTAGAGAAGAACATGTGATTTAGGTCGAGGGAAAATGGTAAACGATCAATACGATGTCATTTTGAGTCATTTTCAGCTTTTGGACAGCAGCATCCAGCAAGTTGGGCAGCGCTTGAGGGCACATGGAAGCCCTTTTCGGCATCTAGTTGCCACCGCTGGGATCATTTTGAAGAGCAGAACCATTTATTATATACCAAATAACTAGGAGACGATCTAATGAATGACACCAAATCTTGATATAGGATCCAAAAAATCTAACAGTATTTCTATAACTCTTTTTATAAAGAAAGTTCTGATACCATAATAAACATATTTGAATATGATTCTAATACCATATTAAAAAATAAAAGTCTGAATATCTGATATCTAGAGAAATTCGAATATAGAAATAATATAAAATATAAAACTGTAATATTTTAGTTGAAGCAATGAAGTTTCAGGATTTCATATTTTTTATTTTATATTGTTTGCATGTTCCAATTCTCTAATAATAACAAAAAAGAAATGGAAGATTATAGTTTTCTTTAGGTATATTATCTTTTCCTATGAACAAAAAGAGTTGACAAGTGTTTGGATTTTTATGGTATAAGGAAAAAAAAAGTTTAAAAGTGACATTTTCAATAAATTTATGCCGATATTCTATATAAATTAGAAAATAAATACAAATTAAAATTAAAATTCTCTCATTTTACTTTGAACGAATAATTAAACAAAATTTTGTGACGGTGAATTTGAAAATCTTTTTTTTTTTGGTGATATTATATCAATTGTTATATGAAATCATATTCCAACTACTTCAATCTCAGACTTACAATGGCCCATTTACGGGGTTACCCTCTTAATGTAGTTTGTTCTATGTCCAAATCGCAAGTCAAACTTGATATTTTGGTTAAAAGATCTAGTACTACATCCCACTAAATCAACTGACTATCAGTGATAATCTTAATTTATTTAGATATTCTAGTTTGTAACGCTGGGAAAAATTAAAAAAAAAAAAAAAAAAAAAACTCTTTTACTTGTATATTATTTAATTTGGTATTATGTGTGAAGGGATGAGACAACGGATAAGTATTTGTAGGCGATTATTTCGTGAAGGACTTGCTAATGTTGACATGAACCAGAGTCTTATTGTTGAATGGAATAATAAAATAACAATTAGGATAAAACTATGTTGGGTGTATATTTGTATATTTGGGAGATATTTCAGAGGTGGTGGGCTCTTCGTCTTGACATTCCTTTGTCTTTTTGTTTGGTTGCCTTCACATTGAATGGCCACTGTTCAAGTCCCTTCAATGGCAGCATCTCCACTCTTACATTGGCTCAATATATAACTCTGCTGTTATTGATCCCAAATCCAAATAGATTGACGATCAGTGCAAAATTGTTTATCAAAACCAAAATAAGGGATAAATTTAGAAAAAATTTTAAAATGCAATAACAAAATTTAAATTTAATGTTATGTCTTTAAAAATTTTTTCAAAATAATGTAAAATATAAATATTTATCAAATCAGTTTGTTTAGATAATCTTTTTGATACTGAATGTGAATTTGATAGATTCAAACTCTAAAATTACAAAGGGTTGTACAAGAAAATCGAAAAATTAATTTTTAATGATTAAAATATGTCCAAGGTATCTTACAAACCCCACATGGTATGTATCCATGCTCCGTCAACCCTAAACAATAAAATAGGAAAGAAAAATAACAAAAAAAATGAAAATTGCAAGAAAATAGAAATTATCGTGTGCATTCGATTGCGGCACCTCGGCTCATAAGCCAAAGGTGTTCCGGGCAACTCAGTAATTCGGGTTAGATTAATCAAGATAATATTTTAGATATCAATTGATTCAGGTACCACTCTGTTGCTCCTCTTTCGTCTATCAAGTTGATCCAAAAATTACTCATGAGCAGTTTTATTTTTTTAAATTCGTTACGATCGATTATATTTTCGATTATAATTATTTTATTTTTTTTACACTGTTCAAATATTTTTCCACGAGTAAATGTGACTACTAGGGAAACCAAACGAGTCCTCTATTATTATTAGGAGTGTTATGACACTCGGATCGAGCTCGAATATCATGATACCCGAGCTCAGCTTGAGTTTTACTTGGATAAGCTCGGGCTCGAGCTCGGGCTCATAGAGCTTGCATTTCTCGAGCTCAAGCTCGAGCTCGAAGTGTCGTCAGGTATCATCGGATAGTGTCATTATTTATTTTAAAAATTATTTTTAAAAAATATAATTATTTTATTAAATAAAAATTATTTTTAAAAATAAAAAAATATTTAAAAAATTAAAAATATTTTTAAAAATATAATTTTCAGGTCCGTCGAGCTTTCGAGCTTGACTCAGTTGGGCTCAAACTTGGTCAAATCGAGCTCAAACTCGATTTTTGATCGGATAATATCACGGATACCCATAACACTACTCGCATGTTATAACATCCATGATCAACTCGCTTTATTAAGAAAAAAAAAAATAGTCCTTCATTTTCGATGTACTACTAGTCGAGAAACCCACGCTAATGCGCACAATGCATGAGATAATGACCAATTTATCGGGACAATAATTTGTTTATTTTTGTGTGCTTCTTTTATCTTATGTTTATTCACATTCCAAAAAAACATATTTGTATATTCACAGTCAAATTGTACTACCTATATTGATTTTTTTTAATAATTGTACTACTAAAAATAAAATAGATATACACCATTGCTCCAATTAAAGAGAAATTAAATTTATGAGTCATACCATAAAATTTTGAGAAAGAATAATAGAATATAGACTAAAATTGGAGATAAGTGTCTCAAAATCAATTTGGATTTATACAAAAAAGATCCACCACGGAAGCAATCTACCTGTTAAGACATTTGATAGAAAAATATAAAATACATAAAAGAGATTTATATATGGTATTTATCGATTTAGAAAAAATATATGATAGAGTTTCTCCAAAGGGTATTATGGTGGATGCTGATGAAAAAAAGTGATTTTCTTGAAATACATTAATCTCATTAGAAATATGTATGAGAGATCTGTAACCAATATAAAAATATGCGGGAATCTAAACGATAGATTCCCTATTAACATTGAATTCCATCAAAGTTCATCATTGAGTTCCATATTTTTTTTTTTGTAATAGTGATAGACGAAATCACAAAATGTATTCAAGATAAAATACTATACTATATACTTTTCGCATATGATATAGTGTTAGTAGATGAAACTAGAGAGAGTATTAATGCTAAACTAGAGTTATGGAGAGCAACACTAAAATCCAGAGGATTTAGATTGAATAATTAAAAAACTGAGTATATGAAATATAAATTTATCGATAATCATTAGAACGATGAAGAAATGATTACATTTTATGGATAAATTGTATCAAAAGTGAACGTTTTAAATATTTTGGTTCTATCATTCAAAATGATGACAATATAGATAGAGATGTAAATTATAGAATTCAAGAAAATTTGATGAAATGAAGAAGGGCATCTGGAGTTATTTGTAATCGTACAATACCACTGCATTTGAATGAAAAGTTTTATAGGATCGCGGTAAAACCTACACTATTATATAGCGTCAAGTGCTGGGTTACTAAACAATAACAAAAATAAAAAATGGCGGTAGCAGAAAATGAAAATGTTTAAGTGGATGTATGGTAAAATTAGAAAAGATAGAATTAAAAACGAAAAAATTCATAATAGGTTGAGAGTTAGCTTAATTGTAGATAAAATGCGAAAGTATCGTCTAAAGTGGTTTGAACATGTACAAAGAAAATCAAAAAACATATCGATTGGGAGAACCGAAAATTTAAATATAGAAAATTTAGTAAAACGAAAAAATAGATTATTGAAAATTTGGATACAAATTATTCATAAAGAATAATAGTTAAGAGTTTAGATGACGGGATAGTATTAAATAGAATTAAGTGGCGTAGGAGAATTCGCATAAACTAAATCAATCTAATTTTTTTAAAATCTTTTCCATATTTTTTTTTCAAATGGTCGATTCCAATTATTGAAATTAAGATTCAAATTATTATTGTTATTGTAGTAATAATTTGTTACTAATAAGTTTGACATGAGAATAAATAAATAATTTACAGATATAACTTACGAATTGGTTTTTTTTTTTCATTTTATTTAAACATGGTAAGAAAGATTTTTTTTTTCTTTTGTTATACTAAAATTTGAATTCGAAATTATCAGATTAAAGAGGAGATTATAATCACTAAACTATCTCCTTTGAAAACAACATTGTAAGAAAGATACGATATATATTTCTATTGTAATCAAATCGATAATTAATTGATCAATAATAGTAACTCCTCTTTTTAAGGGGGAATCAAATGCTATTTAGAAGAAAAATTAAAAACTTTAACTCTTTCTTTCTCTTAAAATATGTTAATAGAAATTTCGCTAGCATATTATTTCAGCATATATTATTCAAACTCTTTTTTCTCCTCTTTCTCCCCTTTTTCTAACCTCTTAAAATGGCAAATTCATCATAGCATTCAATCAAAACATATTTCTCCTCGTGTCTCCCTCCTCTTCGCTCATACTTTACTCTTTTCTTGAACTTGAAACATTTTTTTTTTATTTTTTTAATTCTTATACATTTTTATGTTGGGTAAAATTATTTAAAAAGGTATTTCCTAAAAAAATAAAATAAGTTATATTTACTAAATATGTTCATCCACTTCTTTTATGAGGAAAAAAAATTTATTAGTATATTATAATTTTTGCTTTTGAAAAAGATGATCGTTCTCATAGATGCAAGAGTACACAAAAAGGCAAATTCAAATTCTCTGAGGCATGGTTTTAGATCTGTTCATTTTATATGCTCCCTTTTTGCAAAATAGCTTTGGAAATTGTTTTTGTGCGCAACATTTCTATTTCTTTTCTCAAAAGTATATAACAATCATATCATCCAAATCGTTCGATAATATGAAAATTAGCTTTTATTTAAGTTGAACAGAGAGAGAGAGAGAGAGAGAGCGCCTATCAATAGATTGTTGGCTTAGTAGGTAAGGATGTTAACTCCTTTAATCAAATTTTATATTCAAAATTTGAGAATAAAAAATATTACGTTAAATTTTAGAATGAAAAATATTATATTGAAAGAGTTTAAATCAAATTAATTAAAATATAATTCTAAATTTTGATTAAGTAAAAAAAAAAAGAAAAGAAAGAGAGAGAGAGAGACCCGGAAAGTTTTTGATCAAGAGACCTTCCTATCAAAAGATACAAAGTTTGCTTTTTTATCAGCAGAAAAGAAACAAGAGAAAAAGAAGAAAATGAAAACCCATATCTATTCTAGGCAATGGGGAATAAATTATAACTGCACAAGCTTTGTAATAATTGTGAATATTATCATAAATATTTTAAGAGGTATTATTATTATTATTATTATTATTATTATTATTATTATTATTATTATTATTATTATTATTATTATTATTAATTTTGTCAAATTTGTAGTTTTCACTTGTTTGAATATAAATATAGTTGTCAAATATTATCTTTATTTTTATTTGTTTAAAATTAATTACTATTGTTTTCATTGAAAAGTTTCAAATTTTTGAAAGGAGAAATGTATATATATCATTAAAATATGTTAAAAGTAATTTTGCTAACATATCATTTCAGTAAATATTATTCAATTTCATTTATATCCTCTTCCTCTCTTTTTCTGACCTCTTAAAATGGCAATTTCATCATAGCATTCTTTCAAAAAATATTTTTCAATCCCTTTTGTCTAATGTCTCTCTCCTTCCTGCTCATACTTCACTCTTTTCTTGAACTTGGAACTTTTTTTTTTTAATTTTTTAATTCATATCCATTTTTATGTTGGATAAAATTATTTAAAAAGATATTTCCTAAAAAATAAAATAAGTTATATTTTTTTATTACACTGAGATTTAAATCCAAAATTACTGAGTTGAGAAGAAGATTATGATCATTAGGTTGTTGGTCTAGTAACTAAGGATGTTACTAAAAGGCTACCAATTTGGTCTAATTAGCAAAATGATAGATGCAAAATTCATTCTAAGAATATAAGAAACAAGGCTAGGCTTTCTCTCTTTCTTTCTCTCTAAAAATAAAATGATTATCAAATTAGAGAGAGAGATAGGGAGCCTATCAACAGACAATTGCTCTAGTAGTTAAGGATGTTAACTCTCTTAACGAAATCTTGAGTATGAAATTTAAAAATAAAAAAAAATTATATTAAAAAAATTCAAATCAGATTAATCAAACTATTATTTTGAATATCGGTTTGTGATACAAAAAAAGAGAGACTCTAAAGCAAGTTTTTGTTTAAGAGTCCCATCAAATGATACAAAATTCTTTTTTTAATCAGCAAAAAAGGAAACAAGATAAAAAGAAGAAAATGACAACCTATATCTATTCTAGCAGTAGGGATTAAATTATATCAAAACAAACTTTGTATTAATTGTGAATATTATCATAAATGTTTTAAGAGATATTATTATTATTATTATTATTATTATTATTATTATTATTACTATTGCTGTTGTTATTGTTGCCGCTACTGCTACTTCTTCTTCTTTTGTCTGATTTGTATTATTATTATTATTATTACTATTACTACTACTACTATTACTACTATTACAATTTTTGTCTGATTTGTATTTTTCACTTGTTTCACTGTTAGGTTCTGGGACAAATACAAATATAGTTGTCAAATATTGTCTTTGTTTTTAATTTGTTTAAAATTAATTACCATTGTTTTCACCGAAAAGTTTCAAATTTATGAAAAGAGTAATGAATATATATCATGAGAATATGTTAATAGTAATTTTGCTAGCATATTATTTCAGCAAATATTATTCAAACTTTTTATCTCCTCTTTCCCTTTCTAACCTCTTAAAATGGCTATTTCATCGTAGCATTCTTTCAAAAAAAATATTTTTCAATCCCTTTTGTCTCGTGTATCTCTCCTCTTCGCTCATACTTCACTCTTTTCTTGAAGTTGGAACTTAAAAAAAAATAAATTAATTAATTCTTATCCATTTTATGTTGGGTAAAATTATTTAAAGACATTTTTCATAAAAGAAATAAAATAATTTATATTTACTAATATGTTCATCAACTTCTTTTATGAGAAAAAAAAATATTAGTATATTATAATTTTTGCTTTCGAAAACAATGATCATTTTGATCGATGCAAAATTCATTCTCAGAATATCTAAAGTATACAGAAAGGCTAATTTAAATTCTCAAAAGTATAGATTTAGATCTGTTTAGAGAGAGAGAGAGAGAGGCCATTAATAGATAGTTGATCTGGTGGATAAGAGTATTAATTCTTTTAAGCAATTAATCTCGAATTTAAAATTTAAAAAAAGAAAAAATTATGTTGAAAGAGTTCAAATCGAATTAATTAAAATATTACTATGATACTGGTTGGTTATACAGGAGAAAGAGAGAGACCTTAAAGCAAGTTTTTGCTGAAGAGACTTTCACATCAAAAGATACCAAGTTTGTTTTTTAATCAACAGAAAAGAAACAAGGGAAAAAGAAGAAAATGACAAACTATATCTATTCTAGGCAGTAGGGAATAAATTAGAACTAAACAAACTTTGTATTATTTGTAAATATTATCATAAATATTTTAAGAGATATTTTTATTTTTATTATTATTATTATTATTAGTACTACTACTACTACTTCTTCTTTTATATGATTTGTATTTTTAACTTGTTTGATTATTAGGTTTTTGGACAAATACAAATATAGTTGTCAAATATTCTCTTTATTTTTATTTGTTTAAAATTAATTACTATTGTTTTCATTGAAAAGTTTCAAATTTATGAAAAGAGCAATTTGTATACATATCATTAAAAAAAAAAGAATTTGCGAAAAAGATATATATATATATATATATAGTGTGTGTATACACGTGTGCGCGCACACACATATATTTACAAATATTGTCATTACATTAAATATTGAACATAATAATTAGACATAATAAATTGCAAAAATTTTGGAGAAATTCACATTATTAGTATTTGGTTCAAGTGTTATATAATTGTAAAGTGTAGTCGAAAATTTTAAAATGTGTTGTATTAAATATTTCCCAAGAACTCTTTTTTCTTTTTTAATTTTTCAAATATCATAGAATTTCAATTTATAGATACTTTACTCTTCCTTGCTGTTAATTGTGAGCACTGTCATTACCATTTTAGAAGGTTTTGATGTTTATTATTAATATTATTATTATTTTGTTTGATTTTTTTCACTTATTTGCTTATTCGGTTTTTGAAAAAGTACAACTATATATGTCAAGCATTGTTTTATTTTTATTTATATTAAATAAATTATTATTTTTATATTTCAAATCCTATTCAATTTTTTTCTTAGGTCAGTATAAAGTAATTAACAAACAAAACATTTGCATGTTACAAAACTTTTAATTTGTTCAATAAAATTTGCAAAATTTTTAGAAAAATTTTAAAAGATGTCAATATTTTTTCAAATGTTCGTAAAATGTTAGAAAATAGCTAGCAAAAATTTGTAGACTACTACAAAAGTTTTGTGAAATTTCATTAAAAGATTTTGAAGAAAAATAGAGAGAGAGAGAGAGAGTTATTAAATAACATTTAATTCTCCCTTAAAAAAGGGTAATTATTCTAAAACCTTATAATAGTTTGGTCTCTGTTTTCATATATGGCATCGATGGATCAAGTTCGAATTAAAATGTGTAAGATTTTTTCTTTTAGAAAAGCAAAATGTGCTTCTTTTTTTTTTTTTTAGTACTAAATTTCCTGGTTTGAGTATATCAGTATTATTTAGAATTATCTTTTACAGTAATCTGTGTACAATCATGTTGGCTTTTTTACTTTTGATAAAATTTGGATAATGAGAAATATTTTGGAGGCTTTAAAATTTTCTTAAATTATTGTGGAAAGTAAAATGATAACTTGAACCAAATTTAATTAGATTTAATGTAATTATTGTATACCTATAATTTATACAAAAGAAAAAGTAATAAGAGTTTTTTTTTTTTTTTATGGATCTATCCGACGTTGAGTGGGTTCTCAAAATTTTTTTTTTTTTGATTTTTATCGGTCAGTATCCAGATTATACTGATTAATCCGACTCAAACACCGTGGAGCCTGCTATAAGGTTGGCTTTCTCAAATCATTTTTCTCCATTTTTAGGGTTCAAACTTGAGAACTCTAATTAAAGAGGTAAAGTACTCGACCAGTTCTAATAACGAAATTCTGTGCATGAAAAATCTTCTAGGGATGTGCAAATTATGTGGTATTACATTGCTGTTAACTTTGCTGAGGTAGTGATTATTCATTTTAAATTATTTAATTATGATTTGTTTCAAATACTTTGTAATGAGGAAAGCTATTAATATCTTTAAAACTCTGAACTTAATGTAATCAACATAAAATTTTGGCTTTTAATACTATTTAAAAAATTTTAGTTTTTGCTTCAAAATTAACTTTTAAATTAAAAAAAATAAATTTACATATCATAAACCCACAAATGGAACATTTGCTTCCTTAATTACCAATCCAATTGATTGGCTAAAGGGGTGGAACCACATGTTTTTCATATTATAGTGCCATTGCAACAATTTTAAACTAGGTTATACAAAAATAAAAAAGAATACAAAATGATACAGAAAAATAATATCTTATAAAAATACTAGAAATGAAAACGTGAAAAAAAAAACGTATAAATATGAAAAATACAAGAATTTTTATATAAATATTAATTATTTTATAAAAATAATATAATAGCTATCTTTTATTATAATAATAATAATAACAATAATAATAATAATAATGATCAAATATATAATTATTATTTACAAAATAAATTATATAAAAAATAAAAGTTATAATTAAATAATCAAATAATTTATTAAATGTGATAAAACGTATAAATATGAAAATTATATATATTTTTATATAAATATTAATTAATTTAACATACTAAGTTGTTTCAAAAACATAAAATATTTTAAAAACATTTCGGAAATAGAAAACATTAGTGTTAATAAGTGTTTGTGTATCACTAAACGTAAATCCTTTCCCAGTCAATTAATTTAAAGTACAATTTCATAAATAATTTTATTTAATTGCATTATTATGAAAGATCTATTAATGATGAAACATGGAATCCATATAGTTGAGTTAATAATTGATAAATGGACTCTTTTGATCATAAGGTCCTACACTCTCCAACCCAAAGGACACGCCACTCCAAACATATATTATTAAAAGGTTCTTTTGTTGTCAATTTATGGATTTCAAGAGAATATGCCATTTAATCATTGAATCATATTATTATAAAACACTATATCTTAGTGGGTTTTGAAACAAAATTCAGCAAGAATGTGCTTCCATATTTTTTTGCTATTTTTTTGGGTTCATCTGTCTCCAAGTCAACAAATATATGTGTGAAGCTGCCATATTTGATGGTTGATTAAGAGGGTCAATCTTTTAATATGTCAAGGTTTAACTCATCTAACCATAGGAATCTTCCATGTAATTTATTGTTAGTATTATTCTTTGTTGATAAACCATCTTATCCAGTAATCACATTGGACTTAACTAAATCTGATTCAAGTCAGATTTGACCCTTAAGAAGCAAAACTCTCCCTATGTTTATTTTCTCCATACAAAGACTTGAATTCAAGATCTTACCTAAGGGGAGTCAGAGGATCAACCAGGCGTTCGTTCCATGTAATTTTTTATGCTAACAAATTAAAATGGATTTTTTTCAGTTCAGGTGATTGGGCTTGAGAATTTGGGTTTCAAGTTTATGCTTTCATTGGGCTTGGTGCCTTTTCTCTTGGCTGAGAGAGGCCTCGTTAAGGTCTGATCAATTAGACAATTTTAGTTGTTGTGTTTAAAGAGCAAGAATAATTAGACTTTTGAGCCAAGTTAAAAACAGGATTAGAAGTATTTTCTTTGGTCTCAATAAGGCCTAAGTTGGAAATTTTCTTTGTCATGGGTAACATGGAAACAGGAGCAGTTCAAGGTGAACAAAAGTTTCAATCTTCAAGCATGGATTGAAGGTTAGATTACCATATCCGATAATCACATTGAATCTAATTAAATCCAATTCAAGTCATATTAGAATTTTAAGAAACAAAACTCTCCACGCATCTGTTTTCTTCATACCAAAAGTCAGTGGACCAACTGGACATTGGTTCCAAATAATTTTTTATGCTAACAAATTAAAGTGGAGACCAATTAGTTATAATTCTGTTGCCACCGTCCCCCTCCCTCTTGTAAAGGTCTCGAATTCGATCCTCCACACATCCAAAAATAAAATAAAATAAATTGGAGTTTTCGCAATTCAGGTGATAGGGCTTGAGAATTTGGGTTTCAAATTAATGCTTTTATTGGGCTTGGTGCCTTTCTCTTGGCTGAGAGAGGCCTCATTGAGGTCAGACCAATTTTACTCAAATATTTTTTAGTTATTGTATTTAAAGAGTCAGAATAATTAGACTTTTGAGCAATTTAAAATCAAGATTAAAAGTATTTTCTTTGGTCTCAATAAGGCCTAAGTTGGAAATTTTCTTCGTCATGGGTAACATGGAAACAAGAGCGGTTCAAAGTGAACAAAAGTTTCGGACTTTCAACCATGGATTGAAGTTTAGAGCAGGTGTTAAGAGTCTGATCTAGTTGGGATCTTCAATAGTTCCCTTTTGTTGGAGTGTGAAGATTTTGATCCACCAGAAGATCTGTATTCTATTCAGATTTCGGAATAAAAAATTCCCTTTGTCATGGGTAATAGCTGTTAGAAGAGGGCTAGAGAATAAATTCTGCCCTGCCTTAGTACAATTGCATTCTACTATATATAGAGGATTACAAGAGTGTACATGTACACAACACATTGCTAAATACGTGATTGATTATTAGGCTAAATACAAGGCAGATTATTAGACTAAATAAGTCAATATTATATGCTAAATAATAACTTAAATACAATGGTTAATATTCTATCATACCCCCGTAGTCAGAGCAGGAGGAGTGCAAACGCTCAAACTAGACTAGAAATCAAGGAAAAGTGATGAATGTCTCATTTCCATTTTGCCAAAGCGATGTCGTTTACTATCCCTGTGAGAGCACGAGGGCCATGTGCACTTGCACCTTCTAGGGTCTGCTCTAATTGTTGCCACACAGAAATCGTAAGATGGTGTGTATTTGCATGTCTTCTCTGCCAAATCTTCATCGGGTGTTGGAGAGAATTGAGCTATGGTTCTAAGGAAGAGAGAGAAAAGTAATGAAAAGAAGAAAGAGAGATCTTGGCTTTAGAGTAGAGAAGGTATTGAATATGGAGATGATGACACCAAGAAGGAGAAAGAGAAGAAGGAAGAGGATAAAGATGAAGAGCTAAAAGAAAAAGAAAAAAAAATGAGAAAAAAAAAGGAAGAAAGATTCCATCATGGAGATTCCAAGTACTCTGAAAGAAGAGAGATTAGTAGAGAGAATGGACCTGAACCCTCAAAATAATTATTTGGAGAAACATGATCGAAGAAGTGGAAGGAATTTTGATTCTAAACATGAGAATTCTAGAGAGAGAAGTGGATCTGTTAGGACTGAACCCAATGAGAGTAGAGAACTTGACTCAACCAGTGATAGAAGCATTAAATCTAACAGTAGGTATAAGATAAGAGTTGATACTGAGAGGGCCAAAGCAGGGCTAAGTCAAAAGTGCTTGATGAGGATAACAAGGCTAGTTTCAGAGCTAATGTTTTTTTTTTTTTAGAAAAATAAAATAAAATAAAGGACAACTTTTTTAACTGGGTTCTCATACCATGTTAGAAAAGAGTTCATTGAGAAAATAAATTCTGTCCTGTCTTAGTATAGTTGTATTCCACTATATATAGAGGATTACAAGAGTGTACATATACACAACATATGGTCAGATATATGATTGATTACTAGGGTAAATATAAGACAAATTATTAGGTTAAATAAGTCAATATTCTATATTAAATAATAGCCTAAATATAAGGGTCAATTTTTTATCAACATCGGTCCGTCCAATCAAAGGAGTCGACTAATAATCACTATAACGGTGGCTGACAACCATTTGGTTGTCATTATATTGTTTTAGTGGTAGTCATCACCATCTATAGTGGCGACTTTAGCTCTCATTATGAATGGTTTGTGTTGTATGAATAAACATGCATCTCCTATAACATACAAAATACATTTTCTGTATTGATCAGTAACACCCAAATCTAATGGTTGAATGTAAGAATTCAATTATTCATACAAGGAGTGGGGGAAGAAAGGGGCTACTATGGAGGTCGAAGATTTTGATTCAGACTTGAGAGAATATTAGGTTAAATAAGTCAATATTCTGTATTAAATAATAGCCTAAATATAAGGGTCAATTTTCTATCAACATCGGTCCGTCCAATCAAAGGAATCGACTAATAATCACTATAACGGTGGCTGACAACCATTTGGTTGCCATTATATTGTTTTAGTGGTAGTCATCACCATCTATAGTGGCTGACTTTAGCTCTCATTATGAATGGTTTGTGTTGTATGAATAAACATGCATCTCCTATAACATACAGAATACATTCTCTATATTGATCAGTAACACCCAAATCTAATGGTTGAATGTAAGAATTCAATTATTCATACAAGGAGTGGGGGAAGAAAGGGGCTACTATGGAGGTCGAAGATTTTGATTCAGACTTGAGAGAATATTAGGGACAAAGTTATATATGGTGCTACCATAATATGGAGCAAAACTCATCGCTAGACCAAACTAGATGATGAAAGATAAAATAATAATAGAATGAATATCTGGGACGAAGATAAAGTGCTTTTAGGCCAAACTACCAAAATATATTTTATAATATCTAGAAAATGTGACGGATACATGTATATGGTGCTAAAAGGCAAGCATAGTCCCCAACGTTCTGTAAATTTAATAACAAGGTATTAGATTTTCTTAATGAAGATCTTGAATTCGAATTTTAAGAATAAAAAAACAGGCACAATGAGCTCCAATCCTTCAAATTGGACTTCACAGTTATTCAAATCAGATTAATCAGATTCTCGGATTCCGATGATAAAATTAATTAAAAAAAAAAAAAGCGCAAGCATAGTCCAGTCACCTACCGGACTACTTTGGACACCCTTGGTTTAAAAAAGGCATGGGCCTAATCACATTAAAGTTTGAAAAGGCCCGAGACAAAAAAAGGGCTGCTTTATTTACTATTCACCTTACTCTCTTAAATTTTCCAATAGCTCAACTGACTTCTTTCTCCTCCCCCATTATAATAGACTTGAATTCGAGTCCCAATATCTCCAAAAAAAAAAAAGAACCTTACTCCCTTAAATTTAAAGCATGTATGGTTTCTGAATTAGATATATGACCAAGATTCCCAAGAAGCAATAGCTCTCCCTACAAAGGAGGTGATCGAGCCACACTACCTTCTTGCACCTTTGCTCCACTCCCATCACTAGCCTTGCGCTCGGAATCCCTCCTTACGTTTAAAATGACTTCGGGTATATGTTAGAAATGGGTATCAGGTCACCTATGAGGGCTTGTCCTGACCTAAATTATTTGAATTCAATTAAGAGAAAAAAGAGGAAGTAGTTTTCTCTGGGAAAAACTAACTCTCAACCTTTCTCCCATTTTGGAATTATGATTTTGTGGACCAATTTTTTTTCTTTAAAAAAAAAGGGGAGTGAAATGAATGAATATGCAAGAGGGAATAACATTCCTGTTTTGGATTTGGAGTGTTAAGAAAGAACTGCATTAGTTGATCGTTCTGTAAAAATTACACCACAATTAAAGGTATTTGAATCATGGAAATCGAAACTGTTTCATTTGTGACAATTTTAAAGTCATTTTCATACCAATATCAAAAGAGACGTTAGTGATTCAAATTTAAACTGATTTTAAGAATCATGATTGTATTTTATATATGAAACTGTAAGAAACGAATTTAAATTCAAACCGTAAAAAAACTCCTACCATCTCAACATCAAGTTTGAAAATGATATTGGGGAAAGAGGCAAGAGGAAACGAACAAGTTGAAATGCAGAATTTGATGCAATGTATGCGTATGTGAGACAAAGGAATTCTCATATTTCAAAAGTGGTGTCTTTTTCTCTTGCAACCGGCATGTCAAACAAAAATTTTGAACCATGTGACAAATGCTTCCAAAAAGATACATCATAAAACCTATAAAATACTTACATTAAGTACGAAATACTCTATGTGCAAAGGGAATATAATATGGTCGTCTTAAACCTTAATCACAAACAAGTTCTCCTAAGATAGTTAAAATATTGTGGTTCAACCTAGACCTTTGTGAGGAAATTCTCTCTCTCTCTCTCTCTCTCTCTCTCTCATGAGTAAAAAGTTCTCTTCATCCCTATTCGGAGATTTGGTATACCCTATGTGACCTAGAATTTGATGGACATTCTCTCTCTCCCTCTTTTTATTTTTGTCATTTGTATTCAAATATATATTCTGATTAATTCGGTTTAATTATCTACGGAAGTCTTATTTAGAGGATGACTCTCTCAGTATAGTTTTTTTTATTCCTAAGTTTTAAATATAAAATTTGATTAAGAGATTTAATAGTCAATCTCACTATAAATACTGTTTGTTAGTAACATTCTTTCTCTCTTCTCTCTCCTGAGTTCCTCAATTTAACCTCCTTAGTATGAAAAATTCTCTTCATCCCTATCCGGAGATGTGTTATGCCCTATGTGACCTAGAATTTTATGAACGTTCTCTCTCTCTCTCTCTCACGCTCAAAAATATCATCTTTTTATTGCCAAAATTATTTTGACTTTTATAATTTTTTTGCAAGTGAGCCGTTATGATTTCATATGTTACTAAACATGAAATATTAAAAATATTACTATTTATCAAAATTTCAAAAATTTAGAATTATTTTGCCCAAAAAGTTTTCAACATTTTGAACCTCGAGCAAAGAAGTGCATAGACCAATTTTTGAGAACATAGCCCGTGACTAACAAGGAACCCTTTCACGCAAAGGACAATACCCTCAATTTGTTCTAAAGTACTTGTCCTCTCCATGAAATTCCATTCTTGTCGTCCACACACTATTCACTTCCCTCGTCTGTTCAAGCTTGACTATGTTTCTTTTTTTTTTTTTATTTGATCAATATCTGAAATTATAATCTGATTAATTTGACTCGAGTTATTATCAGTTTCTTTATTATGAGAAATTTTTTAACGTAGTTTTTTTTTTTTAGTTTTTAAGATTTGAATCTAACTTTTAATTAAGCGACTTAACGTTCTTTTCACTGATTCATCTATCCATTGATACTATATTAAATACCAACCCCAACAATTTTTAATTTAGTTTTTGCACCAAACCCACATCTTATTTTTAAAATATGGTCAATAATATCTATAAAGAGAACCTTTCACGGTTTTGGAAATCATAAATCAAGCCAAGAAGATGGCAACCACCCACTAAGCTCAATGAGTGCCTTTGAAAACACCCCCACTAAGCCATTGTTTTGAACGACAATAGATTCAAGACAAGAAGTTATCTTTCATGCAGATGAGCCAATTTAATTTGTCTTTCTCACTAGTTCACGAGCTCAATCTTTAGCAAAAAACCACACAGAGAGAGAGAGAGAGAGAGAGAGAGAGTATAAAGGGACCATTATGCCTTTCTCTTTCAATGACAGAAATTGTACCTTGAAAACACCTAATCTAGGTGATCCCTTTTTGTATTTATTGGACTTTTAATTGCTGTAAAACGATAAACTGTTTCACATGTAAGGTTATGTTTTCTTCTTTTTATTCATTTTTTCAATCCATCGACGGTCTAATACTACATAATGAGCTTAATCTTTTTTCCTATAATCATTAAATAAATTAAAATTATAGAAAAACTTTCACCAGCTTGTACTTCTTTTCATTTAATTCTGTTTTAGGAGTTTAATTAAACCGGCTCGTTTGAATGAACATATCATAGGTAAATTAAAATCCTTGAGCATAAAAGCTCCCCAGAAAAATTATGAACAAAGATAGAAAAGAAAAAGAAAACCGACAACTCATTGCCTGAGGTTAACTTAACAATTTTTTTTCTTACTACCAGTATTCGAATTCATATTTCGATTAATTCGTTTTGAACATTTGTAAGAATCATATTTAGAGGGTGGCTCTCTTAGCGTAGTTTTTCCATTCTCAAGTTTCGAAATTAAAATTTAAAGAGATTTAACACTTTATCTCATTAAGTCGATTATTTTTTGGTATGTTAGCTTAGCATTCAATTCAAATATTTTCTATTCCCCTAACATGAATGGCATAAGGTTCAAATAATTGAAAGATAGGTTTCAAATTATGTGGTTTTACGTTAACAAATCTCCCATTCAACAAAAAATATTGAAATAATTATTTTATTGCTAAATTCAAAGAAAAATAGTTCACTGCTCAATCCCCCTTAACGAACCAACAAGGGCTTAAACTATTCCAAGTAAATCGCCCCACGGTTGGATGAGACTCCCCCCCCCTTCTTAATTTAGATGGTAATATTAGTATCATATAAAACATTTAAACTCTTTTAAATAAAAATAATTTTAAAGGAAGATTACATAATTTTCATGTAGTACTAACATGATGTCAATTCATAGCTAGTTGGTTTATTTGATAAGAATGTAAAATCTCTTAATCAAATATCAGATTTAAAATTTAAGAATGAAAAAAACTGTACTGGAAGAATTATTCTTTAAAATAAATCTGATAAATGTTTGAATTGAATTAGTTAAAATATTATTTTAGATATCAGTTTGTATAACGCTAAAAAATTAAATATGACGCCAACATGATGCTCCCATGGCTGGTTAAAATTTTTAATTAAAAATAATTTCTAGATAACTACAATATGGGAAAATTTTAAATTTCTAATACCATAAGTGAAATTTTTTCAAATTTTGCATGCCATGAGGAAACGTACAACTATTTGTCAGCAACTTGCAGAGCCGAAGAAAAATCCAAAGGAAATAAACAAATAAGATGAGATCAAAATTTTGTGTGGATGGGGGATAGAGCATCCCAATGTCTAGGACCAAGGACATATGAAGGATGCTCTTGGGTGTCTCATGCTTGTGTTGTCCCTAGCTGTGCACTCATACTCTTTTGGAAGTAGAGAGTGGGACACAATGTGTGGTAGCCTAGTCATGTCATTCATACTTCACACAATTATTGTCATGCTTCTCGGCCATGCCAGGGAAGAGCAATAAATGCAAAGAGGACTGATTTGTCTACAAACTTTTTGGTCAGAATACGAACGTTTAGTTAGTATAATACGAAGGATTTTAAAATTTTATATTAAAAGTTTCAATTTAAATTTTAGTAATGATAAAAATAATATTAAAATTTTTTTTAATAATAATTTAATTATGATTCGATTTAAATTAATCAGAATAAATTTTAAATATTAATTAATAAATCAAATTTAAAGTACCTAAAAAATTTATGTATGTATGTATGTATGTATATATGTATGTATGTATATTTTTAAGTAAATTTAGAGAGGGAATTCCCAACCTTATAATAAAACAAAAAGATGGGGAATATTTAAAAGGAAAGGGAAACTTTAATTCCCAATGAATAATTAAGATTTCATATTTTATATTATTTTTTATATTTGATATGGCATCAGAACAATTCTGATATAATATCATAATGATATTCAAATATTTTTAATATCTCAAGTGGGTACGTAGTTGTAATCGGGTTCCAAAGTGTCTTATTTTAATATTTTTTTAATTAAAGAAATTTAAAGAAAAATGAATTATTTTTTGAAATGAGTAGCAACGTTTTTCTTGGTAGATTAAAGTAGTTTATTATACGATATTAAATTAGAGATTGTACTGAACGAGCACCCTGGTTTATCATGTAAATCAATTCACCATATCCCAAAAATAATAATAATAATAAATAAATGTAAATCAATTCATAAATTAAGAGAAAAAATTGATAATTTTTTTAATAGAGCAAAAATTGATAATACCAACATTGATTGGTTGAACGAAAAGAGCGAACGTTGAAACCCCTTAACTATATTTGGATTTGACTCAGCTTGAAAACGAAAAAAATTACATTAGGAAATCCATCCCGAATGAGAGTCTGATTGCGGATCGACTCGAATTAGTCGAGATGAAATTTCAAATACCGTGTGGTGGCTCAAAAGTTAGGGCAACCAAAAAAATTGATAATGGGATTAAAATCAATAATAATTAACAAAATCACTAATTATTTGATCAATTCATTCCATCATTGAAATTTTAATTTAACATACATTTGTTTTCATTCTATTTAATCACCTTAGATTTTCATAACCCTTTCCAAGAAATTAAAATCGGAGCTTCAGGAGTTTGGTTTGGGAACGACTTCAATTGCGGGATCTTCCTGCCTAACATTTATATGCTGCAAAATTCATTATATATTTACACACATTGGTCCACAAAAATCTACTGAAAAATAATTCAAAAATTATATGTACTTATTTTCAAAGAAATTTGATTTTGAGTTAATTTTAGAAAATACTCCCTCTCTCCCTTTTTTTTTTGTCCAACTTGCTTTTTTATTCGTAGATTAAGAAACACAATAAATTATATGTCACGTCCTTCAAAACAGTTCAAACAGTAGAATCCCTTCATTTTTATCATTTTTTCTCTGATTTGATCTTTTTTTATTGTATCTCCTTATAAAAAAAATAAATTATATGCCGCATTATTCAAATTTATAATAATATTATTATACTAGCATTTTCTTTAAAAATAAAAATGAAAATAAAAATACTTTCATGTTTAAACATTTAAAA
Source organism: Dillenia turbinata (assembly GCA_037126225.1). Classification (NCBI taxonomy): domain Eukaryota; kingdom Viridiplantae; phylum Streptophyta; class Magnoliopsida; order Dilleniales; family Dilleniaceae; genus Dillenia; species Dillenia turbinata. The sequence goes on along the minus strand of JBAMMX010000009.1, from coordinate 21,051,971 downwards.
AGAAAAAGTGTGGTTCGCTAGTTTTTATTTTAGAAAAATATCGACAAACTAATGGACTGGGCGGAGCCACGTATAGTCTTGGGGGGCCATGGTCCCCCAAGAATTTTGATTTTTTTTTTTCATAAAATTTTAACTTTTAATCTTTATGTTCCAAAAAAGAAAAAATTGTGACACCTTCAAATTTCTAAAATAATAAAATTTTTCTATTTTTAAAGTTTAAAATAATATTATATTTGATATTTAAAATTTATAGAGTCAAACTAGAATATTCTAAAATTTAAAATATATGTGTGTATATATATGATACATAATTTTTAATAATATATTAATATTTATATTTTTAAAAATGATATTTCCATTCTCTATATCTATCCATCAATTATCTCCTATAAAAGAAAAAAAGGGTGGCTACTATAATGACGTAATTAATAATAACTTGTAAGAGCAAATAAATATTTTTGAGACGTCTCTTAAAAATCTATATCAAACATCCTAATACAGTTTTTTCCTTTTTTTATGTTGACATCCAAAGCAATTGACATTTTTATCAAAATCTTTATCTACTATATATTATATTCTTACTATCTCTATATGTTTTTATCAAATCTTTTACCTACTGCATAATATTTAGTTATCTCATAACTTAATTAATTTTTTTCATAATTTTAATAGTATTTTTAGATATGACTAATATTCTTTCTGTACAATATTAGATTGTCAATATCTTATCTATATGAATTATATAACCCAATAATTAAAAGATACCGTCTACCGTTAGAGTTAAAGTTTGAAATGTATATATAATGGCACTCCTTTTAATAAAAATTTAACATTAATTTAATAAAAATATAAAAAAAATTTCAGCAATGAAAATTTTGAAAACAAAGTTGTAGAAAATGAATATCTTACAAATAATTTGGTTACTTATGTTGTAAAAGAAATTACTGATATCTTTAGTTTAGAATCAATTATAAATAAATTTGAAACAATGAAGAAGTGTCAAGAATAATTTTCATAAATTATTTAGTTTAGTTTGTTTAATAGTTTTTGTATTTTTAATTAGAATTATATAAATTTTTAATATATTTTATTTTATAATTTTTATTATTTATTACTTTATGGCCGAAGAATTTTTGGGCTCCGCCGCTGCAAATGGGGAGGATTGGGCACCGGGTACGTGGGAATCATCATTCCATCAAAATTAATGAAGTGATAAAAAATTGAAATGAAATGGATTCAAAAAGGGAATAATAGAAAATCTAACATTTTAGAACATTAAAGAATGTTAAATGGAAAAATATTTTCGAACAACCGAAAAAAAAAAAAATAGTTGACGCACAAAATGGGATGGAGGGAGTAACAGGATTTCTTGATGTTCAAACCAATCTTGAGACTACTTTGACACCTTTTTTAGAATAACTAAGAGACCTTTTGGCAGTGAACTCGTAGCATCTCGAATTTCTCTACCATGGTGTCCCTTGCATTGAGGGGGCATACCTAGAATTGAGGGGGTATCATATGGCCCATTTGGAGGGACTTTCCCAAGCTTAGAAATATCCCTTGAACTAGAACTCCAGTCTTGTCTGGGTGGTTGTACCCTTCTGTGTATGTTCCCCTTCTCGAAGTTGTATATCAACCCTTAATCCAAGGGTTTGGTGTAAGTGTTTTAAAACTCGAATCAAATTGATGGATCCGATTATTTTGATTAAAAATCAAATCAGTAATTGATTTGGATTTCTTAACATAATCAAAGTTTCAAAAAAAATCAATTAAAACCGACGAAAATCTAAGGTTTTTCGTTTGATCTTACTATTTTTTAATCATGATGATATCATGATTATTAATATATTATATTTTTTAGATTATTAATATATTAAAAATTAAATTTATTTATAACATCACGATGACATCATCTGATTTTCTATTTAATCTGACTTATTTGACTCAGTAATCCATTCATCCCTTGATATAACCAATTACTATTTTAATCCGAATTTCAAAACACTAGTTTAACCCTTCCCTCCCTCCTGGTGTCACATCCGTGACCCTTGGATCGTTGGACGGCCCATGTACAAATTTTCGAAACTAATCATAGGGCCAAACCTATATTTTTAGTATGAATACAAAGCATCCCATGCGGGTCATTTTTATAATTAAAGGAAACATAACCATAACTTAGGTTTTGTCCTAAATTTGCCCTATTCTCTCTCCTTCTCTCTCCCTTTCTCCTACCTCCACCTCTCTCTCTCCCCCCTCTCGTTTATCCCTCTCACACTTGCACAAGGCTAGCCTACTTGTGGCTATGGCCTGACTACACCCCTCAAAGTTGACCACAACCGCGTGGACAATGGCTAGGAGGCTACTCCCGCATAGCACAGGTGCCATGCACAACCAGTGCTCTTACCCAGCATGCATGATGAGCTCGCGAAGGGCGCAGGCATACAGGTTGCCACCCTAGCTGTGTGACATGAGGGTGCGGCCTTGAGCTGTCACCCAAATCCCAATGCTTGATGATTGGACCTTGTGGGGCTCGTGCTAACTTCGGTTGGCTGGTTTGCCTTGTTTGACTTATGTCTGCCTAGTAGGCTCTCTGTTTGACTTCTTTTGACTTTTGAATTCGAAACATTTTTACGAGAAAAAAAATAAATGTTTCTAAGGAACTCGAAACATTGTTGTTGTAATTAAAGAAATAAATTCAAAAATATATTTGTTGGAAATTTTGTAAAATATTTTATTCAAAAGTTAACTCCGTTCGATTACAGTCTACAAAGAGATTAAATTTTATCCTAAAAAATTAAAATAATTAATTGTATTTTATTTTAAACATACATAAAAACTGAGCATAAGTTTTGACTATATATTTATAATTTTGAGTTTTCATTAATCATACATAAAACAAAAGAAATATCATATGAGTCCATGATGGTTGAATTTATGGGCACTAACATACGAATTAGTCAATTTTCCCAAGAAACCTGATACCAAATGGTCTCCCTTTTTTTTACTTTGTATTTGATCCATCACTCAGTATTTAGAGTTTCGTTTCAATTAATCTAAATTAAATTATTATCAAATCTCAATCGGGAGGAAACTATCTCAACATGAGTTTTTGTTTTCAAAAAAGCTCAAATTTGAATACTTAATCAAAAAATCATAACGTACTTTTCTTTATGGAAACCAAATGTACGTATGACCACTCTTAGAATGCCATCTTCCATGTTTTCCTCTGTACAATTGTCACATTGTTATTCAGTTTCTCTTCCAAAAGCACTAAGCATGTCATGTCATGTAACCATCTTCATCACTTGAGCAAGGTAAGTCGGCATCTATGTTTTTCTAGTTTATCACCCAAGCCCACTCAAAAGCCTTTTACACAATTGGAAGAAAACAAGTGGGCATCAAATTTAAGCATTCCCCACAAGCTTTCTCTAACCTGTGAAAAGGTGACAACGCATTGACACTTGGTCACTTAGAATTGTCCTAATTTATCTTACAAAATTATACAAATCAAAATAATTCGTGATCCCAATTATAGTCTTTTTGTAAAGTTGAAACAATACCTATTGGTTGGTTGAATAATTATACACTAATATCTTTTAAATAAAATTTAAAATTTAAATATTATGTATAAAAAAAGTATGTTAGGAGAGTTTTATTTCTTAAAAATTTAACTTAATTTAAATCGAATTTAGTTAGGGTTAATGAATTATCAAATATCAGTAGTTAAAAAAAAAAGAATTAGAATAATATAATTTTAAAAATTATAATTATTTATGTATTAAAATTTTAAGAATACCCCATAAATTATAACTGCAAATATAAATTATATTTTGTTTCCATAGCCTATTTCTAATGATTTTTTATTTTTATAATTAATTTGTATTTGTAATTATATTCTAATTAATTTGATCCTAACGTTGTCGAATTTAATTTAATTTTTTTTTAATATAATTTTTTTTTATTATCAAATTTTGAATCTAACATTTTAAAAGATGTAATATCTTTTACTCATTTGGTCGATTGTAAATTGATATTTGTAATGAGTTTATTGATACTTGAATTGGGTTAAACTAGGGATGGAAGGAAATTAAATTGTATAATAATAATAATAATAATAATAATAATAACAAAGGTTGAATATTTTGAGGGCATGAAACTAGGATATTCCAAACACTTCAATCCAAGAGTCCCCACCTAAAGTTAAATGTTCCCATCTACTTTTGGCTTTTCCCACAACCTCCTTGTCTCTTTGTCTTGATGCATGAAGATAAGGACAAGTTGATCTCTTTGTCCTGATGCATGGAGATAGTACAAGTTGATGGTCTTTGATTTTGAAAAGAGACCAAATTGGGTATTTGGAAGCACTTGGAAGGGCTTTCCTTGCAATCCCCACTATCACCCACTAAGCAACAACAAAGGGTGTTGTCTTGTTTTGGTTGGGCATGTTTGGATTGGTATAAAAATGAGGAATAATACCATGTTTGGCCAGCTCTTATTCCCATCCACTTCATGCGCAGACAAGGCCAAAACAAGAGAGGGAAGAGGCAGAAACGCTAAGGTAGCGTTGATGTGGGACAAAAGATATATAGTTTATTGGGTAACTTTTTATTTCTTCTTTTTATGTTTGAGATGCAAAATTTAATTTTAATATTTTATAAAAAAGAATACTAAACTCTTAATTAAGTCTCGAATATAAAATTTAAAAATAAAAAAAAACTATATTAACCGAATTGTTTTCTAAAATGAATCTAACAAGTATTTAAACCAAATTAATCAAAATATGAGTTCAAATATCGATTAGTATAACATCAAAATAAAATTTATAGAAGGACAAAAATATGGTGCAAAAGTATTATTATTTTTAAAGGGATTAAAATATTAACTTCTAGTAAAATAAAGTAATAATAAAAATTAACGTGCTTGTGAAAAATTAGGTTTATAATTTTAGTGAAAGAAAATTTAAAACTCATATGTTTAGAGAGAGAAAATATGAATGAATTTAATTTTTAGAGAGAGAAAATTACATTTAAATTTTTTAGAGAGAAAAAATTTTAAATAATTATATTTAGAGAGATAAAATTTTAATTTTTATGGAAGGAGAAAGTAAATATGCTGGATTTAAAAGAGAGAAAAATTAAATTTGATAATGTAATAAGAGAAATTTTAAAATTAATGTGTTCAGACAGAATATGTTAATCAAGTTAATTATTTAGAGAGACAAAATTGATTTGCTTAGTTAGAAGACATAGAACCAATAATGTTTATAGGGAGATATTGCGAATGAAATAAATTTTTTAGAGAGAGAAAATTGTCGTTCCTAGTTTTAGAAAAAAAAAACTAAATTTCATTTTTTTATATAATTATAAAACTTAAAATCCATATATTTAGAGAGAGAATTCCAATTAAATTGATTTTTTTAAGAGTTAAAAAAGTAATATGTTTAGTTTTGAAAGGAAAATCCATTAAACAAATTATATTTTTACAGAAAAATTATAGTTAAATTATAAATTAACAAAAATTATCTAAATGGTAACGTGTACGTAAAGGATTAACGTTGGTTGGTTCAGTTGAAAGGGAGTTGAGTTTCTTTAATCATGATTGTGAGTTCGATTCCATATGGGTATAAAAAAAATAAATCGATCCGTATTAATCGGAGCGAAACTTCAAATACCGAATGATATAAAAAAAAAAAACGTGCATGTAAAGCATAGAAAACGTGACAACATTACGATCTATCTTTTTTCCATTTATACTTTTTTTCTTGAAACTTTTTACCTCGTACTAGACATTAATTATTCCCATATCATCTTTGGCTCTACCAAGTGAGTTTGCTGTTTACCTCGATATCGATTTAATTATGTTCTAAGTGTATCAAAAAATTCATACACTTGTTTTTTTTTTTCCTCACAAGTGACTAGATTTAATATATATATATATATATATATTATGTTCTTGGACTCGATCAATCACTTGATATCTGAAATTTTATCCCAACTAAATCAAATATACCCAATTAAGATCTCTAAAAAATAAAAGTCTCCTAATATAATCAATTTTATATCAAAATTACAAGTTAAAGTAAAATAGAAGTCTTCTAATATAATCAATTTTATATCAAAATTACAAGTCGTGATATTAATCAAAACATACAATGATTTATTCATTGCATCAATTATCTATCGATAAATAAACACAAGAAAATGAGATTAACATTTAGTCAAAAATCAACGGTTAGAATTTATGATTGCATATTTAGTCAATTTCGGTGGTTATATAAATTTAAACAATTTTTATTTTTTTGCGTGCTTTTCTAAAAAGTTAGATTATTAATTTTCTTGCTCCAAGTATATGAAAATGTGTGTGTGAGAGAGAGTGCTCTGTTTCTTGCAAAAATTCCATATTCCTATTATCATCTCTAAACAGGCAACAAAATAATGGCGACAAAAACAACCTCTTGCCTAGTCGCCAACGCAGCCAAGGCAAGGAAAGTCCTTCGAGACAAAAAGCTTTTTAATTCCAATTCAGCCTCAACAAAACCCCAAAAGCCACCCCACCACGCAGACCCTAAATAGTGTTCTCTGTTTCGTCACTTGCTTTGAACTCCTACCAAGAGATTAGTGTTGCAAGTTGTCAACTTTAGATGGGTTTTCATCTGGGTTTTTGATCATTTCCAAAACCCAGGTTAGAATTTCAAAGAAAAAGAAAATCCATTTCAGCTGTTTGTGGTAATTCTCTATTCTCTGTTCTCTCTCTCTGTTACTTGCCTCTCAATTTGTTCATTTCTTTGATTTATGTGATGGTTTCTTCTAAATTTAAGATTGCATATTTATCATTAATCCGTTTTTGAAACATGTACTCTGCTTGTTGTTAAGTTGGTTCGAATTTATCATAGATTCATCCAAAGAAGAAAAAATGAAGTACCCAGATAGTGGAATTACTCAAGGAATAATATTCTGATTCTGTTATGTTTGTATTTAAACAGCTTACAGACTTCCATTTTCAGGAAAAAATTGTGATTAAATGGCAGGACTGATCCAAGAGGAGAATTCATCATCTATAACATCACCACCAGTTCATTTCTTTCACATGATGTCACTGTCTCCTGGTTTAGGCTCACCATATCCATGGCTTAGAGAACTTAAGTCCGAGGAAAGAGGCCTATATCTGATCCGTCTTTTGTTAGCCTGTGCTAACCATGTTGCCGCATGCAGTGTTGAGAATGCTAATATAAGCCTTGAGCATATCTCCCACCTAGCCTCACCTGAAGGCGATGCAATGCAGCGGATTGCTGCTTACTTCACCGAAGCTTTAGCCCATCGGATGCTTAAGGGTTGGTCTGGTTTGTACAGAGCCCTAAATTCTACAAAAATATCATCTAGCTCTGAACGTATAATGGCTCAGAGGTTGTTCTTTGAGCTTTGCCCTTTTTTGAAGCTCTCTTATGTGATCACTAATCAGGCTATTATGGAAGCTATGGAGGGAGAAAAAGTTGTGCATATCATTGACTTGTTTTCATTTGAGCCTGCTCAGTGGATTAATCTTATGCAATTGTTGAGTACGAGGCCTGAGGGTCCGCCCCATTTGATAATTACCGGTATACATGAGCAGAAAGAAGTGCTAGATCAAATGGCTGCGAGATTGACAGAAGAGGCTGAGAATTTGGACATTCCATTTCAGTTCAATCCTATTGTGAGCAAATTGGAGAATCTCAATGTTGGGAGTTTGCGTGTTAGGATGGGAGAGGCCCTTGCTATTAGCTCTGTTCTTCAACTGCATTCCCTTTTGGCGGCCGATGATGATATGCTTAGGAGGAACTCCCCGTCATCGTCAATGAATTCAAGTTCTACTCCCTTGTCTAGGATTTTGCCTGTAAATCCTCGAACTTTGGGTGAATTCCTTAAGAAGGACTTTGCCATTTTGCCTAGTCCTAGTTCTGACTCAGCATCCCCATCATCTCCATTTTCTCTTGCTCAGTCGCCAAAGATGGGGAGTTTTCTGAATGCTCTTTGGGGTCTTTCTCCGAAGCTTATGGTGGTAACGGAACAAGAATCGGATCATAATGCGTCTTCTTTGATGGATAGGGTTGTGGAAGCATTGAAGTTTTATGCAGCCTTGTTTGATTGCTTGGAGTCAACTGTAACGCAGGCCCACACAGAGAGGCAGAAGGTCGAGAAGATGCTTTTTGGTGAGGAAATTAAGAACATAATAGCATGTGAAGGTCCTGAGAGAAAAGAGAGGCATGAGAAGCTTGAGAAGTGGATTTTAAGGCTCGAGTTGGCTGGATTTGGAAGAGTTCCTTTGAGCTACAATGGTATGTTGCAGGCAAAAAGGCTGCTAAGCTATGGTTATGATGGTTACAACATCAAAGATGAGAACGGCTGTTTGTTCATTTGCTGGCAGGATTGTCCTCTCTTTTCAGTCTCGGCTTGGAGGTTTAGGAGGTATGAATGAGACTACTGATTATAAGGGAATCTCTCTTTTTCTATATCTGTACAAAGGATCTTTAAGTTTTGTCTATGCAAATATATAATGTGCTATGGAGAAGCCTGAAACTCTTATTTATACCATATTCTCTTCATTTCTTGGTCTTTTTTCCTCTTTAATATGCTTTCTGTTTCTGGACTGACCTTTTACTTATGTTCCTCAAAACACTAACTGAGAAATTCCCAGCCCCAACTAAGTATCTTCGGTCTCAAGTGATGCATAGTGGTAGAAGAGTTGACCCTTTATATTTGGGCTACAATTTCTTCTCTCTCTTTTTTTCATTATCTCCGGGATTCATTTTGTCTCTGGGGCTTCCATGCATGTCTCTTGGTTTTCTAGATTATGCATGAGCTCTTCTTCTGGAATGTGAATTTATTAGTAAGATATCTATTGAAATTTATACTTCAATTTGGCTCTTAAAGGCAAACCCAAGCTGTTCTCTGGTATCATAGATCTTTTCTCTGTAGGTACACACTTGAACTCATTTTGTGCCAAGTTTGCCTATCCTTGTTTCGTGAATATTGGCATACAGAGAAAATTGTTTTGGATTAGGTCAGCCTATACATTAGTGATTTAGATGGTTTTAAAGTAAGTTATATATTGCGGAAGAGGTGGTTTTTTTGGCTATTTGTTCTTTCTTGTACTCTGAATATTGATGCATGGAGCATCTCCCTAGCCTTAGTTGTGTTCTTTCTGAGATTTGGGATTTGCTTTAATGTGAATCAGGATGATCAACAGTAGAGTGGATATAAAGAGATCAAATATTTAAGGGTCTACCAAATTGATCTGGCTGGTTGAGCGGTTTCGGACAATTGAGGAGATCAGTCAGGGTAAAATTTTGGGCAAGTGCTCAATATTCTCTTGGGTTTTAGAGTGTTCGTTGTGTTTCTTTTATGATCTTCAAGACTTAAACTATGAAATTTTAAAATTTTTATCCGGTAAATACAGTAACAACTACGTAAACCTTAAATTTCAAAAATTTGGGATTGATCTTTTTAGAAACAAATATAAGATGATTAAAATATATATATATATATATATAATATAAAAAAAAAGAACAAAAAAAAAAAAAAAAAAACAAACACACAATCCAAATATATTTTTATAATACAAAAAGTGATGTTTTAACTTACTTTAATTCTTCTACGTCATTCATTCCTATTCGAAATAATTTCTTTAGTCAATTTCTTAATTATCATATTTTTGTGAATATATTGCATCCAGATTTTTAACGGTCAATCTCGTCGTTTCACTAAATCTCCTATATTTAAACTCTCGATTCTCCTAACTGGTACATATTTGGATCTTCGTTGCACATGCTCAAATCACCTCAAGCGATACTCCTGCATCTTATTCACAATTGAGTTCACTTCCAATTTAGTGCGTATTTCTTCTTTTTTAATTCTATCTTTTCTAGTTTTACCATACATTCACCGTAACATTTTCATATCAGCTACATTCATTTTCTGCTCTTATTGTTATTTAATGGCCCAACATTCGGTGCCCATTTGTTGCATATAGTAGTGCAAGTCTTACTGTCGTGTTATAAAACTTTTCTTTTAGATACAGTGGTATCATACGATCGCAAAAAATTTCAAATGTCCTTCTCCATCTCATTCATCCCGCTTGAATTCTATAGTTTATATCCTTATCTATATTGCCGTCATTTTGAATAATAGATCCGAGATATCTAAAACGTTCACTCTTTAGTACGTCTTGTCCTTCTATCTTAATTGTTTTTTTATAATTATGATAATTATCACTAAATGTGTATTTCATGTACTCTATTTTAGATCGACTCAATCTGAATCCTCTGGACTCTAGTGTGTCTTTTCATAATTCAATTTAGTACTAATATCCTCTCTAATTTCATCTGTCAATACTATATTATCTATAAAAAGTATACACCATGGTATTTCATCTTGAATACTCTTTTTAACTTTATCTAGCACTATTACAAACAGGATTGGCTTAGTCAATCCACGGTGGAGTCCAATGTTTATTGAAAAGTCATTACTTACCCCCGATAAATTCTTTCATTGATGACAATTCCATCATACATATTTTTTATGAAATTAATGTATCTAATCGAAGAAGAAATCATGGCCAGACAAAATCTGGGAATCTAAGAAAATGAACAAACTAAACAAGATGTTGATCTTTTCCCAATGTTAGAACCGATGTAACCAACTCAAATACTATTAAACATATCTCAAGTTATAACCTTGAAACTGTTTGTCTGCGTTAAGCGAGACCTACATAAAGACGTTAAAAAATGGAATACAAACACATTATACTCAACAATAGCATCTCCTGTATTGTATCACACCATACTGTATGAGCTAGAGCACAGCCTCAAGCAAACCTGAAAAGTCCAATACCTCCAACAGTTGGCGTCGCTCTTACATCATTGAACACTGGATTTCTCCCAAGAATGCTAATACTACTTCCATTGTACTTACCCTCCGTAAATGCAAAATTCATCTCCATAAGCAAAGCAAAATCTGATTGCAAAGACATTGAAGCCACAGAATAAAGCACTTGAGCACGCTGGAGTTGCTTGCAATTTCAATCTCTCCCTTCAGTTTGCAAGTCATCAATCATCATAGTACTTCCAAAGGTAGTTATTGTGCTATTTGGTGGTCCTGCAATTCTTATAGCTGTTCGATTTTTTCCACCGAGGATGTCATGGAAATAGAAGTGAAGGTGGCTCATTTTCTCCATTTGCTTTGTAGCTAAGTACGCAGGGAATTTTTCACAGAAAACTTTATTAATGGTAATGTGGAAGGTAGAAAAGAAAACCAAGTAGAAAGTGAAGATACTGTAGGTGAGAGTAGAAAGGCTTTTTCTGATGAGTTTCACAAGTGTCATTAACTGGCAAGTGGTAACAGAATGGTTTGCATTTATAGGAACTTTAAAGAAAGGGAAAGTTCTTTCACCTTTCTTTTAACAAGTGACTTTGGCTTTTGGGAGAGGCCTCTCATTGTCCATGCCTTTGTTGATGGCATGTGCAGCTTTCATTCACTTGAAGCAAAATGATTAGGGCCTCCACTACTTTCTCAAAGCTCCATGCTGTTGGATAAAAGCCTGTAATTGCTAATAGCAACGTGACAGAAAAACATGGAAAGGATCTAGTGTCGCTATGTTTTATGGCATTCATTCCCTTTTTTGCACCCCCTCGTATTTGAGTTATCTAGATATTTTGAGATTAGTTGCTGACAGAGAAATTAAGAAGGGTGACATAAACCTAGTTTTGAAGGTTGAAGCTTGTTCATTACTCCACTTTATGATGTGGTCTAGATGACCTTTTTGTAGAAATTGAGAGGAAAAGAAACCACAGTTGATCGCTCATGGAGTTATCCATTGTCTTATAAATGCCAATAAAATTGAATTTATATTCTACATGCCTTTGCACACCAGTACTCCAAGTTTAATCATATTGAGGTATTCAATTCCTTTTCTTAGGATGCTATAATTGCTACATACTAGGCTATTTCATTGTAATATTTTTTGTTATCCTATAAATGCAATTGTCTTTGGATGATTGTAGTTGAAGCAATGCCCCGTGCATACAATGTGCACACGCTTCTACAACCTTTCTGGAACTTAGCTGTTCAAGCAACATTCTTTTATCTGTTGATGATCCTTTGGTAATTCAGATAGCAGTTTTACGTTAAAATTGATTACTCAGACTTCCAATTTTCCTACTTAATACCAGAAGACTCATGATACCAGATTTTCCTTTGATCGACTTATGACAGGTGTATAATGAAACTGATTCCAAATACATAGGTTATCCCGTGTACTGGGTAGGATTTACATATTTTCTTAGCCATGTGAGGGCTGCGAATGTTTAGCAAATATACGGGCCTTCTCAACTATGTTTTTGAGTTCTATGTGGTTGGGTTTATGGAGATTCATCGATTACGAGGGAAATCATATAAAACTGCAAAAAGGGAATCAGGGGGCAGCAACAAACATACTGATAATGTCAGGGAGATTGTCCTCGGAACATTTACCATATGCGTGGTTGCAGTCCATGTCCACTAATACCAGGGCTTATCCTCGGTGTAGCCATTGTCTGCCTTTGTTTAAACAGGGTTTCTACCCACCGGTTTTGGCGATTTTTGAGCCTCAGGTTGCAGTTCTGGGTGCCCCTCAGGGGAACGGGCCATCCACCCTCTTGTGTCCCATATCAGAACGACTTGAAAGATTTGTCTTTCGTGGCTTGTAAGCCTCCTACCGATTGCTACTTACCGGGTGAATATGATTTTTGGCCCTTGGCTTTTAAGATAGATCTGATTATTTTGTAAAAAAAATTTATTCATGAATCAAAGAGTAAAGTGTATAACGAATTGTACAAGAGATTAGTGACTCGAGATGGGGAGAGAGAGATCTATAGAATTGTCAGACTAAGGGAGAGAAAAGAAAAATATTTAAATGAGATTAGATGTATTAAGAGTAAAACAAATAGTAAACTTGTAAGAAACGAAGATATAAAAAAGACGTAGAAAGAATATTTTAATAATCTATTTAATGTTGAGAGTACAATAAATATAAAAAATATAGAGATATCTATATAAGAGATTAATAGAAATTTTAAACGTAAGATTCGTTTTCGTGAAGTGAAGGAGATTTTAAAGAGAATGAGAAATAACAAAACCATAGAACTTGACGACATATCTATCGAGGTGTGGAAATATTTGAAAGAATTCGAAATAACAATATTAACGGCTTTTTTTAATAAAATTTGACAAACAAAGAAAATGTCTCACTCATGGAGAGAAGCACACTTATCCTGCTATATAAGAATAAAGGGAACACATAAGATTACTCCAACTATTGAGAAATTAAACTCATGAACCATATGATAAAATTATGGGAAAGAGTAATAGAGTATAGATTGAGACAAAAGATAAGTCTGTCTTAGAACCAATTCGGATTTATGTTAGGACGATCCATCATTGAAACAATTCATTTACTAAGACAGTTAATGGAGACATTTAGAGCACAAAAGAGAGATCTATAGATGATATTTATTGATCTTGAGAAAACATATGATAGGATTCCAAGAAACGTGTTGTGGTGGGAGCTGGTGAGAAAATGAATCTCTTTGAAATACATTAATCTTATTAAGGATATGTTTGAAGGAATTGTGACCAATATAAAAACTTATGAGGGGCTGAGCGATAGCTTCTCCATTAACATTGGGTTCCAGCAAGGTTCGGCATTGAATCTTTTACTATTCGCAATGGTGATAGATGAAATCATAAAAAATATTCAAGATGAAATACCATGGTATATGCTATTCGTAGATGATATAGTTTTGATTGATAAAATTAGAAAGGATATCAGTACTAAATTAGAGTTATGGAGGGACACGTTAAAATCTAAAAGATTTAAATTGAGTAGATCTAAAACTGAGTATATGAAGTGTAAGTTTAGTGACAACAATCAAGATAATGAAGAAACGATTGGGTTAGAAGAAAAAGAAGTCTAAAGAGCGAACGGTTTAGATATCTTGGTTCTATCATTCAAAATGATGGCAATATAGATGAGAATGTAAATAATAGAATTCAAGCGGGTTGGATGAAATGGAAAAAGACATCCGGAGTTCTTTGTGATCGCACAATGTCATTACATTTAAAGGGAAAATTTTATAGAACCACTATAAGATCTGCTTTATTATATAACACTGAATGTAGGGTTATTAAAAAGTAACAAAAGCAAAAAATGGTTGTAGTCAAAATGAGAATATTTAGGTGGATGTGTGATAAAACTAGAAATGATAGAATTAGAAATGACGAGATACGTAATAAATTGAGAGTGAGATCAATTATAGATAATATGAGAGAATACTGTCTGCGGTGGTTTGGACATGTGCAGCGAAAGGCTAAGAACGTACTTATTAGGAAGGTATAGAACTTAAATATAGGAGATTTAATAAAACGTAGAGGTAGACCATTGAAAACTTATATGCAATGCATTCGTAAAGATATGGTAGTGCTGAATTTAGTTGAGGAGATGGTTTTAGATAGAAATGAGTAAAGTAGGAGATTCCATACAAACTAAATCCTTCTTTTTTTCTTTTTTCTTTTTTGTTGATTTCAATATTTGTCTTTCATGTGATCGATTTCAAAATTTTTGGGATAGAAACTCTAGATTATTGTTATTGTTCTTGATTATTCCCTAATTATTAGAGTTGAGTAGGGATTGTAACATTGACATGAAAACATGTTGGAACTTAAGCCTTTGAATCTCACACAGCATTTCAGGTTTTAATCCAAGTAAATTTTGTAAAAGCTTCAAAATACAAACTGGTATTGGAGAAATGAGGACCAAACAAAACACAAGATATTGAAAATTTTAACTTTGTTTGAGAGAGAGAGAGAACTATAAATGTACACAAGCAGACATAACCAGGATACTTACTTCAAATGGTATGTTTGAGTTACCACGACTGCTATAGTAATTGCAATGGGTTAACTATTGTTGTGTAACCCTAAACCTATCCTTTTTTTTAAAAAAAAAAAAAAAAAAAAAAAAAAAAAAAAAACCTAATACAAAGGTTGCAACTTTTCTTTTTTTTTTTAAAAAAAAAGAAAAACCATTGATATCCAATAATTATGTTGTAAACTAAATCTAGTTCAAATTGGATAAAACCCTTTAGGGAGAAACCCTTTTTATGTCTATTTTTGCCATACATACGACTTGAAGTCGAATCATTTGAAATATTCTAGTTTTGGAACCTTAGATTTAGGGTTTTTTTTCCCAATCTAAATCTAATTTACAAGGGCTAAATCTATGTTCTCAAGTAAAACAAACAAACACATACTACACAAGGAAATGCTTAGGGAAAAAATAAATAAATATTTTTCGAGAGAAAGAAGAAAAATATCAAAGCATTCATTAGTTGATGACTTTCCCGAATGACCCAAACATGTTAACTGTTGAATCTCTCATTATTGGTATGAAGCATATGAATGAATCCCTATCTTACTTCCAAGAATTCCTACTCTATGCATTTTGCAATTTTTGTGAACAAATTCAATTTTGTACTGTATGATTGCTCCTTTGCAACCTCAGATCTTTCTCATCATCCCAATCCCTTACAAAAGGGATGCATAGAGAAGCTGATTCCAAGTATCCGGCAGCCCTCCAACGCACCAGTGAGTGCAATCCATGCCCCTCATCCCATTGTAGCTGGCTGGATGTGCATCTTTCCTTAGTTGTGAGAGTGTTGTTATGTTGAGCAAATGCACTGGCTTTGTGATGCCACTTAGAACCTCCTCTATTACTTTTTGTGCAAGAGGTAGGCCAGCCGGATATGTCGATCCATTTAAAGGTATCGTTTCCTTTGCGCAGTTGTTCACTCCTGGTTCATTCCAATCCACTCCCCTAGAAAAAAGGGAAAAGAGAAAGGGTTAGAGACATCAATTAGAACAAATGTTGCTGTACAAGTTATTAATCGATAATGTTATCTTGAATTCCATGGTTTCCTCCGGATTTATGTGTCTATGTCTTGTATTCGTGCATGATCCAAGAATTGTGACATTGTGGTTGATTGTTTCTCTGCATAAGAGATGTATGGTACAATACAAAAATTTTGGTGAGAAAGTTATAAGGGTAATATTTCAAAGTCGGGTTTGAGTGTACATAATTTTTGCTTTGGCCTAGTTCAACTGGGTGTAAACTTAAAGCAACCCCCCCCCCCCCCAAAAAAACAATTCTTATAACGTTTGGGGTTATTTTGTATGTGTGTACGCGAGCAAGAGCGTTAGAGGTACAAAGTTAAGCTTTTCTCATGGTTCTCATTAGATGTTTCGAGAAGGGAAGTAGAAGAAGCACAACATATGGGAAGGGAAAACACATTGAAAGTCTGCAAAGCCAAACAAGGGTCTTGTTCACTTACTTGTAATGAGAAGGATTAACTCCTTGAAAGTACACCTTTGTTTTGTTTATATCAATGTCTGAATCAACCCATTTAGCCCATGTAGTCAAGCCTTTGCGGAAGGCAACCATACGATCCATGTCCTTCAAAATTGTGTCACCGTCTTGAATATAATCCCATCTGCAGCAACCCCAATTTCAAAATTTAACACAATGTTAGTTCTGTATTAAGAAATTTATAAGATTGATCCTTGGTTTTATTTGATGGGTTTTGCTACTTACGGTTGTCCCACTCCTCTACGGTACCACCATAACCATGTGTTGAAAACCAATATGTCAATCTCCTTCCAAATTGCTCCATTTTTGAGAGAGTCAAGCTTTAGCACTCTCCCGACTTCATTTGTTTCGATGTCTACCAAGTATGGTGAACGAAATAGCAACACTGAAGCCTTGTAATCCTGCATATTCAACATATTTTGAAACAGAAGCCCTGTTACTCTCGATTAGAAACCAAAAGAAATAAAACATTTTATTGAAAGGGAGCCCTTCTTGTAGTTGTTAACATGCTTTATATACATGATATTGGGTTCAAAACCTCTGTTCCTATACTAAACCATATTTAAATTTTATAAAAACCAACTACATCTCATACTGATTCACCTGGAAGGTCACTGTAGTGATGGAGTTAGATGTATCCCTAGTGATGACATTTGAAGAAGGCATAGCTGCATGAAGCAAACATATCAGTGATTGCCATTGGTTGAGGCTTATAGAGTCCCCAATGAACATTATCTTCTTCCCCTCCATTCTCTGTAAGAAATCTTCTCCATTAAATCTGTCATTTAAAATCCAACATGCAATTTCACTATATCAGTGAATTATCAGACAAAATTATACAGATTTCCATTTTGGATGTTTGCAAAATAGAACTTGTTTATTCCTTGAATAAAGCCAAAAAAACTGTAAAACAGGGAGACAACAAAAACCAAATACCAAAGAGACCACATGACATCTGTACTCAAACTACACTGAGCTACATTTTCCAAATTGCTTGGCATACCCCACAATTCTGTTTCTATCTTTCTAGTAATCAAGCTGTGATTGAATTGGAATCAAAGTTGCAGGCAAGAAAATATTCCATTCCTCCAAGTCAGTACCTTTAAAATCAAGAGGTCCATACTGCTCAAATCATGAGGTCCACACTCCTCAAATGTGTCTTTTGCCTTTTAGCCGATGACTTTTTGGCCAAGCATTTCTTCATCATTAGAAAAAACCCTTTTCAGATATTGAAAGAAACAACTAGTGTAGTTACCATTATGATGTTACCATGATCCTTTTTTTTTTTTTTGTTACGTAGGAGAGACTCGAATACGAAATTTCTGTATAGAAAGGAATAATATTATTCGATGTAATATTTATTATTTTATTATCACATTATATAAAAAATAACTACGAAATGATCATTTAACAGTCATGAATTTTGTATATATCGATGCCCAAAAGAATCATATAAAATCCCTAGTTGAAAGGATAGGTTTAGACATTTGCTAAGCTGCATCTTTAGGGTTGTCAATGACCATTTTTCAAGGACCCCTTTCTATTCATCGTCACGTTTATGATGGTTTAATGGGATGAGTCGTCTTTAGCTGGCAATGAAGTATAAAAAGAGCAGTCGTATGTTGGCCCATTGCATCAATTATATCAGTAATTAGAATGTAAAAGAACAAAACAAGCAGCTGTACGTGTGTTTCATGTGCCCTTCTTTATGGGAAAACCTTGACTTCACTTTATTCAAGTACAGTAGAATTTTATTTTATATATATATATATATATGTATATATTTATTTATTCAATTAATAAAAAAATAAACTCAAACATAAATTATAAAATAGACAATTATTTCAATTTAGATCATTATTTTATCACGTTCAATATTGACATTCAAATCTTATGTTAGAACTTTGCGGGATCCAACCCGACTCAAAAATTACCGAATATCCATGATTTATATAAAATTACTTAGATTATTATTTCTTTTTTATGGTCAATCACATAAAAACCCTAATTTTTTACTTAACATAAATCACATATTTTAATTTTAAAAATTTTTACCGGGTATATTTATAAATAAAATGGTGTCAACATATTTTTTTACTGCATTTTCGTACTCTATTTGATTTTTTTTTAATCAAAAGTTATGTAGTAGCATTGAAATATATTCACAAGAGGTAATTACAAGCAATAATGCCATGGCACTATACCCCGCCAAGAAGGCAACTATTCTGCAGCCATTAATTCTGTTCATGATTCACAAAATGCACCATACCCTGCTAAGAACTTATACATAATATACTATAATTTTTTTTTTGGGGTGGGGGGGAGAGAGAGAGAGAGGGAGAGAGGCACCTGGGCAAGTCACAATTTTCTGGCTGCCATCTGTATTTGAGATATGAATGATCGGGACGACCATACTTCAAACAATCAAATTCTTTACGAATTGAAGGACATTCTGATGAATTGTATAGAGGAAATGAATCATCCCAAACCCATGTTCCTACATACATATTGCAACTGTTCTCTCTTGATCTTCTGCATTTGGCTGTGTTTGGATTGCTATGGTGAACTTGAGACTGTTCTGTTTTTGCCACGCAAAGACCTGAACATACCAAAAACAGGGCAACTAGAACAGAGCAATTCCTCTGTTTTGCACTGCCCATTTTGAGGGAGGGAGAGAGAGAGAGAGATTGTTAAATTGGAGTCGAATGAAAGAATGGCTGGACCTAAATCTCATCTTCTATCATATATACTGAAAATGCAGAGTTTCAGACACGTGAGATGTGAGAGGTTGAAATACAAAAAGGAAAGGCCTTTTACAGCTGTCATATGAGTGACAGAGAGAGAGAGAGAGAGAGAGAGAGAGAGATGGGAGGAGAAAATTTTCTTATTTTGATAAGATCCTTATGAAAAGAAAATCGTTGATTTGATCATCACACATGATATTTATATAATCAAAATAAAAATTATTTATATTTAATACTATAATTAATTCAGATACGTCACACTTAATCATTGATAATTTTGTTCATTTGGTGAATTGAGACTTGCTCCATAATCATCCTTACACCCAAAAAAAAAAAAAAAAACAAAACAAAATGCCCACATTTAGTATTCAATTTGTGTTCATTTTTAATATTCAACATTATAATTCCATCTATATCATTTAATTATTTTTAGAATGGGAATTTATGCGGTTGAATTTGATGCGATTTTGTATTGCAAATTTTATCTTCTCATGATTAAAACCTTATCGTCCTAGTTGGAATCATAAACGATACTGACTAGAATTAACGGATATTGTTTTTTGGACTCCGCGAATACCTTACCATTTTAATCTTAACCATAAACGATACGGACCAAAGATAAACGGAACTCAGCTGACATCTTATTGTTCTAGTGTCGATCATGTATTTTAAATTATTTAAATCAAGATTCGACTCGCATTGAGAGTATTAGGTCCTCATATATATGGAGCGTTTCCCGTTAAAAGACCCACCCTCAGAAAGAAGTCACTATAACAGTCGGTCCAGATTAGTCGAGCAAAACCTCATATACCGGACGATGTCCATGATACCAAAAAATAAAATTAAAATATTTGATATTACTCCGCTAGTTGTGATTCCGTTAAATTCTTTTATTTACTATAAAATAACTAAATCATTTTTAGTTACTTAGTTTTTTTGGGTATTTGTGATGTTACAAGTTTCTAATTTTTGGTGAATATTATTTCAAAATCTAATTTTTGATTAATATTCTAATTTTTGTTACCATAATTTTTATATTCTGCACAGTAAGAAAATTTTTAAGATTTAAATCAAATTCAAAAAGGAATTTATAATGTAATTGAATAAATAAATGAAGTAAACTCTTCTCAATATACAAAACAAAATAAAAATAAATATTTTCAAAAAATATTTGTTACCATAATTCCAAATTAATTGATGAAATAATATTGTATCAAATATTTAGAGAAAATATTTTTACTAAAAAGTTAAGAAAATTGACATAAGGGTGATTATGGGAGTGAGTTGTAGTTGGAAAAATGGAAGAAAACTAACTGCTCAAAATAGTTTAATTTTTTTATTAGATTTGAAAAAATTTTTAACCAATAAAAAAATCACATTGGGATTAAAAAAGAAAGAAAAAAAAATTTAAGAATAAGAATTTTAAAATATTTTGACCGATTAAAAAATCATATGAAAATAAAAAAGAAGAAAAAAAAAAGAAATTTTAAAATATATTGATTCAAAATTATTAAAAAAAAAATGCTGTCTCTCTCTCTCTCGCTGATAGCATGTCGACTCCACTTCGAGAGATCGAGCAGTTCTCCTACGCAGCTCGACCAGGTAAGTTCTCTCCCCCCTCGTTCTCCCTCTTGCTCTGTCTCTCTCTCTCTCTCTTCCTAACTCTCTCACTCCTACCCCATCTCTTTCACTGAGGAAAACCTACCCTCCTCGAAAGTAGATCTCTCCTCCTCAAAAACCCATATCTTCTACGGCTTCTCAAAAACCTAGACCCACAAATCTACCTTCGACTCAGACTCTCAAGAACCTAGATCTGGTCTCTGATCAGATATACCTTCGACCCAGATTCTCAAGAACCCAAATCTGGCCTCTGATCTACCTTCAAGCCTCAGATCTGGACTCTTAGGAACCCTCTCTGACCCGGCCATAACCCCTATACCGACTACACCATCTACCTACATCTCTCCACCTCCCTTTGTACTTGCTACAACAATTCGACTCCGACGCCCTCCGACTGCCAAATCTATCTAACTCCGACGCCCTCCACATCTGCCCCCCTTTCTGCCTAGATCTCCCCTTCCCGCCCTTCTCGCCCAGATCTTTGCTCGTGTCCCACAGCCTTAGCAACCTTCAACCATCAGCCAAAACCTCTAAAGCCTTCAGTCGAAGCCGCCCACCCGTTCCTCTACCTGCCTCCAGCCAAAGCCTCTGAAGCTCTCTCCATAACTTCTCTGTCTTCATTGTTAGAATAATAATAATAATAATAATAATAATAATAATAATAATTACTATTAATAGTGTTATTAGTAGTAGTGTTACTATTACTATTATTATTATTGCTATTATAACTATTTCACTATTACCACTATTATTACTATTATTATAATTTTTACTACTAGTAATACTATTATTATTATTATTATTATTATTATTATTAATTTAAAATTAATAAAATTTAAAATATTTTAGACGCATAACGGTATAGTTATAATACAAATTCTGTTATTTTATTATAATTATAGATATATATATCTCATTTTCTTTTTTTTTCTTTTCTTTTATTTCATTTTCTATTTTCTATTTTTTATTTTTTATTTTATATTTTAATTCATTTTATATATTATTATTTAAAAAACTCTATAACTGGTCCCAAATTGGGGTAAAAGAGTAGAGTTTCGATAGATCAACAGTTAGCATAAAATCTTTTTGTCAAAATGAAAAAATAAGAGTCAAATATAGAAAAACTTTGAGTATTTTCCCCTTATTGATACGTTGTATCAGATTTTGAGTGTAGTGACAAGTTAACAAATGTTCTGAGTGTAGTGATAAGTTAACAAATGACCTTAGGGTGGGAGTAAATAAATCAATCCATAAAGACAAGATTCGCTTAACCACTTGAAATATAAGATTTTTGATCTGCAAATTAGGAGAAATATGAGAAATAATGAGCAGATAAAGATTGATATCATGTGTATTCAAAAAACTAAATGGGTAGGGGAGAAAGTTAAAGTGGTAGAGTTTTATAAACCAATAGTTTTGGTACACAGGTAATGGTAAAAATAAGAATGGAGTAGAAATAATTATACATAAAAACCTACAAGAGAATGTAGTAGAGATTATGAAGAAGATAGATAGAATCATGCTTGTTAAATTAGTTAATGGTGAAAATGTAATTAATATAATTAATATATATGTATCCCAAATAGATATAAACGTGACTAATAAAAGTAATTTTGGGAGAATTTAGATAAGTTTATACAATCTATGCTTATTGGAGATAAGTTATTTATTAGAGAATACCTAAATGGATATGCGGAAGAGAGTAATGAGGGATTCAAAACTATATATAAGAACTTTGACTTTGGTACTAAAAATGAGGTGGGAGGTACTATTTTAGAGTTTGTCACAACATTTGATTTGATTATCAAAAACACCATCTTTAAGAAAAAAGAATCGCATATAATCATTTATAGAAGTACGACGAATGCAAGTCAAATAGATTTCTTTTTTATTAAGAAGTGTGATAGAATGATTTATAGGAATTATAAGGTTATATCAGAGAGAATGTAGTAACTCAGTATAAACTTTTAGGTTTAAATGTATATATGCATAAAAGATAAAAGAAATATTATCCATTTGTAGAGACAAGAACTGAATAATGGAACCTGAAAGAAGAAAAGGGGAAAATTTTTAGAGACAAATTAATTCAAGAAGCAATTTGGTTTACAAATGATGATTCGGAAACAATATGGAAGAAGATGTTTAATAACATTAAGAGTATAGGTAAAGAGATTCTAGGTGTTTCTAAGGGTCAGGCCTCAATAGTAGAGGAGTCGTGGTGATGAAATGAGAAAGTACAAATTGCTATCCGCACTAAACGAAAGTGTTATAGGGGTCTTAAAAGTAATAGCAGTAGCGATGCATATGAAAAATATAAAAATACAAAAAAAGACGTGAAAAGAGTTTTTCACGAATTAAAGAGTAAAATGTATGACGAATTATATAAAAGACTAGAAACTAAAAAGGAAGAAAGAGAAATTTACAGAATTGTCAAACTAAGGGAGATGAAGAAAAAATATCTAAATAATATTAGTTGTATTAAGAGTGAAACCAATAGTATATTTGTAAAAAATCAGAATATAAAAAAGTATTGGATATATTATTTTAATAATTTGTATAACGTTGAGAGTACAAGAGACATAAAAAATATCACGATATCTGTAAAAGGGATAAATAGAGATTTTAAATATAAAATTCGTTCTCATGAAATAAAGAAAACCTTAAAGAGAATAAAAAATAAAAAAACCATAGAATTTGATGGCATTCCTATTGAGGTGTGTAGATATTTAGATAAATTTGGTATAGTAATGTTAACAGAACTTTTTAACAAAATTTGACAAATCAAAAAAATGCTCTAAGTATGAAAAAAGAGCACACTTATACCACTATATAAAAATAAAAGAAACATTCATGATTGCTCCAATTATAAAGGGATCAAACATATGAGCCACGTAATGAAGTTATGAGAGAGAGTGATAGAATATAAATTGATATTGGAGATAATTGTGTCACAAAACTAATTTGAATTTATATCAAAACGATCTATCACGGAAGTAATTCATTTATTAAGACATGTATGGAAACATTTAGAGTACAAAATAGAGATTTGTATATGGTATTTATTAATCTAAAAATACATATGATAGAGTTTTTAAAGACGTAGTGTAGTGAGCGTTGTCGAAGAAAGGAATCTCTTTAAAATATATTAATCTTATTAGAGATATTTATGAAAAAATTGTAATCAATGTAAGAATTTGTAGGCGTCTAACTGATAGCTTTCTTATTAATATTGAATTTCATCAAGATTCAACATTAAGTCTCATTCTCTTTACAATAGTGATAGATAAAATCACAAAAACCATTCAAGATAAATAACATGGTATATGCTATTTACAGACGATATAGTATTAGTCGATGAAATTAGAGAAGGTATTCGCATTAAATTAGAGTTATGAAGAAATAAAATAGAATCTAAAAGATTTAGATTGAGTATGTCAAAATTGAGTATATGAGATGTGGATTTAGTGACAATCATCAAAATAATGAAAAAACGATTAGATTTGAAAGAAAGAGATACGAAGAAGTGAACACTTTAAATATCTTAGTTCTATCATTCAAAACGATGACAATATAGATGAAAATATGAATCACAAGATTCAAACGAATTAGATGGAATGAAAAAAAGTATCTAAAATTTTTTGCGATCGCATGATACCATTGTATTTGAAGGAAAAATTCTATAAAACTGTAGTAAGACCTGCACTATTATATGATACTGAGTATTATATCATTAAACAACAATAAGAGTATAAAATGACTATGACCGAAATGAGGATATTTAGGTGGATGCGTTGTAAAACTAAAAAGAATAGAATTTGAAATGAATAGATATATAATAAGTTAGGAGTTAGTTCAATTGTAGATAAAATACGAGAATATCATCTAAAATAATGTGGACATATGTAACGAAGACCCGAAAATGCACTAATAAGGAAGACCAATAACTTAAATATATGAGATTTAATAAAATATAAAGATAGATCATTGAAAATTTGAATACAAGTTATCCATAAAAATATGGTAGTTAAAGTTTTAGTTGAAGAGATAGTTTTCGATAAGAATGAGCGATGTAGGAGAATTCATACCAATTAAATCCATATTTTATTTATTTATTTATTTATTTATCTATTTTTTAATTTTTTTGATATTTGTTTTTTATGACTGATATTAAAATTTGGAATTAAAATCTAGACTGTTATTATTGTTATTGTATCTATTTTTCTGAAAATTGTTGTCAAATAAAAAACAATAATTATATAGGTAAACATATGATATACATAAAAGTATAATAGTATAGAAGGATCTATATAACTAATTCCACTTAGTAATAAAAATGTTTAATTGTTATTGTCGTTATTGTTGTCCGTGACAAATCCTTCACAGAGATTTTCTCATTTTTTAGATGCACAAAGTATGGTAAAGTAAAATGCACCCCAAAATATATGGGCAATTGCTTTCCTAATAATAATAATAAAAAAAATGGATAGTTACCTATAAGTTAATCTTGAGGAAGAAAAATTATTAGTTTCTAAATTTTGTATTTTTTTTCCTTTTCGATCGTAACTGTGTGTTCAGTAAAGCTTTCTAGTTCTTCATCTAATAGGTTCAATGGGACGGTACAATCCGCTATTTTAAATATTGCTTAAAATACCATTAAAAATGAACTTATGAATATTATGCTTTATCCCATATGAGCCTCTTAGACGAAGTATTATATGTCATGATATTATAATTTAAACTAATATAAAACTTCTATAATTATTTTTTTTTGGTGCTATGGAACACTTTCCCACCAATCAGTATTTGGAATCATGTTCTAACTAATTCGATCTGAATCAGGTCAGGTCTGTTTTCATGAAAACTCTCACAACGTAGTTCTTTATCATTGTCAAAATTCAAACTCGAGTTTTGATTAAGAAAACTAATACGCTTTTCACTAAATCAACTATCCATTCATAAACTTTTATGTTTTTATCATATTATCATTAGTTTTGTGTCATCTTCAATTCATACTTTTGCATGCTTAGATATTTTAACAATGGCTTGCCTTATGAAGATTTTTGTTGTCAAGGCCTAGCAAGGCGTAGTCCTTTTCTTTAGTAAACAAATCATATATAACACCTATTTTTCCTTGTGTAATATTCAGGCCAACACCATCTGTTCACGTTTCCACTATTTGTGGACAACGCCTAGGGTTGGCTTTGATTGTGAATTTGTTATCTTATTGATTTAACTTATCGCTATTTTTTAATGGTTAGACACCTAACTTTGGGTATTTTCTTATCGTAGACTCTTTTTTTAATGTTTAATGCACTAACTTCTAAAAATTTTGATTTTATAACAAAACAGTCACTATCAGAAAATACGGTATCAGCGACGGAAATTAGCAACGAATAGTTATCCATTGCTAATTAATAACAAAATTACGACGGAATAGCGACAAAAAAATTAGCGACGGAAAATTCGGTCGGAAAAAATTTCGTCGCTAATCCGTCGCTGAAAAAAAAAAAATTCGGACCTATTAGCTACGGAAAATCCCATAGGAAAAAATTCCGTCACTAAAACAAAAAAAAAAATTTGGACCTATTAGCGACGGAAAATTTCCTTCACCAATCCGTCGCTAATAGGTCCGAATTTTTCCTTTTTATTGAATATAATTTTGTGTTTTTATTAAATATAATTTTGTATTTTTATTAAATATCATTTTTTTGTTATTTTTAAATATAATTTTATATTTTTATTAAATATAATTTTATTCCTTTATTAAATATAATTTTGTATTTTTATTAAATATAATTTTAAATTTTTATTAAATATAATTTTGTATTTTTATTAAATATAATTTTTTGTTTTCATTATATATAATTTTATTCTTTTATTAAATATAATTTTTTATTTTTATTAAATATAATTTTTTGTTTTTATTAAATATAATTTTGTGTTTTTATTAAATATAATTTTTTGTTTTTATTAAATATAATTTTATTCTTTTATTAAATATAATTTTGTATTTTTATTAAATATAATTTCTTGTTTTTATTAAATATAATTTTGAATTTTTATTAAATATAATTTTGTATTTTTATTAAATATAATTTTTTGTTTTTTTAAATATAATTTTGTGTTTTTATTAAAAATAATTTTATTCTTTTATTAAATATAATTTTTTATTTTTATTAAATATAATTTTTTGTTTTTATTAAATATAATTTTGTATTTTTATTAAATATAATTTTTTTGTTTTTATTAATATATAATTTTGTGTTTTTTTTAAATATAATTTTGTATTTTTATTAAATATAATTTTTTGTTTTTATTAAATATTATTGTGTTTTTATTAAATAAAATTTTATATTTTTATTAATATAGGGTATTGTATTTTTAATATTAAGAGTTTCAAATAAAGTATAGAAATAGAAAAAAAATAAATTAATAACACAAATGTGATGGTGACATAGTGGTTAAGGCGATCCGGATCTATCTCTCACACCTAGGTTCGAACTTGGGTGGTAGCAATTTTTTCAACATTTATAACAGGGGCAGTCGCGCAGGGCGGGCGAGCGGGGGCGCCCGGGCCCGTATACATTTGGTTCTCGAATTTTATCGACGGATTAGCGACGGAAATAATTCCGTCGCTAATAATTTGTCGGTAATTTGAAAACTCTAAAATGAAACTAGCGACGGATTTAGCGACGGAATTTTCCGTCGCTAAAAAAAACTGTCTGTAATTAGCGATAGAAAAATTCCGTTGATAAAAAATTCATCGCTGATCCGTCATGAAAATTAGCGAAGTGACTTTCAGCGACGGAAAAATCTGTCGCTAATACTATCAGCGACAGAAATTTGGATATCAGCGACGGATATTTCCATCGCTGATACCTATTTTTCTAGTAGTGAGTTAATTTGTAATTACACATAATTTTTATTGATATTTGCTAAATAACATGGAAGACTGGATTGAGACAACTGGCTGTGTCAACAACTATGGCATTAGAGGTTTTGCGAACAAGACACGACTGTACATTGACTATGCTCGTTCGTCGTTCGTCTATAGCCTCATCCTCCGCGTCCTAATCCTGAAGTTGTTGCTCAGCTATAGTCCAATAACATGGTATAGAAGGAGAGAAAGCAATGGATGTAGCAAGAAATAGATCAAATGAAGGTCGATCCCAAGGCTCAGCACGGTGGGGAGATTTAGACTCGTGTTTGGATGGCATTGATATTTGAGCACATTAGTAGGTCCTTGGGTGCTTCATGCCTTTGCCCCCGCCTCATGCTCCAACTCCTAATCCTCCTCCTCTTGTGCCTGTGCTTGCCCATGCTCCTTCTCCTCCACAAACCTTGTAGCTGATGCTTCTAACGCCTTCCACTGTGACAATTTCCATGACATTTATATTCTTTATTGTTTTATATATTTGATAATTTACTATATATATATTTTTTTATACATTACTGTCGTTTGATGACAATTTATATACATTTCATATCATGTATATATGATATATACATATCATGAGACGACAACAATAACAATAACAATAATAATTAAACATTTATCCTACTAAGTGAGTCTCTTATATGGATCATTTTATATTATTGAATTCTATTTCATATCGCATGCTCATTTATATTATTTTTTTATACAACATAATAATTGTGTTTTTACTCCATTAAGTGGGGTCGACAATATAGATACTTTTATATCATTATGATCTATCTTGTAACATATCTTTTTTTTTTAATTTAGATAATTCATATCATATTTTATCATCATCTCTGTCACTTAATATGAGTACTTATCATAATTTCATGCCGTTTAACTGAAGTTTTTATCGATCGTTTATATATATATCCATACCATTTTAATCATATTTCCCTCAATTTTTTCTCAATAAGCGCAACTCCAACTTTCTCTCTAATACAATCATCTATTATTTTGTTCATTATTGTGTGTTCGTACATCCATCTTAATATTTACATCTCCACAACTCATCTTTTACTCGTAGTTTTGGTTGATTGTCCAACAATCAGATCTATATAACAAAACAAATCTAATTACTATCATGTAAAATTTTTCTTTAAGTTTTAGAGGTATCTTTTGATCATATAGAATACTTAATGCACGTCTCTATTTCGATCATCTTGCTTATATTCTATGTGATATCTCTATTAATCCCTTCACTTTTTACAAAATTGATTCTAGATGGTTAAAACTCTCACTTAGAAATAATTCATCATCTATTATATCTTAACTATTGACTCACTGATGTTAATATTGTTAAACTTAAATTCTACATATTCCGTCTTTACTCTACTAAATTTAAATCTTTTCACTTCCGATATTTCCCTTCAAATTCGAGTTTAGCATTTACTCTTTCATGTGTCTCATTCACCATGACATTGTCATTTACAAACAACATGCACCATGGTACCGTGTTTTGAATGTGTCTGGAGAGTTCATCTATAACTAGTGTAAAAAATATGGACTTAACGCTAGCCTTTGATGTGGCCCCATCCTTATTGGAAACTCTTTGGTTAATCCATTTGATGTCCTCATTTTTGTCATCACCTCCTTGTATATGTTTTTGATTGCTTCAATATACGTTATTTTACACCATTCTTATCTAAAATCCCTACATAATTTCCTTAGGGACTCTGTCATGTGCCTTTTCTATGTCAATAAAAACTGTGTAAGTCATGCTTCATCTCTTAATACTTCTCAAATAATTATTTGAGGAGGCGTATGCTTCCATCGTTGACGTTCTAAGCATAAATCCAAATTGATTATAACTCACCTTTGTGTCCTTCCTATAATCTTCTTTCAATCATGCCAAAGTTTTGTGGTTGGCTTATTAGCTTAATACCCATATAATTTGCATAATTTTGTATGTCGCCCTTGTTTTTAAGTAAGGGTACTAAAATATTTTCTCTCCACTGATTAGACATTTTATTTATCCTTAATATCATGTTGAATATCTCAGTAAGCCATCGATTACCCTACTTCTCTAGACACTTCCATACTTTTATTGGGATATTATCGAGTTCAACTATATTTTTATCCCTTTTAAAGCGTCTTTAACTTTTAAGAGTTGAATTCTATAAAAGTTCATACTTGTATACTCCTCTAACATATTTCGTTCACCTAATCGAACTTGATTATCTTGGTCTTCATTAAACAATTGATAAAATTATCTCTTCCATTGTTCTTTTATTTCTCCATCATTCACTAACACCCTACTTGACTTATCTTTAACATATCTTAATTGTGTAAGATTTCTTGTTTTTATCTCCCTCACTTTAGCAATTTTATAGATATCCCTTCCCTTTTTTTTATCAAGTCATCGATGAAAGTCTTTGAAAGTTTCATTCTTGACTTAACTTACTGTTTTCTTCACCTCTTTCTTGGCTATTGCGTGCTTCTCTAGGTTTTTCTCATTCTTAATAATGTAAAGTAATTTTTAGGTAGTTCTTTTCACCTTTAATTTCTCTTGTACTTCCTTTTTTCATCACCAAGATTCCTTATTTGGATGTACGTGTCTTTTTGACTCACCAAGTACATTCTTTATCATCGTTTTCATATGAAGTGTCATTGTCTCCCATGTCATATTAGGATCATTATGTATTTTCCTAAGTCTTGTTCTCATACTCTCTCCTTAAAGTTATTTCTTTTCTCATCTTTAAAATTCTACTACTTAATTATTGGAGTTATGCATACTTTCATTCTATGAATACTATACTCGATACGCTTATCCAACACTATTAACCTATATTGTGTGGTTAAACTTTTTCGGATGACTTTACAATCCTTACAAGTTTTTCTATCCCTCTTCTTAATAATAAAAAGGTTAATTTGTAGCTTACCATTCCCACTTTGAAAAGTAAGAAAATGTTCTTTTCTCTTTTTGAAAAATATGTTGGTTATGATAAGGTTATATGTTAGCACGAAATCCAAAATGGCTTTTTTGTCTTGGTTTCTTCCTCCAAGACCATAACCTCATGTACGCTTCCATGTTCCTCTTTTCTCTCTCCTATATGTTCATTTAGATCTCCTCCTATTAAATTCTCCAACTTTGCAGAATTCTTTGTATTACCTCATCTAGGTGTTCCCAAAACTTTTGTTTAATAGTTTTATCTAGTCCTATTTGATGTGTACATACACAAGTACATTAATAGTTTTTTTTACTATCACTTTCTTAAGAGCTATAATCCTATATCCTTTTCTAACTACTTCTACTACTTCATCTCTCAATGAACTATCTATAATAATACCTACACCATTTTTTACTTTGGTCTTTTTTGTATACCATAGCTTAAAATCTGAATTTTCTAACATTTTTTCCTTTTAATCTTTATCTTAATCATTGTATCTACTATCTCTATGGCTTTGTCAATGAGGGTTCCTAGGTTTAAGTGTCCCATCTAATATCATCCCCAATGCTATGTTGTCTTTATTATCCAATTTAGAATGTGAGAACTTTTACTTATTTAACACTACACTAAGTTCCTGTGGAGATATAGCGGTCCTTGCCCAAAGTCGCAATCACACGCTACAAATATGAGAACTCTTACATACTTAACACTACACCCGAGTTCTCATGGAGTTGTAGCAATTCAATCTTTGTCCAGATGATGCATTCGGACCATGGAATGTGCTCCTATCGGGGAACAACATAGTATTAACACAATATTACAAAGGATGCATACATAAATTTTGTCTTAGTTTTAAGCTAATTGTTAACATAACCCTTTTCCTTTACCTGAGTTCGGAACCGACCATGGTGGAGTTTTATGAGAAAAATATATATTTTGGAACATGTCATTCATAGTTTTCGCTTGGTCAATGGTATCTAGTTGTGGAAAATGTATAAATTTATCTTTAACCCTTAAGGAATATCAACTGAATTCATCTTTGTACTTGCCCCAAAACTAAATTTGTCCCTGAAAGGTATAGAAAAATATATCGACTCATTCCTAAACTTCGACTACAAACAAATACCCTCCTTAGATGCATCTTTGAAGGTAATTCATCCCCAATCACATTGCTTTCCCAACAGCCACTGCTAAGTTAATCCCAAAAGTTGGCGACCATCTCCATTTTGTCCTTGAATTTGTTGCAAAATTTAGAGAGGATTAATCATTTTGTTGCAAAATCATTTCAGACATGGTATTTGTCATTGTTTCTTCTTCTCGAGTTCATCGCAAGACTATTTAGGTTCAAAATTTTTGTTATTTTCGTTCCTAAATTTCGTCTTGATATTAGAAAGTGTTCAATGATTGTGTTCTTTACTCTGGATTACTGAGTTTGGTGTGTGTGTGTGTGTGTGTGTGTGTGTGTGTGTGTTTTGTGTGAGAATTTTTGCTACAAGAAATATAGGCTGGCCCTGACCCCTTGACTTGCAAACGAGGGTCTCAAGTAGCAAATGGGCCACATGCGGCCCCTATGTCCTAAGCAATACATGGCTGGCTGGACCAGGCCCTTGAAGGCTCCTGAGACATCGGTCCATATTTATGCCTCTACCTTTTAAATAACACAATTTATTTATTCAAGAAATGGGAGAAGAAAATATCACCCAAAAATAAGTTTCTCTTTTTTGTTTCCCAAAAGCTTAAAATTTAAAACATATTTTTTCAATAAATAGAAAAATGGGTCAAAAATAAAACCCGAATAATTCCATAACATTATTTTCTTTGGCTAATGAAGTTGTTGAAAAATGACAACCAAGTAAAAATAACACATCTCGTCTTTCATAAAATTGAGGAAAAGTAAAGGAAATTATTGATCAAATTTTGTTATTTATTTGTTTATCTGGTAAAATTTTATTGAAATTCTTGTAGATGAATATACATTTGCTCTGCTTGGGGAAAATATTTTTAAGAAATAAACTTATTTATTGATTTTTTCCTTTTATTTTTGAATGAATGCAATACCGTAAAGTTAGAAGCTAGACCAACTAAATTTTCAAAAATTAATTAAAAATACTAGCTTTCTATTAATGAAGAAAGCAGAAAAAATGATAAACTCCTGAGAGAGGTTTTTTTTTTTTTTCTTATCTACTCTTTTGATTTTTTTAATAAAAATATGAACCGACAAAATTGTCATTAACTATTTCAAAATTATAATTTTATTTTATATATTAAACTAAAAATATATTTAAATATTTATGAGTATTTAAAAATATCTAAATAAACATAAAAAATATTTAAACATTTATGAATATTTAAAAAATATTTCAATGAATCCAAAAAGTACGTATTTTATCACATATATGTTTAATTTAACTATTTACGAAATTGTCACTTGAAAAATATATGAGACTTAAATATTTATGAATATTTTAGAATATTTATAATTTTGAATATTTAGTTTTAATTTATAAATATTTTGGAATTATTTATGAAACTATTTATTTTATATATTATTTATAAAACTTTAATATTAATTGTCCTTTACTTTAATTTTATTAATTAAATCATGATACATAATACTTCTTTTTTTAATTCTATAACATTCTTACATTCTTTTGGCTTTTCATTTACACCTTTGTTTGTTCTTATAATTGATTAGTACTATCAAATCAGCAAGTAATATACATTTAGGAATTCAACCTAATATCACATGCAACTTTATCAATTACTGATACCAAAAAACCATTTTCATTTTTTTGACTAAAGGGTACTCAAACAAATACCATTTTTTTTATATATATAAGAAATACTTGAACTCGAGATCTCTAAGAGAAATGAGATAGCATCAGATGAATTATAACTCATTATCATATCCAAATTGTTTCGGATCAAACTATTACCTCTAAAATTTAATTGCAATTAATAACCATCTAAACTTTTAAGAGCTCTTTTCTCTAACCCCCTAAATGGATAGGGAATGTGTGAACCGCATAGTGTTATTTAACCTTAAATTAGAGTTTTTTTTTTTTTTTTTTTGGGTAACAAATCTTAAATTAGAGTAGAGGATTGCAAAGTAGAACTAGTGCATCTGGAGATGCAAAATTTTATATAAGGGAAACTAAAGGATGCAAACTGTTATTTGTTCTAATAATTAATTCAAAATGACAAAAGCTCTTCTAAAAAAATTTAAAATCACAAGCTTTTGTGAATTTAAGTAAAAAAAAAAAAAGAAGAAGCTTTTTTAATTTATTTGGGAAGAATTGGTTGTCTTTTTTTCATTTGACGAATCCTCAAAACCCCTCCCCCCCCCCCCCCATATTTTTTGTGAAAAAGCCCTTCAATGTTGGTGTGATGATAGAATTTCCTATAGAAATCTTAAGCACCAAATCTCAAATATATAGATAGAATATCTCAAAACAAAACTTTAAATAACCACAATAAGCAAAAAGAATAACAAAAGAAATGCAAAGGATGGTTGTCTTATATTTGAAATTTTTATCGACTTTACATTATTCATTTATTTATTGAGATGGGTAAATATTATTGAAAAGTCGAACTGAAATAATATTGAATGGACCAAATGAATTTAAAATCAAATAAACTAACTTTTAGTTGACAATTGATGTTTTAAGAGTTGATTTAATTAATTTAAAAAATATTTTGATTAATTAAAAATTGCTAAACAATGAAAGGTTACAATTGTTTTCCTAATATCAACAGTCATGTATGATTTGGTTTATTCAGTTATTGATTTATTTAGTTCATATAACATAGTCAGTTTTGGTTGAACGATGCATTCTACAATATAAATGGTACCTAGAAGTGATGAAAAAATGGGAGGCCCCTCAATTCACACAAATGCAAGCCATGTTTGATTAGCTAAAAACATGTGCTAGCTAAAACTATTAAACATAATACTCCATTGCTTCATTTGAATTATCATAATAAGTTGGATTTATATAGAAAACCCATTATTACAAATATATAAAAAGAATTATTACAAATATAGAAACAAATAAAGTCAAAAATTTTGAGAATAAAATCAATAATTAATTTGATTTTGATATATAATATATTTTCTAATATCCCTATCAAACTCAATGTGGTATAGTAAAAACCACTTGACTTTAAAACAGAATTTAAATGGAGGATCAGAATTTAAATGGTGGATCTTGGCTCCGACTCTAGCTCGCTCTTGTTTCTGGGCTGTGGCTCAGGATTCAGGTGTAAGAAGATTGAATATGACTTTGAATGTGAAAGATATATAAATATGGTTGTAATATCATATTAGAGAATATTGAAAATAATATAAAAATATTAAACATAATACTCCATCATTTCATTTGAATTATTACAATAAGTTAAGTTTAGATAGAAAATTCATTATTATAAATATATATAAACAATTATTATAAATATGAAAATAAATAAAGTCAAATATTCTTAAAATCAAATCGATTATTAATTTAATTTTGATATATAATATATTTCCTAATATATAAGATTTTTAAATATTTGTTTGTCACTATCTCTAAATATTAACATAATTTCTAAGCAAATGCGTTAATAATAGAAAGCTTCATTTGAAAATTTTCAATGATTCTCCTTTGTCAATGAATTTAATGAAACAAAAAAGGCATTTTAGCAAATACAATTTGTCTTACTTTCAAAAGAAGGAATATACTCTGATATACATAAATTTCTTAATACTAATATTTTCTCTTTCTAAAAAGGTTAACATGATAAATTAATTAATATTTACACAAACACATTTATACTTTTTTATATTTATAAATTTTTCGCATTTAATGAATTATTTTTTATTTAATTATATTATATTTTTATATTATTTATCTTATGATAAACAATGACATATTTAATCATTTTAAAATTTTATTATAAAATATGGTTATTCTATCATTTTTATAAAATAATTATTATTTATATAAAAATCTTTATATTTTTTATATTCACTCTTTTTTCATATTTTTATTTTTTTTTCAAAATGTCATTTTCCTATATTATTTCTATTTCCTCATTTCCATTTTCATGTAACATGGAAAAATATAGAAGTGAAAATAATTTTCTAGCTCTTTAGGTCTTTATCAGTCTCACTAATATAACATAAAAATGTTGAAGAAAGAAAGAT
Organism: Dillenia turbinata; assembly: GCA_037126225.1. Lineage (NCBI taxonomy): Eukaryota > Viridiplantae > Streptophyta > Magnoliopsida > Dilleniales > Dilleniaceae > Dillenia > Dillenia turbinata. The sequence goes on along the minus strand of JBAMMX010000009.1, from coordinate 21,016,121 downwards.
CAGCAGTGTATAAACAATTAGAGAGAACAATATTTTTTTCAAAAAAAAAAAAATTACTTAAAATACACAAAATTTGGCTCTATGTTGTGATTTAGAATATTGCAGATGGTCTGCCATTTCTAGGTTTCATTCTGTGTCCCTTCATTTTATTGATTTAATATCATTCTCTTATTAATTATGAACACTATCTTTTTAAATCTAATATTCTAAACTACAATTTCCTATAATTAAAAATACTCTACTATAAATGGAAACAAAATTCGCTACCTCTTGTTATAATAAAATCGTAATAAATTATGAAACTGCCCTATTAAAAAATTCTGAAAACAAAATTAATGTGCTTAAAGGCAGAAGTGTAGTATATGCTATGAATTTACTGATTTTAGAGTTCTATATGCGAATTTTGACGATCTCAACAACTTGAGTCTTGATCCCTAATTGGGGTTGACATTTGAGAGACAAATAGGAAAAGAGAGGAAAAAAAAAGGAGTGTTGATTTAATTTGTGTGAATTCACCTACACCATTTATTTTTATCTAATACTATCTCGTTATCTAAATCTTTAACTATCATATTTTTATAAATAATTTGCATCCAAAATCTATGTATTAAGAATGGTGATGCAAATATTTAAAATGTACAAATTTGAGACGCAAATTCAAATTTTGTAATAATACTCTTTCTCTAAATATACACACAAATATTTGTTTCTATTTTATATTAGGATGTTTGTTTACATCGGAGTATTAAAATATGAAGATATTATCTAAATTTGGTAAACAAAAAAGTAGTAAAAAATGATATTAAATAAGATCAAAGGGGAAGAAAGGGGTGGGTGATTCATCGATTTAATGGTAAGATTTAGTATTATCCTATTTATACTACAATCTCTCATGTGTAACTTTGCAATCTCACTCTTCCTGGAAAAATGGGTAGCCCAAATCAGAGAACAAGCTCTCTTCGGGTTGCAGTATTATTTTTTATACTTTCATGTGTTGTTTTGGGCAAAAAAAAGAACATTCTCACACAAACATTACCAACACACGGAATGGATGCAATCTGTATGAAGGCTCATGGGTTAAGGATAATTCATACCCGGTTTTCAATTCCTCAAATTGTCCATATATTTCCACAGGTTTTGACTGTTTGAAAAATGGTCGTCCTGATCTTAACTATCTCAAATATAGATGGCAGCCTAAGGGTTGTAACTCACCCAGGTACTCTCTCTCTATCTCTCTCAACAAAATTTAATATGCATGCAGAGAACTTTTGTTTACAATAGATAATTACAAATTTGTTCAATTTTAAATTACAGATTTGATGCAGTAGGTTTCTTAAACAAATTAAAGGGAAAGAAAATAATGTTTGTAGGAGACTCCATAAGCCTTGAGCAATGGACGTCACTCGTATGTCTACTTCATGCAGCTGTGCCTTCCTCAGGTATTATATCAGAAAATCCCAGGACTGTGACATTCAAGGTAAATTTTGAGCCTAAAAATTGTCAAAATCTATTATAAACAGAACCCATATAAGAAATAATTGATTTCAAACATTGATATATAAACCTTAGTTTAGAATAAAAATCAATGGCTCGGGATGATAATAAGGATTTGGATATAAATTAGATTAGGGAGAATAGAGTTGTGGAGATATACTCACTTCCGATGTTGAAAAGTTTGCAACATACATATGAATTTTGAGACAAAACAAAGATAGATTAGAAGAGTTTAAGCGTCATTCTACAATATAAATTTCATAAAATTTATAATTTTCAGTTTGGATGATTATTTCTTGTGGATAAGATGGTTAAGTAACATGTGACATGGAATGACGATCTAACTGTTACTATCCCTATTAATATTAATATAGATTGAATTGTAGTATAGATACCTGTTCAATCATTTTATTTGAAATATGCATAATCTCTCATTATACTTTAATTTTCTTGTGAAGAGTAACATGCAATGTGTTTGAACTATGCAGGATTATGGAGTTACTGTAATCAGGGAGCCTAATCAATATTTAGTGGATATTGAAAATAGAGTGCTAAAATTAGATTCTATTAAAGGTGGTAGAAAGTGGAAAGATATTGATTTATTAGTTTTCAACACATGGTTATGGTGGCCCCGTGACGATGGAAAACAACCGTAAGTAGCAAAATTAATCAGAAAAGCTGAGCAGGGATCAAAAAATCATTACCATTGTTATAACTTCTGAGAATTTGTTTGTCGTAGATGGGACTATATTCAAGATGGTGGCAAAATTGTGAAGGACATGGACCGTATGGAAGCTTTCCGCAAAGGTTTGACTACATGGGCTAACTGGGTGAATTCCGATATCGATCCAAGTAAAACTAAGGTTTATTTTCGAGGAATCACCCCCACTCATTTCAAGTAAGTGAACTGACTTCTTTGAGTAAATTCGTATTCGTTCTTTGTAGGGCATCTATTAGGCAATCGTGCGTTTAATAATATCGTGTCGTATTCGTATTTCGTATCAAAAATCCAAATCCATATACAACCTATTTTGTTATCGTGTCACGTCATATTTGATGCATTTATAATCATACCGTGTTTTGTTTACCCGTTTAACTCATTTAATTTGTAATCAAATTAAAATAATCTACTCAACCCATTAACTTATCAATCTGTTTTAACATGATTTTTAGAATTTAAGTAATTTCTAAATATAAAATATTTATAAATAAAAATATTGCATCACTAACCATATTATTACATCCTTTGCAATAGCAAAATACCTAAAATATTACAATTTTTTACATAATTTTATCAAGTCAAACAGGTCGACCTATTAATTTTGACACGACACGACCCATTTAATTTTTACCGAGTCATCTGTTTGACCCAGCAGGTTGACATAACACGACCCATTTGTAAATAGATTATAACCGTGTCAACCTGTTTATAACCCGAAATAGATTCGTATCGATCCAAACCCATCGTGTCATGATAACACGTCATGTCAAAAATTTCCACCCCTGGCATCTGCTTCATATCCTTATGAAGGCCTGTGCTCTAGTGATACATAACCAAAACTACCTCAAGAGGTGAGAACAAGAATTTTCTTTTATTTTTCTAAAAACAAAAAAGAAAAAGATTGAAGCCCCTTTTATATCAAGATAAATCCACTCATTAAACGTAGTAAGTTATTTGATAATTCATGATTTGACAAATATTGCAAAAACATCTAAGCTCATGAAAAATATTAGGTAAATATTTTCATGTGGAAGAATATATTTTTTATTTAAATATTATATGAGCATACTTTTCTCATTCATGCCTTCACAGGGGAAAAGAGTGGGGTGATCCGAGTGCAAAAGGCTGCGCAAGAGAAACTGAGCCTATAAAGGGATCAACATATCCAGCTGGTCAACCACTGCAACAAAAAGTAGCACTGGAAGTTCTAAGGACCATTAGAAAACCTGTAACTCTGCTCGACATAACAACACTCTCGCAGTTAAGAAAAGATGCGCATGTTAGCTTTTACGGCGACAAAGGCAAAGGCAAAGCAGATTGCACTCATTGGTGCATTGCAGGGCTTCCAGAAACTTGGAATGAGTTGCTTTATGCATCCCTTTGATAGCTAATGCCAAGAAGATCAGCAATTACAAAAGAGAGATTATACCATGCAAAATTGGTTTTCTCAGGTTAGATAGGTCTTCAAAATAAATACACCCATCTTTAGGATTACCAACTTTAAAGTTCCAAACTACGAGATATGAAAAGTAATCTAATGGTTTAACATTTTAGTAGGATTTTGGTTTTGAGTTAACGTTGGTTACCCTCTGTCATGGTCCAATTATTTCCACAAACTAGACGTAAGTTGGGGGGCATTTGGTTGGGTACTCCGAATTGGATTTTGGAATCATGAAACCTGAAATTGGAATAGACTGGATTATTCTAATACATCTAATACATCTGTTCGGTTTAGTACACTTGAATGTGTATCGTCATCATCCCTGGTATTTTGTTAGTTGATACTCTTTATAATGGGAATCAACAAATTTTCAATTTTATCCTATTTCAATATATAATAAAAATAATGAACAACTTAAAACAAATCTGTTTTGACATAATATATAAAAATAAGTCTCTTCAATGAGCAATATTCATATAAACATGTGTAATTAGTAAGGGTGTTAATCGTGTCGTATCGTATCTAGTAGTGTCGTATTGTATTCGTATTTCGTGTCAAAAATTCAAACCCATACACAACTCATTTTGTTATCATGCAGCATCGTGTTTAACCCATTTATAATCGTGTCGTGTCGTGTTTACCTGTTTAACCCATTTAATTTGTAATCAAATTAAAATAACTCACTCAACCCGTTAACTTATCAATCTGTTTTATTATGATTTTGAAATTCAATGAATTTCTAAATATAAAATATCTATAAATAAAAATATTGCATCACTAACCATATTATTATATCCTTTGCAATAACAAAATACCTAAAATATTACAATGTTTTATATAATTTTATCGAGTCAAACAGGTTGACCCATTAATTTTGACACGACACACCTGTTAAATTTTTACAGGGTTATCTATTTGACCCAGCAGATTGATACGATACGACCCATTTTTAAATGAATTATAACCGTGTCAACCTATTTATGACCCAAAACAGATTCGTATCTACATAAACCCATCAATTTCGTTTTGTATTGTCACCCCTAGTAATTAGCATAAAAATGATATGAAAATTATTTTAAAATAGAGAAAGAAAATGAAACAAGAAAACTAGTTCAAGACTACCCCACACATCATTAGTTCTTCCTATTAAATCATTCCACACATACTTGATAGTTGATTCAAGACTTCCTCATCCCAAAATCTCAATCCACCCATACTATCAGATTAATCTCATAGGTAGATGATTTTAGTCGATAGAAACCCAATCATAGGAAGATGATTTTCAGAAATAAAAACCCACGCCCAATTTGGGCTCCAATTTTGCAGCAAGCATATAATATAGGAAAAGATTAAACACCCGCACAGGAGAGAGAAACAAAAATGGTTACCTTATGAGTGAAAAATGGTTGCGGGACGATGGGTCTTGCATGATGACTTTCTTCTTCCCATGCGATGTTTGTTAAAAATCGTGAGGAGGAGTGAAGATTGGAAGGGGCAAGTATTTCTTGTGTTAATTATTTAGGAATTAGACTTGGGTTTTGTGGATTTTTAAATTTTTAGATATGTATCCAAAACTCTCATTCGGATAATGTTAATTCAAACAATGACTTTCGGTTTTGAACCAGAGCTGAACCAGAATGAGTCTGGTAGAACCAAACCAAAACCTTAAAAATGATTTTAATTTGATTCTAGAACTGAAATGTCAAGACATTGGTTTGGTTTTAGATTCTAATTTTCAAAACCAGAATGTAAAATTTTAAATAACCATGAAACCAAAATCATAAAGGAACCTTAAAAAATGTGACAACCAAAAAATAAACCATTAAAAAAATCACAAAAGAAATGTTGAAGAACACTAAATGCCGGGACTGAACTGGAACCAAACCACAACCAAATAAAACTATTATAGAACTAGAACGAGAATGTAACTTTCTAGTTCTAAAACCATAATCAAAATCATTCCTTAATTCTAATGTTACAGATCAACTAATCATGGGGCACATTTCTAACACCACGTCCCTAAAAAGGAGGTATGAATCTTAACAGTCACAAAATAAAACAACAAAATAAGAGTTTATAACATAGTCAAAAGGTGTTATGCTCGTTAGGTTAACCAACCACCAGGTCATGCCAGAAGCTCCACACGAACATGTTCCATCATACTCTACTGGCATCAAGGTTGAAGATTCCATGGACTCAATAGGCTACAAGTCACCCTAAAACCAACCATGGAGCTCAAAGCATAACAGCTCATACCATCCGCACGATCTCCAAACATATATCATTACCGTAATATAGTGTCAAAACATCATAATGAGGAAAAAAGAGGTAAAATCAAATCGTAAAACCAAAATAAGCTATAAACATGTCCATCCCTTACCATGCAGGGAAGAGGCACAATCACCACACATTCATAGTATATAGCACACGTCCTGTATCATTACCATATAGCATACACGAATCAGCATATAGAATACCAACAAGGTAACTATCATTTGGCTCAGTAGAACAAAATGAGCAAACCTGAGTTAAGTGGGCAGAACTAAACCAAACGAGGTCAAAAGGGTCAACCCATGTAAAATTGGTCAACAATAATCAAGATAGGCCAATTTGAATCAAACTACGTCCTGCTAAACCAAATTAGGTCAATTCAAACTGCCTAGGGTACAAATGGTTATAATCTAGGATTTATTGCAGAGAGAGTTCTTATCACTACAATGTCCCTATGGTAATCACAATAAGAGGTACGATACACAAACTACCCTATCGTGACCATGATGACAATATCGTGCAAATAGACATAAGAGAACATTTTAAACAACATATAAAACACATAAGAGTATGAAGATCATACAAAGAAAAGATCCAAAACAAGGGAATAAAAAAGGAGCATACTATGTCGAATTTTTGAGCAAGGACGATGATTCTTTGATGAAACCTCCAGATCTAAGCACAACAACAATCATCAAAACAATAAAGAAGACAAAGAACATAGTGAAAGAAGGAAGATCATACTTGAATAATGCTTTGGGTTGACACAATTCTATTTCAAGAACAATTGGTGGACTTAACATATTTACATTGGTCGATATATGCTAGTGGGTCGACATATTTCAGCTTTTGAGTTGACATAGTTCTGTTTCAAAACCAATTGGTGGACTTGACACTTTCAAATTGATTGACATATTTTAATAAGTCGACATAATTTAAAGACATATCACCATGTGAGACTCACAAAAGGAATAGTATTGAATAGGATGGGTCAATGTTTTATCGAACATATCGACCTTCTTAATGTTTATGTTAGGATCCTTGTCAACTTGTGGAATAATAAATCAACCTACAACTTCAATTGGTGGACTTGTGAACTTAAATAGATTAACATAAATTGGGTCGGTTGACATCTTCAAGTAGTCAGGTTGACATGATGGTTTACATAACAGTTTAGGTCGACAAGCAATTTTGAAGGATTGATTTGGTAAGCAGGTTGATCAATTTTAAGACTTAGGTTGACCAATTTAAAAATCCCGTTAACAACTTGTTATTTAAGTTGACAATGAGTGGTTAAGACTCTTTCAGGTTAACATAATGTCGGGTATGTCGACATAGTGTTATGTTTTAGTTTCATTCAGGTCAACATGGAATATAGGCAGGTCAACTTGTTTTCTAGTAGATTTAAATTTTGCTCAATTGATCGATAGGCATCTTAAAATAGGTCGACATGAATAGCTTCAAGTGTTGACATGTCGACAAAAGTGTAATGACAAGTCGACAAGTCTTATGGTCAAATTTAGGCTATTTCATCAATAGATTGACATGTATTTTTGAATAGGTCAGCGAGAGTTGTTCAAACAAATAGGTAGGTCAACAAGAGTCTAAATTAGGTTGACATGCTTTGCAGTTCTATGATTTTGTAGAGTTAGTTTCATTAATGTTTTCTCTTTTTCAAATTTGTATTCTTTAAATCCTTTTATTATCATCAAAACCTAATATTCTTAATAAAAATGATGGCTAAACACCATCTATCTAAACCTCTATAGTTGGGTGGACATATAATTAATACCACATAACCTTGCTTAACACACTACATAATACTTGCTTAAGTGTTTATCAAACTAATCAAGTTTATGTAGCAAAAGCAAGTGTAGTCATTAGTAAACAATCTGAAGTGCCAAACTGCATTCAAAAGCAATGGTCATAACATTTAATGGAGAAGGTGGAGAGTATTAATGTCCGACGTTCATTTTCACTAACAGCTTAACGACTCTCTTGAATGACCTTATAAAAACCAACATGAAGAAAGATAAGAAAATCTTTTGGAACCAATTGAGCTTCTGAGAACGATTGAAAGACTTCATCGAATAAACTTAAATATTCTCTTTTCACTATTAAAACTTTACACTCTATTTTTCAATTCATTATTCATTTCCTGAGTATGATATCTTGTAAACTTAAAGTTCATTACATCTAAGGATCAAGTCTCACTCGTTGTAACATTTCCTCTCTAGTTGAGCTAAATGTTTTGAAAATTGGTATAGGATTTACGATTTGGGTTTAGAAAGAGAGAGAGAGTCAACCTGTTAAGGTTGGGATTTTAATGTTTTGGTAGAAATACTATAAGAGATCTAACTTAAACCGTGAATCAAGTTTGTAACTATTGAGTCAATAGTGAAAAATTTACAGGGAGTCTGAGAGTGGATGTACACCAGTTTGGATGAAATCACTATAAATCTCGATGTCTTATATTTATTCCTTCTTTACTTGTCCATACCTCCAACAACTCTAAGTCTCCAACATTCTGTAAATACTTATAAAACCTTAAAATTATTATTCAACCTATTCATCCCTTTAGGTTGTATTCCACATGAGAATTTAGAATGTCATTCGGCTCAGTTTTGAAGTTTTTCCAAGTTTAGAACCTTTTACTGGTCCAAAATCCAAAGTTGGGATGTGTTTTTATCCTTTTTGTATCCTTTGTATCATGTTGCACATTAGCCCTCACTCGGATGGTTAAGACACTTCTTTTCCTCTCTGGAGACTCGTAAGCAAACCTTTCATGAGTCGAGAGGGCCAAAATGCAAGGTTCTAGAGTTTCTCATAGGAGAAAACCCTAAGTTCTAGATATTTACATAAAGTACCCCATATGAGGCACTTTTGCAAAAGTTTAACCAAATAGTTTTATTCCCTCCTCTCTTTTCCGTTAGTCCTTTCTCTACCTCTACCCCTAAACGTTTTCGTTCTCTTTCTCTAATCTTTTTCCCTATCTCTAAAGATTCTCCTATCTTTAAGGAAACCCTAGCTGCCTCTTTGTATATCTCTCTTTATCTCTTTCCTAAGCATTGTTGTGGAAACCTTTCTTGCTTTTTTCGCCATGGTATTGATCTTCTGGTTTAGTTATATTGTTGTCTTGATAGTTGTTGTCTTTCCTTAAGAATACGCCCTAGGTATTCTCTTCTTTCGCTCCCTTGATTTCGTTCTTTTCTTTGTATGATTTTTGTGTTCTTCAATGTTTAATCTTGTTTAACCAATTCTTTTTTGTCCATAAGAGTTTAGAGTAGCTCTAGAGTTGAGATATTTGTGTTTGTTAGGGTTAGAAGCCAAAAAAAGGTCGAGTTCATGTTTTCCTCCAAGCTTGTCATTGTCACAACAATTTTATCTTAACTACGATATGAAGCATGTAGCATGGCTGTAGACTCATATTGTGACCACAATAATGTCATCATGATCACAATGAGGTAGTCAGTGCACCCCACCCATTATCGTGACTACGATGGCCTATCGTAGACATGATGAACCCTGAACCCTAAAGGATGGCTTATGTGATAATATTTGCCTTATCATGACTATGATAGGGCTATTTGTGCGAGAACTCCTAAATTATGACATTTTGGACCTTATGTGATCTGAATTGGTTTTAGCGTGACATAACATAAGTTGACTTTCCTTAATAGGAGTTGACCTTGTTTGACCCAAGTTAACCCTTTTAACCGGGTTCGGTCCACTTCATCCCGCTTAACCCGGTTTGGCCAACTTGGTTCCCATAGGCCAACATTGGGCCAAGTCATAATTATTTGTTGGTATCCTGTTTACTTGATTGCATAAGCTATGCGGTGGTACTACATGACATGTGTTTTATATTGTGAATATGCTATCATGTATGCTTGCAGTCTTCTTTGACCTACGTGTGATCTAATTTTACCTCTCTTTTTCCCATTATAATACTTTGATATCATATTATGATTATGATATATGCTTGTAGATCGGGACATATGATATGATCTGGTATACATATGATGCATATGTTATTAGTCTATATTTTGTTTAGGGAGCTTTGTGGCTAACTCTAGGGTGACTTTCATCCTACTCGATTCACGGGGGATTTGCAACCTTGATTTTGTTATTTGATGTTCCATGTTGGGGATCAACTGATGAGCATTTAGGTTGCCCGGATGATTTTGATACATACCTCTGGTTTTATACTTTTAATATACATAATTGTATTGTCTTCAAAAGAGTAGTCTAGTGGTCACAATTCTCCCTATTCCAATCCGGTGATTTCAATCAAATATATATATATACATAACTGCATTAAGATAATTTTTAATCTAGTATTTCATATTTATATACCACATCATATTTTTTATCCCTTGTTTAGCTTCACGAGTTAGCACTCTTCTTTTCTCGTTTCTAGGCCTTGCAAGGTGTGAGGGGATATAGCATTTGGATAGCAATTATATGTCTAGAAGTCAGTAGAGTATGACATATGGATCTTTTGACATCATCTAGTGGTTGGCTATTTTATTGTGACTCTTTCAGATTCATACCTTCTTTTTAGGAACATGTTCTTAGCATGTGCCCCATGATTTGTTGATCCATTACACTAGAATTAAGGAATGATTTCGATTTCGGCTTTAAAACTAGAGGTTACATTCTTATTCTGGTTCCATAATAATTTTTATTTGGTTGTGGTTTGGTTTCCAGTTCACTTCCAGTATTTAACGTTCTTCAACATTTCGTTTGTGGTTTTTTCATGGTACTTTTTGGCTGTCAGAGTTTTTTAATGTTCCTTTATGATTTTGATTTCTGGTTATTTAAAAGTTTACATTTTGGTTTTGAAAATTAGAATCCAAAACTGAACCACTCGCTTGACATTTCGGTTCTAGAGTCGAATCAAAATCATTTTTAAGGTTTTGGTCTGATTCTACAAGACTGGTTCTGCTTTAGCTTTAGTTTAAAACTAGAATTTTAGGCATGTCTACACTTCATACTTCATAGTTTGAAACTTAAAAGTTGGCAATCCATTGCATTTTGCTTCATTTATCATAAAATCAATGGAAATATAATCAAAAAAATGATTAAAAAAAGTTTATTGAAGTATTAAAAAATCATTTAAGAAAAAATATATCATTGTAAATTTGGTAGTACCAACTAACAAATTGTATAGTGACTTAAGGGCCACAAACTTTATCGGCAAAGTCTCATTTTTCTTCTCATAAAGATGGCATATTTGTATATACCGATGTATCCAACCTGAGAAAACCAATTTTCCATGGTATAATCTCTTCTTGTAAAGTCTGAACTTCTTGGCATCAGCCATCAAAGGGATGCATAAAGCAACTCATTCCAAGTTTCAGGAACCCCTGCAATGCACCAATGAGTGCAATCTCCTTTGCCGCCTTTGCCTTTGCCGCTGTAAAAGCCAACATGCGCATCTTTTCTTAACTGCGAGAGTGTTGTTATGTCAAGCAGAGTTACAGGTTTTCTAATGGTTCTTAGAACCTCTAGTGCTACTTTTTGTTGCAGTGGTAGACCAGCCGGATATGATGATCCCTTTATAGGCTCTGTTTCGTTTGAGCAGCCTCTTGCGCTTGGATTACCCCACTCTTTTCCGCTGTGAAGGCATAAATGAGAAATGGTAGAAATATATGAGATATCAATTAGAATGACGCAATTCAACATATTGATTAATAGAATGATAAATTTTCATGCAAAAGTCATTCAGATGACAATTTGAGTTATATTAAAAAAAATTAAACATATATACTTTATTTCGTATGAGTTAAAAATCCGACTTATATTTTTTTGTTTTTGATGAAATATACGTAATAATTCACAAATTATACGTACTCATCAACGAAAATTTATACTCTACACCTCTCTATGTGCATTATCATAATTGTGGGATCTCATATATTTGACCTTTCTTAGGAAGTATTTGACTTTCTCTATATAATATTTAAATTAAAAAATATATTCTTCGACAAGAAAATAATCTCCCTATAATTTTTATGACCTTACATTTTTTGTAGTATTTTTCAAATCATGAATTATTGAATAACTTACTACATCTAATATCTAATGAATGCGTTTATCATGATATAAAAGGGGTGTCACGCCCCGCCTACCCTCCCCCCCACAATTCACCATAATTAACAACAAAAAATCATAAAATCATTCCACATGCAAAGAGCCCACCGCTCATTCCGATGTACGCACACCACCGGGAGTCCTGTACATGCACTCATACATTAGCACCGCAGTGGACCTCTCACCATTTAATAGCCGTAGGTTACCAGAAAACCTATATGATCTACAAAATAAACATAATTAGAATCCATCGTTCTTTCACTACGCCGTATCAATAAAATCCGCCCTTTCCATGGCTACCAATCTCCCAAAAATAACCCGCACATCAACCTCTCCAAAAATCCCCCCAAAAGAGAGAGGTAGATATAGTAATGAGTGGAGTGCATGCTAATAAATAAGGTGTGAATTGAAGCATATCTCATAAATCATTTCATATACACAAAATCATTTCAATAAATCACATTTCATAAATATGCATCCATATCAATCATCTTTTCATAAAAATCCGGTTCCATCGAAATATCCTTCAGACGAAAACCGCCAAGGGTTTTACTATCAATATCTCAAAACAAACCCCCTCCATATATACTTTTATCTAAACCTCAAACCACGTCACCCCTCCGTGGTAGGTATATGACTATAGCCATCGACAATCAATCCATTTTTCAACAATGTGCCATGATTTCACAAACAATCCATAATTTCATAATGTTCATCAATCAATATCAAATATCACATGGCAAAAAGCATTTATAAACACAATGGATGCATTCATATTTCATAACCATAATTCACAAAATAATTAACATAAATCATGTAAAATCTTTCAATCAACAATTTTAAAATTTTTATCCAAATTCTCAATCAAATCCTCCCTTTTTCAATCCCAATCGAGTAACCTATGCAAACATTGCAATACCATCAAATAAAATCTCTACATCACCCTCATTTAATTCACCCTTAATTTCACATCCACTATTTCTAAGAAAACTCATTTATGTCTCAAATGAACTTTAATTGCCAATCTTTCCTAATTTTTCCAAATTTCTTCCCTTCCACATTAAATAAATCCTAATCTCACACATTTAAACATATATGTTATCATTTCTACCTAATTTCAACAAAACTCGACTTGAGGAAATTTTATTTACTAGCTTTACCTTCTTACCGTGTTTTCATCATTATTGAGGACTACGGATAGAGAAAGAACCGTGTGGGGGGGGGGGGGGGGGGGGGGGGGGGGGGGGGGGGGGCGGGCGGGGGGGGGGGGGGGGGGGGGGGGGGNGNAGGGGGGGGGNGGGGGGGGGGGGGGGGGGGGGGGGGGGGGGGGGGGGGGGGGGGGGGGGGGGGTTTCCCCAAAATTCTTTTTTTGGGGGGGGCCCCCCCCCCCCCCCCCAACCCCCCCCCCNCCCCCCCCCCCCCCCCCCTCCCCTCTCTTTTTTTCTTTTTTTTTTTTTCTTTTTTTCTGGTATTACAAGGGGCTTCAATCTTCTTCTTTAAAATAAAAAATTAAAAAAAATAAATCTTGTTCTCCCTTCTTGAGGTGGTTTTGTTTATGTATCACTAGAGCAAAGGCCTTCATAAGGATATGAATTCGATGCCATAAAAAATAAGAATTTATTGAAAGAACAATACAAATTTACTCAAAGAAATTGGTTCACTTACTTGTAATGACTAGGGGTGATTCCTCGAAAAAAAACCTTAGTTTTACTCGGATCGATATTTGAATTCACCCAGTTAGCCCATGTCGTCAAACCTCTGCGGAAAGCTTCCATACGATCCATGTCCTTCACAATTTTGCCACCATCTTGAATATAGTCCCATCTACAACAAACAAATTTTCAAAACATACAACAATGGTGATGATTGTTTGATCCCTATTCAATTTCTTAGATTAATTTTGCTACTTACGGTTTTCCTCCATCGTTACGGGGCCACCATAACCATGTGTTGAAAACTAATACATCAATACCTTGCCACTTTCTACCACCTTCAATGGAGTCTAATTTTAGCACTCTATTTTCAATATCCACTAAATAATGATTAACCTCCCTGATTACAGTAACTCCAAAATCCTGCATGGTTCAAACACACTGCATCTTACTCTTCACAAGCAACTTAAAGTATTATGAGAGATTATGCATATTTCAAATAAAATGATTGAACAGATTTCAACATCCGAAGTGCGTGTATCTCTACAACTCTGTTCTCCCTCCTCTAAATTATATCTAAATCCTTATTATCATTACGAGCCGTTGATTTTTATTCTAAGGTGAGATATATATATATGAATGTTTGAAGTCGATTATTTCTGATTTTGATTTAGTTTATAATAGATTTTGACACATTTTCCGGTCAAAGTTTACCTTGAATGACACTGTGTTGGGATTTTCTGACACTATACGTGAGGAAGGCACAGCTGCATGAAGTAGACATACGAGTGACGTCCAGTGCTCAAGGCTGATAGAGTCCCCTACAAACATTATTTTCTTTCCCTTCATTTTCTTTAAGAAACCTACTCCATTAAATCTGTAATTTAAAGTCAAACAAATTTGTAATTATCAATTCTCAACAAAAGTTCTAAAGTCGAAACTTCAACAAACATATTATTCTGCATGAATCGTTATAATAAATTTTGCAGAAAGGGAGAGTACCTGGGTAAGCTACAACCCTTAGGCTGCCATCTATATTTGAGATATTTACGATCAGGACGACCATTTTTCGAACAATCAAAATCTGTGCGAATGTATGGACATTTTGAGGAATCGAAATGTAGGTATGAATTGTCCTTAACCCATGAGCCTTTGTACAGATTGCAACCATTCTGGGTGTTGGTAATGTTTGTGTGAGAATGTTCTTTGTTGGCCAAAACAGCAGATGAAAGTACAAAAAATAATACTGCAACCAGAAGAGAGCTTGTTCTCTGATTTGGGCTGCCCATTTTTCCAGGAAGAGTGAGAGTGCCAAGTTACAAATGAGAGATTGTGTTATAAATAGGACAATACTGAAGCTTATCATAAAATCCTCAGACATGAATCATCCACCCCCTTTTTTCCCCTTTGAGCTTATTTAATATCTTTTTTTACTATATTTTTTTGTTTACCAAATTTATATAATATCTTTTATCTTAATACTAAACAAACATCCTAATATAAAACAGAAACAAATATTTGTGCGTATATTTAGAGACAGAAAATTATTACAAATTCGAATTTTTGTCTCAAATTTGTACCTATGAATATTTCTGTAACAAATAGCGATGCATAAATTCGTATCATATAGGACCATAAAATCAGTAAATTCGTCGCATATACTCAGACACTTCTGTCTTTAAGCATATCAATTTTGTTTTCAGATTTTTTTTAATAAAACAGTTTCGTAATTTATTAAGATTTTTTTATAACAAGAGGTAACGAATTTTGTTTCTATTTGTATTAGAGTATTTTTTTAATTATAGGAAATTCTAGTTTAGAATATTAGATTTTAAAAAAATAGTATTCAAAATTAATTAGAGAATAATATTAAATTAATAAAATGATGAGACACAGAATGAAAACCTAGAAAGGGTAGACCATCCGCAATATTCTAAATCACAACTTAGAGCCAAATTTTGTGTATTTTAAGTAATTTTTTAATAGAAAAAATTATTATCTTGAATTGTTTCTACATTGCTGGTTCTTCCTTTTTTCAGCATTTGTATGTTAAATCAGTGAGACAAAAAAAAAAAAAAGACCTCAGGCGCCAGAAAATGAATTTCACTTTTATAAATAAATAAAAATGTATCTTTCCTATGTTACACGGAAGCAAAAAATGAGGTAACGGAAGCAATATGGAGAAATGGAACTTTGTAAAAAAGAAAAATGAAAAATGAAAAAATATATAAGTATAAAAATTATAAATATTTTATATAAATATTAATTATTTTATGAAAAATAATAGAATAATCATATTTTATAATAAAAATTTTAAATAATTAAATATGTCATTATTAATCATAAGATAAATATTATAAAAAATCATAATTATAATTAAATAAATAATTCATTAAATATGAAAAAATATGTAAATATAAAAGAATATAAGGACTTTTGTGTAAATATTAATTAATTTAACATTTTGACTCCTTTAAAAAATGGGAAACAATAGCATTGAAAAATTTTTGTGTATAAGAGTATAATCCTTAAATAAGATAAATTGTATTAGCTAAAATGCCTTTTTTTTTCCCATCAAATTCATTGACAAAGGAGAATTGTTGAAAATTTTCAAATGATGTTTTTCCATATTTTAATGAATTTGCCTAGAAATTATGTTAATATTAAGAGATAATGACCAACAAATATTCAAAAATTTTATTTGTTAAGAAATATATTATATAGCAAAATTAAATAAATAATTGATTTAATTTTGAGAATATTTGACTTTATTTATTTTCATATTTGTAATAATTGGTTCTATATAATAATGAGTTTTTTATATAAATCTAACTTATTGCAATAATTCAAATGAAACAATAGAGAATTATGTTTTATATTTTTATATTGTTTCTAATATTCTTTAGTATGGTATTACAACCATATTTATCTATTTTTCATATTATTATTATTTTATATTTTTAATATGATTTTCAAAGCCATACTTAATTTTCTTTTTACATGGTGTTAGAGCTCCCATTGCAAAATATATATATCCATATAGCCACTCACACCACCAAAAAAATCAAATCCTAAGTCTAAAGTCAAAGCCTAAGCCTAAGATAAGGGCCAGACCCTAAGCTAGAACTCAGAGCCAAGAGTTGGAGCCCAAAGCCTAGAGCCGAGGCTAGAGCCAAGGTCATCTAACCAAATTCTCTTTTAAAGTCAAATGGTTTTTACTATATCAAATTAAATGTGAGGGAAATATTAGAAAATATATTATATATCAAATTCAAACAAAAAATTGATTTGATTTTGAGAATATTTGATTTAATTTTTTTCCATATCGAGACTCTGATGATCTCAATGAATATTTCATACTGTTCACCATAAAAGCAATATCCTCAAATTTTTAAGACAAAGATAATGGTTACAAACTCTAGATCATGTGTAAGTTAATTCTCTTCCTGAGATTTCAATTATCTAGAAACATAAGCTATCATATTCTGTCCCTACATCAGTATACAGCCAAATCCATTCCTGGATGTATCACTAAAAATTACACATCTCTGTCCACTAACTAGTAATATTAACACTGGATCCTAAAGTCTTTCATTTAGAGTCTGAAAACTTGTCTCACATTGTTCATCCCACCTAAAGGGTACATTTTTATTAGTCAATCTTGTAAGTGGAGGAGTTATCGAGGAGAAATTCTTAACAAATCTATGGTAATAATATACTAAACCTAGAAAACTACACATCTTTATAACCGTAGAAGGTGTGGACAAGTTAAAAACAGTTTGAGCCTTATTCAGATTTACAAAAAGTCCTCTACCAAAGACAATGAAACCCAAGAAAGCTATTTCACTAAGTCAGAACTCACATCTACTCAGTTTGGCAATACAGAGATATTGTTCATGCTGATCTCTATCTTTAAAATAAACTAAAATATTATCAATAAATATAACAATGAAGTCATCCAAATAGAACCTGAAAACATGATTCATCAAATTCGTAAAAACTATAAGATTATTGGTTAATTCAAATGATATCACCAAAAACTCATAGTGGCCATAGCAAAGTAGTATCTTCCTCTCTGACCCTATTCTAATAGTAACCCGATATAAGATTTAGTATAAAGAAAATCGTGACATCTCTCATCTGATCAAACAAATCATCAATTCTTAACAAAAGATATTTATTTTTTATGATAACTTGATTCAATTTTTTCAATAGTCAATACACAATCTCAAGAAATCATTTTTCTTATTTACAAATAAAACTAGTACACCCCAAGAAGAAACACTCAAACGAACAAATCCCTTGTCCATAAGTTTACGTAACTGAGTTTTCAATTTTTTCAATTCAACTGGTGTCATTCTATACCAAGCTATAGAGATATAGTATCTGGCATAACACCAATGTGAACTCTTCCTCTCTGGCTCGTGGCAACCCTAGCAAGTTATCTGGAAATACAACAATAACAGCCTAAATTTTAATTTCAAATTTTGGAATCGATCGTTTGAGAGATAACTATAGAAGAGAGAAAAAGATAAAATTAAAATTTGAAAACAATTATAGATAAGATAACACTAAAAAAATAAAAATAAACTATTCATAAAAACTTAAAGTAATAAGAGAAATGATTTAACTATTTTGGATTCTCACATACCACTCATTCCTATTTAAAATAATCTCATCAACTAAACTCTTGACACTCATATTTTTATGAATAATTTGCATCTAAATTTTCAATAACCTAACTCGACGTTTCACTAAATATTCTACACTCTCGTTTCTCCTAATTGATACGTCTTTGTGTCTTCGTTGCATATGTCTAAACCACATTAGGTGACACTCTTGCATCTTATCCATAATTAAACTCACTTCTAATTTAATACGTATCTCTTCATTTCTAATATTGTATTTTTTTTAATTTTACCACACATTCATCTAAATATTCTAATTTCAGTTATAGACATTTTATACTATTGTTGTTATTTAATGGTCTAACACTCGATATTATACAATAATACAGCTCTTATTGTGATTCTATAAAACTTCACCTTTGACTGTAATGGTATCGTGTGATCGTAAATAATTCTAAATATATTTCTCCATTCATTCAAATCACTTGAATCCAATGATTCACATTTGTACCTATGTTACCATGATTTTAAATGATGGATCCAAAATATCTAAAACATTTATTTTTTGATACGTGTTGTTCTTTAAATTTAACCGTTTCTTCATCATTCTAATGACTACCACTAAACGTATATATTATATACTCAGTTTTTGACCGACTTAATTTAAATTCTTTAAATTCTAGTGTGTTCCTCCATAGTTTCAATTTAATAGTAATACATTATCTAGTTTCATCGACCAACACTGTATCATCTGCAAAGAGTATATATCATGGTATTTCATTTTAAATAGTCTTTTTAATATCACCATGGTATTTCAACATACCGCAACCCTCCTCTTTTATCTAAATTTAGGATTGGCCATGGCGGAGTTGAAAAGTCATCTACAAATAAATCTGAGAAATCCTAAACCACTATTATGTCAAGCAACTGAACCTGTTCTTTCTTGTCTTTTATGACATAAGCTAAATATCCTTAACAAACTTTGGATAGCTTTATAGTCACTTGAATAAAAGATATAACTAGAACTCTGATAAATCTATTACCAATAAATAAAATCTACAATTGTCCTTGTGATAAAAAACAAACAATCTTCCAAGAACAATCAACCAATGTATAGTTAGTTAATAATCAATCCACACTCAAAATTATGTCTAGATTTATCAACTCCAATAGTAGCAAATCAATATTGAAATCATGTTCCCAGAAGTTCATAATACAACCTCTATAAATCTAGACAACAAGAACCTCATCTCCAACTGATGTAGCAATCCATAACCATTGCTCTAAAGATTCGGACCCACGTGGCAAATGCATGATAAATGCTAATAAAACAAATAAATGCAGATACTCGGATCAATCAAAATATGCATATCACAAGAAAATAATTTCGTCCTACTTATAATCACATCAGGCGAAACATAATCCTTCTGAGCGGCAGCTACATGAACTCTGGCACTAGTGGCATACCCTGAGTCAGACTTTGTTATGGCCATAGAAGTAGAGCTGGTCTAAGTGGTCCTGACCTCAAGAGAACTGGAGGGACTACTAACTGATGAGCCAATAAGGGTCTAGGTAGTGCAACATGTTGTGGAGAGACGGATTATGGTTGTCTGGGCCTAAGAGGACAATGTAAAGCATAATGGCCCAACTAAAAGCATGTGAAACAAAGTCTTGTCTCTCCCTCACATGGTCTTGTATGAAGATTTCCACAATTAGGACATGATAGCCTCTTACAAGAGCTCTCATCCTACTTATACTGTTTTTTATTTTCCTTTTTCTTCCTTTTGCTTGAAGTTTGAATTTTCATTGGCCTTTTCCCTTACAACCTATTTTGTCAATCCTCGGTAACCAATTCTAAAATTTTTGCATTATTAACTAGATCCCTATAGGTGGTAAAAGATTAAGTTACTAGATACCTCTGGAGAGAACAAGAAAAAAAAAAAGAAAAAAAAAAGATCACAATCCTTTTCTGAACCTCTTTGCCCTCCTTTCATCTATATCAACTAAGTCAGGAGTATAAACTAATAATCTAGCAAAACGAGTGTTATATTGACTGACGATTTGATTACCTTATCTCAAGTTTAGAAATTCAAACATCTTTTGATTTCTAATAAAGGTAGGTACGTAACTCTCATGAAAGATCTAAGTGAAATCACCCTAAGAGACATATTAAAAGTTATTCTCATATCGAAGTCTCAACTTTAAACTCCACCAATCATAAACAGGTTCTTCAGATAATGAGTAGCAAATCTAATCTTGTACTCCTCTACAACTATAAACTCAGAAAAGAGTCTCTGTATCTCAATAATTCAAGTCTCTACAATCAAAATATCATTACTTCCTGAAAAGATCATCGGCTCTATTTTCCAAAACTCGGTCATCAATTTTTGGAACCAGCTATCCTCTCAAGATATATATCTACTCTGCTATCTCTGTGTCCCTCTCTGCACTCCGTGGCTCTCTGATCTCTATCTGATCCAGCCTGACCGACTTAGAAGCAACCAATACAACTGAAGTTTGTAGAATTGCCACAGCTGAGGGAATAGTGGTGGCTTGAGTTGCTAGAGGCATATATGCATTCTCACTCCCTATCATTAACTGAGCCAATCTCTATATCAATTTATGTATATCCCCAAACATAGTGTCAACTATAGTCAACAAAGCATCCAAGGCCTACTAAAAATTTGGCACCTGTGTTCTTAGAATACCTGGAGTCTGGGACTAAGGCTCCTACCTCTGCTCCTTACCTTTGCTCATCATCTCTTTGTTCACTCTCTGGAGTTATTTGATCTACTTTTCTTATCCTAAGTATATCATATGCCGATATCTTAATGAATGTGTATGTCAAACAACATTAATTGTTAGATAAACCACTTTCAATCTAATAATTTACTCTTATGGTCTCAAATCTTAGGGGTAGATTATCTAAAATTTTGGACTCTGATACTAATTGTGACGACCTGCTATCCAAACACCATACCCGTAGTAAAAAGGAAATAGGCATGTAAATACAGAAACAACTATTATGATTAAAATGCAACATTTGGATTCACAATTGTCATCTTCCCCGTATGTGATAACACAAAAAGAATATTTATAATAAAAGAAAATAAATTAATATTCTTTCCAAAAAAAAAGTATTGACAAAACCCTATATTTAATAACAATTTAGCCACCTAGAGTTAACATAGAAACCTTATAAAAAAAAATAAAACATTTTTATTATCAAACAAGTTGACAACAATACCCTCCTAGCTACCCAGTATAATACATCATAGCATATAAATATAATAAAAACAAAATTATATATAAGACACTCTTTGATCAACAACTATACATTTAGACATACAGTATAACTCATACCACCCAAAAAAACATGAATATTTCATGTCTTAACCAAAACAAATGATCAAAGACAAGAATGGATCTAAATTCTTGGCTCAAAGGGTTCGACCCTTTGGTTCCTTTTTAGCTCCTAAATCACCTAAAGATAAAGATAATGGGGTCAGCATAATCTAAGCAAGTACTCGGGGACCAATAGCATGTAAAACAGGCATAATATGCATGAGAAGATCAGTATCATTATATAAAGTACGTAAAATATAATATTTGAATGTACCAGAACTTAACATAAAGAAAGGTACAAAGAAGTTTACATTATCCCAAAGCATTCTTAAGAAAATGTGTATGGTTATCATATCTGAAGTGATACATTTATAAATCTTCAAGGTTCACTCATAGATTTCGCAAATCTTTTGGAACTATATATACCAATTGTACTCATTAAGTTTCGTCTGCAGGCTTTACAAAGATTTCAAAAATATATACACCAATCATACTCCTGAAACATTGCCCCTAGGTTTCGCAAAATGTTCAGAATTATATACTCCAACCATGCTCCTTAACGTTTGCAACTAAGTTTCGTAAAACTTTCAAAACTACATACTCCAACCATACTCCTCAAGTTTCGCTCGTACATTTCCCAAAGTATTCGAAAACATATACACCCAATTGTATTCCTCAAGCTTCGCCCGCAACCTTTACAAAAATTTCAAAGGTAACTTCTGTGATCACATTTTCTCTTTATATTTCTTTGTGATTCTTAAAATGTTATAGCCACTAACTATAACTTATCACAAAGGTTTACACAAAATTTGCAATCAAATATTACAATTATGCATACCATATAGTTTAACAACTCAATGTACACCAAGAACTACTTAACAAATTTTTAGTACAAATAGGTTTTAATAAAAGTGTCATAAATTGAACTAAACTTCTCAAATTGAGATGATTCCAACTGCCACTTAAAAATAAGACATCGTGTTATAACTTTTATATTTATGACTAAATTCAATTTTAATTACATAAAAATATCTAAGTCAATCAATGTGAGCAGTCTTAGAAAAATTAATATAACAGCTGCTGCACATACTAGATTAAGGTTGATTTAAGCTCCTATTTATATACAAGATATAATACTATAATTTTTATGTTTAAAGTTTAACTTAATTTAATCTAAAAAGCAGTTTAAAATTGAAGCAAATTTCACAGCTGAAATAAGACAGAAACATGACAGTTTCCTACAAAAAGCATGCCACTTTGAAAACTCCCTAAAAATTCAATTCTGAAAGTCTTCGATAAAAGCCTAGTTTTATTAGAAGAACATTCGATTTACAGTTGTGTAAAAAAAATTATGAGTTAAGTATTGAAATATAATCAAACTATCCAGCATATAGAATTCTTAGTTTTTTTTTTTAATCCTTTTATGTTCAAAAATGTGTTTCCTTTCCTTTTTATTCCATTTCATCCTTATTCTAATATCATATCCACATGAGAAACATATTATACACGATCATTAAATATCAACTAAATATACACATGCATGATATTTGTCTCAAACTTGCAATTTTTTCTTTGAATTTCCTAGTTTTTCCCCCTTCAAGATTTCTTTGAATTCTAAGGTTGTTCTCTATATTCTCTACATCCCTTTGTACTTCCCAAAGATTGGGGATAGTTTGTATATGGATAGTGGTTGCTTATTTCAAAGTTTAATGATAATTTTAATGAAATTTGGGGTGAGTTTTTGTGAGAGAAATGGAGAATTCGGGATTAGGGTTTTAGAAAGATAAGAGTATGAGATAAGTTCTCTCTCTTTCTTACACTCTTTTCCTCTCTCTCCCCCCCCCCCGGGTAAGTGGTGTATGGGTTCCCCACTTAAGCAAGTCTATGTGACGTGTAAAGGAAGGAGGAGTGGTGTACTATGTCTTGTGATGGTGTGATATCTGTTCTTTGTAAATCCCACACCAAACCCTAATTTAGTTTTCTTGTCAGTTTATTCGAATCATTCTCATTCATTAGTATATACTATTAGTATATACTAAATTTAAATCATTCTCATTCGTTGGTATATACTATTAGTATATTCTAATTTTAATATACTCAATCTACAGATAAAATCATAAATATAAAAATCAAAACATACATTGCATAAAAAATTTCAACAAATTTTAGTATAACGTTATATGAAAGATTTAAATGTATTCAATAAAATGAAAAATACAAATGCATGCTTTAATGATTTCACAACGCAGTGCCTTACAACTAGAGTATGATGGGACATGCTCATATGGATCTTTCGACGTGATCTAGTGGGTGGCTATCATAAAAAGCCTGACACCTTTTGACTAGGTTATAACCTCTTATTTTGTAATTTTATTTTGTGACTCTTAAGATTCATTCCATCTTTTTAGGGTCGTGCTCTTGGTGTATGCCCTATGATTAGTTGATCCATTACACTAGAATTAAGGAATGATTTCGATAATGGTTTTAGAACCACAAAGTTACATTCTCATTCTGGTTCCATAATAATTTTTATTTAGTTGTGGTTTGGTTCCAGTTCACTTCCAGTATTTAACATTCTTCGGCATTTCTTTCCTGGTTTTGTCATGGTACTTTTTGGTTTAAATGGCTTTTTTAAGGTTCCTTTATGATTTCGATTTCATGGTTATTTAAAAGTTTACATTTTAGTTTTGAAAACTAGAATCCAAAACCGAACCATTGGCTTGACATTTCGATTCTAGAGTGAAATCGAAACCATTTTTAAGGTTCCGGTTAGGTTTCACAAGACTGGTTCTGTTTTAGCTGTAGTTCAAAACTAGAATTTTAGGCATGTCACCAAAGTTCAGATAGTCTATTCGTTTAACCAAAAGTGTTGAATTCGAGTGCTAAGAATAAAGAAAATGATTTAAAAGAGTCAATCTCTTAATGGATCCCACAGTGCTCATATCGAATTAGTTAAATAAAGTCCGGATACTGGTTGATGAAAAAAAAAAAAAGAACATTAAGCATGTCTACACTTTTGCATTAATTTAAAATTAATGGAAATATAATCAAGAAAATGAAAAGGTAATAAATGATTAAAAAAAAGTTTATTGAAGTATTAAAAAATCATTTAAGAAAAAATATATCACCGTAAATTCGGTAGTACGAACGAACTAACATACGTACAATGATCAAAGGGTCACAAACATTATTGATAAGGTCTGATTTTTCTTCTCCTAAAGATCGGTATATTCATATCGACCAACCTATCTAACCTAAGAATACCAATTTTGCATGGTGTAATCTCTTTGTTGTAATTGCTGATCTTCTCGGCATCAGCTATCAAAGGGATGCATAAAGAAACTCATTCCAAATTTCAGGAAGCCCAGCAATGCACCAATGAGTACAATCTGCATTGTCTCCGCCATGGTAAAAACTGACATGCGCATCTTTTCTTAACTGCGAGAGTGTTGTTATGTCGAGAAGAGTTACAGGTTTTGTAATGGTACTTAGAACCTCAAGTGCTACTTTTTGTTGCAGTGGTAGACCAGCTGGATATGTTGATCCACTTATAGGCTCGGTTTCTTTTGAGCAGCCTTTTGCACTTGGATCACCCCATTCCTTTGCACTGTGAAGGCATAAATGAGAAATGGTAGAAATATATGGTTTTGCTTATGTATCACTAGGGCAAAGGCCTTCATAAGGATATGAAGTAGATGCCAAACAAAATAAGAATTTAGCGAAAGAACGAATACAAATTTACTCAAAGAAATCAGTTCACTTACTTGTAATGAGTAGGGGTGATTCCTCGAAAATAAACCTTAGTTTTACTTGGATCGATATCTGAATTCACCCAATTAGCCCATGTAGTCAGACCTTTTCGGAAAGCTTCCACACGATCCATGTCCTCCACGATTTTGCCACCATCATGAATACGGTCCCATCTACGGCAAACAGAATTTCAAAATTTGATCGTTTGATCCCTACTTAGTTTTTCGGATTAATTTTGCTACTTACGGTTGTCCTCCATCGTTTCGGGGCCACCATAACCATGTGTTGAAAACTAATATATCGATGTCTTTCCAGTTTTTACTACCTTCATTGATAGAGTCTAATTTTAGCACTCTATTTTCAATGTCCACTAAATATAGATTAGGATCTATGATTACAGAAACTCCATAATCCTGCATAGTTCAAACACATTGCTTGTTACTCTTCACAAGAAAATAAAGTATAATGAGAGATTATGAATATTTCAAATAAAATGATTGAACAGGTTTCAATTATTAGAAGTATTATATCTATTCCACCTTATATAAATGATCTTGGTGCTTGATCATACACAGATATTTAAAGTCTTAGTTCTAAGTGAAAGCTTTACCAAGATATACAACTAAACCAATGTAGTCCGGTGTGCAAAAGTTTTAATAATCCTTCCATCCATAGGATTGTGAATTTTTAACCATTTAAGAATTAGACTCGATGCTTTGGAAATAGATATT
Organism: Dillenia turbinata; assembly: GCA_037126225.1. Lineage (NCBI taxonomy): Eukaryota > Viridiplantae > Streptophyta > Magnoliopsida > Dilleniales > Dilleniaceae > Dillenia > Dillenia turbinata. The sequence goes on along the minus strand of JBAMMX010000009.1, from coordinate 20,989,992 downwards.
AGATCATTAACCCCTATGTATGGCTATAGTGATGGCTTTTTCCTATCAAGCAAAACCACTAGTTTCCAATATTCACGTTGGATCCGATTAAATCTAATTCGAATCAGATTTGACCTTAACTCTCCTTGTTCGAACCTGAGTTAAGAAACTTTGTTTAAGGGTGAAGCCCATAATTTTAATAACACTCAAAGGAGGTATCTATACTACAATTCCATCTATATTAATATATATAAATATATACATATATATATTGCAACTCATATTGATTTCCATCTATATTAATATATATATGTATGTATATATATTGCAACTCATATGGATTTTCTACATTTCCATCAATAATATTAATATGGATAGTAATAGTTTTCAATGTCACACGTAACCTCTTATCTACAAGAAATAATCAACCAATTTAAAAATTATAAATTTTATGAAATACCCTCAAGAAATAAATTCATGTAATCTACCGTTGTTGTGTCACAAAATTCATCTGGTATGTTGCAAACTTTTCAACATCCAAAGTGAGAGTTTCTCAACAACTCTATTCTCCCACCTCTAATTTGTATCTAAATTCTTATTATCATTGCAAGCCGTTGATTTTTATTCTAAACTAAGATTTATATATTAATGTTTGAAATCGATTATTTCTTACATGGATTCAGTTTATAATAGATTTTGACAACTCTTAGGCTCGATGTTTACCTTGAATGTCACTGTCCTGGCATCTGATATAATACCAGAGGAAGGCACAGCTGCATGAAGTAGACATACGAGTGACGTCCAATGCTCGAGGCTTATAGAGTCTCCTACAAACATTATTTTCTTTCCCTTCAATTTCTTTAAGAAATCTACTGCATCAAATCTGTATTTTAAAATTGAACAAATTTGTAATTATCCATCATTAACAAACATATTATCCTGCATGTGTCATTATATTAAATTTTGTAGAGTGATAGAGAGAGGAATAGAAAGAGAGAGAGAGAGAGAGAGAGAGAGAGTACCTGGGTAAGTTACAACCCTTAGGCTGCCATCTATATTTGAGATAGTTAAGATCAGGACGACCATTTTTCAAACAGTCAAAATCTGTGCGAATGTATGGACATTTTGAGGAATCGAAAAGTGGGTATGAATCATCCTTAACCCATGAGCCTTCATACAGATTGCATCCACTCTGTGTATTGGTAATGTTTGTGTGAGAATGTTCTTCTTTGGCCAAAACAATACATGAAAGTATAAAAAGTAATACTGCAACCAGAAGAGAGCGTGTTCTCTGATTTGGGCTGCCCATTTTTCCTGGAAGAGTGAGAGTGCAAAATTACATATGAGAGATTGTTGTATAAATAGGATAATACTAAATCTTACCATAAAATCTATGAATCATCCACTCCTTTCTTCCCCTTTGATCTTATTTAATATCATTTTTTTCTTTTTTTTTGTTTACCAAATTTGGATAATATCTTCGCCCTTTAATACTCTGACGTAAACAAACATCCTAATATAAAACAGAAACAGATATTTGTGGGTATATTTACAGATAGAATGTTATTACAAATTTGAATTTGTGTCTCAAATTTCTACTTATAAACATTTCTCTGAGAAATTTTTTTTTTTTTTTGGTTACGACATTTCTCTAAGAAATAGCGATGCGGATCACAAATTTAAAATAATGACATAGACATACCTTATAAAAGAATATTTAAACAAAAATGTACTAAAATTTCTATTTAAGAATATGAAGAATGTTAGAAAAATAATGAAAATCATCATAAATCAACAAATACCTTATTTAAAAAAAAAAAAAAAAAATCCTGCTTGCTTGCGCATCTTTTTACAACTTATTTTTCCCCATAGCAATTTATATTCTATGTTACAAATTATTTTTGATTTCAAGTTTGAATTCAAAGTTGTAATTACACTTCTAACTTTAAACACATTAATTTTGTTTTCAGACTTTTTTAATAGAGAAGTTTCATAATTTATTAAGATTTTATTATAATTTATAAAATAAAATCTCGAATTCGAATTTTGTGTACAGAGAAAACATGCATTAAGAGAGATTTGTCACTTAAAGATTTAACCCGACTCGAACCGAATTTAGTAAGACGCATCGTGATTATAAGATACAGATAATTTATATCCCAAAAAAATGATTTTATTATAACAAGAGCTAACGAATTTTGTTTCCATTTATATTATAGTATTTTTTTTAATTATAGGAAATTTTAGTTTAGAATATTAGATTTCAAAAAAGTAGAATTATTAATAAGAGAATGATAATGAATCAATAAAATGAAGGGACACATAATGAAACCTGGAAGGGTATACCATCCGCAATATTCTAAATCACAACTTAGAGCCAAATTTTGTGTATTTTTAAGTAATTTTTTATTTGAAAATTTTCTATTTTCTCGAATTATTTATACACAACTTGTTCTTTCTTTGTTTAGCATTTTTACATTAAATCAGTATGACAGACAAAGGCCTAAGGCGTTAGAAAATTTTTTTTCACTTCTATATATAAATAAATGTATATTCCCTATGTTTGCGAATGAATTATGAATCCAGTCAATTTGAAACTGAGACCTTGGGACTGCAGTTTGGGCAATAAAGGATGATGTTGATGTTTGTCTTTTTTTTTCTTTTTTTTTTTTTATGAATCTCGATGCAATGATAGAGATCATAAGTTTAAGGCATAAAAATAATATTTTTATAAAAATATAAGAGAAAGACTGGATATGTATACATTTACTTTCAAAACCAACATCAATTATTAAGATTAAGTTTCTAATTGATTGATTAATTAATTCCAGTGTTATGTGGAAACACAAATAAGAAAATAGAAATAATACACGAAACGGCACTTTGTGTTAAAAAAAATAATAAAACATCTAAGTATAAAAAATATAAAACTTTTATATAAATATTAATTAATTTAATATATCTAATCAATTCAAAAATAAAAAATATTAATATTAAAAAATTTCTGCATCAGAACGTATTCCTTCATTCGAAAATAAAATAAGTTGTATTTGCTAAAATGTCTTTTTTTTTTTTTTTTTCAACAACTTCACTGACCAAGGAGAATCATTGGAAATTTGCAAATGATGTTCACATTTTTTAGCGAATTTGCTTAGAAATTATCTTCACATCAAGGGATGATGATCAACAAATATTCAAAAATCTTATTTGTTAGTAATTAATTTGACTTTCAATTTGATTTTGAAAATATTTGATTTTATTTATATTTATATTTATAATAATTATTTTTATATTATAATAATAACTTTTTTATATAAACATAATTTATTGTAATAATTCATATAAAGCATTGGAGTATTATATTTAATATTCTTATATTGCTTTTAATATTCTCTAACTTGGTTTGACAACCATGCTCATATTACCTTTAATATTTATATTATTTTATATTCTTAATATGATTTCGACGTCATATTTATTTTCAATTTTCCTTTTATATTATTTTTTAAGTTATACATCAAGTTAATTGAGCTTGCATAAAAATATATATTATTAATTGACTACCATAAAAATTTGTAGTACAATTTATATCACTAAAATCTATGTTTACTTTTTTGGGGGTAAGGGGAGTCTGAACATTGAAGAGGTTTATGCAACTTGAACTAAATCTAAGCCTTTCAAAGGACAATTTGGTCTAAATCTGAATAACACAACTCCCCTCTCATCTCAGATTTAAATATCTGTCTAACAAAAAAAATAATCATTTCAAAATTAAGGATTATTAGCTAACCAAAGATTTAGCTGTGATCAAACATGGCCTGTGCTTGTGTGAATTGAGGAGCCTCCAATTTTTTTCCTCTTCTAGGTACCATTCATATTGAAGGATGCATCCTTCAACCAAAACTATTATTTCAAAAGTAACAAAGAAAGATATGATAGCTAACACTTTTCAGAGTAACGATACATAAACCAAATGAGTTAATAATTAAATAAAATTAATAATTTTAGGAGTAATGGTATATGGACTAAATAAATCAATAACTGAATAAACCTAAAAATCATACATAACAGTTCATATTAGGATAACAATAGCAATCTTTCAATGTTATGTATAACAACAATAAACTGAGCATGAATCCCAAATTTTGAAATCGATCGTTTGAAAGATCAATATAGAAGAGAAAAGAACATAAAATTAAACTTTGAAATCAAATCATACAAGACAGTTTATATAATAATTTGCCTCCCTAGTTGCACTTTGCATCCTCCAATCTAAGGTAAAATAACACTATGCAGTTTACACATTTCCTTTATGTAACATTAGGGATCAAATGTTTGTAAAGATAGTGTGAATTATTAATTTTTTTAAAAAAAAAAAAAAAAAAAAAAAAAAAAACCGTTAATCTTGATACAGACCATAGGCCAAAATCCATGGCCACCAAAAGGGCAAAGATATCTACCCGACTTTGAACTATTGAAGTGAACTCCAGAGTATTTTCGGAAAAATATTTCCTGCAAGGGCTAACTTCACCGTAGGGTGCTTAACAACAGCTAGAGTTAACCCATGATGCAAAGAACACAAAAGCCAGTGAAAGATACATGCAGCAATGCTGAACCAAAAACACAATACTTCGCATGCTATGAAATCTTTTATAGAAAAGATGAGGACCAAGCAAAGAATGGTCAAAAAATCCTTGCCTTTGGAAGGTCATAGAACCATATCGGCCCATGCTCCTAAAAGAACAGGAGATAGAAGAAAGAGACAGAAAACTTCAATGCTTCTGACCCCTAAATTAATATCAATTACCATCAAAATTTTGAACCGACCACTAAAAATGTAATGGGGAAAATGATGGCTAAACACCATCTGTCTAAGCCTCAGTAACTGGGTACTCAAATACGACATCTTTGCCGGCAAGCTTCCTGTAAACAGCAGCAAATGTTTCCAGCTTGTACTCGGTGTTGTTTCTCTCCTTTGGGTCCAAGAAAACCTGCCATCGTGCCATGCAATAAGAAACTTTTAGAATGATTACGGAGACAAATCAAAAAGTGGACAAAACATGATCAAAACCTGAAAAGCAACAAAGGGTGCAGGAACACAGGTCAATAGTGGGAGTCTTTTAACAAGCCATGACTTGGTTATAATACAGGAAAGGGTTTAACATAAATGATTTAAACAAGCACATTAACTTCATCCTCCCTCCTCCACCCCAGCCTCTTTTGTCTCTCTGTCCCTCTACGAAGTATGGAAATCATGGCAAAACTATTACCTTCATAATCTTCGATCCATCGTGGCAATATCTAACACGCTTCCCAACAATTTCAGCAGGGCATACTATGTCCTCCAGCATGGACTCATGCACAGCTGTAAGAGTACGGGTGCGGGGCCTCTGAACAGCAGAACCTTTCTTTGGGGGCCTCAATATCCTCCTTGAGGCAATCAGGACCACATCCTATAAGCCAACAGTGCCAAAGAGTTTAATTCCAGTGGTAAAATTCCAACCATTTATTGTTACCATAATTACCTGAAATGTCAGCCATGAAAGTTATAAAACTAAACAAAAGCATACATACAAATTGAAACAGTTTAACTAATGCCTTTAGTATTAGATATTTGAAAGCGCTCCATCATCCAAAAAAGGAGCTGCCAATCCAAAGAGTTGGGTCTCATCTGCATCTTCGAAAACAACTGATTTGCTTTTGCAACAAATTAACATTGGATTCTTCAAACATCAATTTCGAACACTCCAAATATTTAGGAACTGTGGCAATTCTTAACAAGTAAAAGATATAAAGCACACAGAATAAGAACCCTCTTAAAGACCATAAAGCATTGCAAGGACTAATAAAATTTAAGTATAAAAATTAATAAATGAGCATGATGAGCTGCATAAAATGGACCACATTTCTATTCAGACTGTAGACTAAATCTCTATCTCAGCATACAAGAGAATAGAAAACATGTGGAAAAAATTTCTGTGAAAATTCAAATAACATTTCTGTCTCAATCAGTCAAATACATAACAATGAGTTTCATCGGACTTAATGCTTACCAAAGTATCAAAAAGGATAACTGAATAAGCCAAAAGGGTCTGTCCTCACCTTTCCACTGAATTTCTTCTCGAGTTCCCTGACCAGCTTAAGATGTATCTTGCGGAAAGATTTTCTCAATCTGTAGGGGACATGGATGACAACTGCCTTCCGGTTTCCAGAAACATCAACTTGACTACACGATTTCAAACACAAGAAAAGAAGCAACAGATGCCTTCAAAAAAGAACCCAAACACAGATGACTTAAAGGAACAAATAAGAAATTAAATCCTTACACTGCTGAAGTAATAAATAAGTCCTTCAAGTCACTTTTCAAATCCTGATTGGTATTCTCCAAATCAAAGAAAGACTGCAGAGAAAAGAAATACAAGTTCAATACTAGAATTTCAAATGTATGAGTGGAGGAAAAAGGCAAGAATGAATGATAAGATGTAATGATTTCTCACTACATAACCTGAGCAACAGTCTCCTCAAATTCAGTTGGATCAGCATCCTTATCCTTCAAGATTTTCTTCCTCGCAGTAAACATCTTAACAGACCTATCCCAAAAGATATACATTATGTGACGTCATGAAATTGAAATTTTGAACAATTTAGTAAGAAACTGGATAACATGAATGTAATCAACAATTTTTGCATTGAAAACCACATATATGTGCACTCATTCTATAAAACCCCAAATTTATTCTAACGACACAGAATATGAACCTCATTAGAACCAATGCCATCTGATATGAGCCAGATGGCTACCCTCTGATCTGCTGCAGCAGTTGCAGGCAGAGTGGATCCTTAGCCAGCTTCCAAGGATTACAATACTGCTCCAATAGTTTTGAAAATTTCAGCCATGGAAAATCTTCTTAATCATTATGGCCTTCCAAATCACGTGGAACAGACTATGGATCAATGAACAATTGTGGTGGTAAACAGGAGGACCTGAGACTGTTAAATCTCTCAGCCATCTCCCAAGATTCAACACCCTCCATCCCTCCCCTACCACCACCATCATTGAAGAACCTTATTCCATACTGCACAATTTGGAAGACATATTGTGATCGATGGAAGTAGGCTAAGGACCAACCGGGACTGCAACTGCTGCAGCAGATCGGAGGGTAGCCACCTAGCTCGTGTCAGAGTGTATATGGTCTAACAAGTTACTTGTCAATGTCAGTTAAATAAATCTGGGGTTTTATAAAGAGGAGACTGCTGATATAAATGCCGGCATTTTCAAAACAAAGAAAAACATGAATGTAAGTTTAAACAATCAACAACAACAGAAGTATTTGACAACATGAATGTAAAGAAACAGGATTACATCAGTCTCATTAGTTTTTTAAAATCAAGGATTTCATCAATGCACCATTTGTTATCCATTGAATATTTAAAATTTGTAATATCCATGTATAAAATAAGCTCTACCTGTACACAACTAAAAATTCAAATGGGTTTGCCGTATATACTCAAAAATAATAAATAAGATAAGTTTGTGTGTACGCATCTAATATACCCAGCCTCGACATCAAGCATTCAGAAGATCACTTAGGGTTTTCAGAACATACAATAAAAAAGACCAATAAAATCAACAAGTGTCTTCATTTTTCAATAAACTTCACCAGATTAGAACAATTAAAGATAGTTAGGGTTTATAAAACGACTAAAAACTTTTTATTTCAGGGAAATTAAAGCAGAAAAAAAAATTAAATCACAAGATTTTTTTCAAGGAACTTCAAGAAAATTTCCAAGAAATATATTCAGGAAAAATGACTAAAAATAGTTAGGGTTTTAATTGTACCTGAAACGACGACGATGAGAAGAGAAAAAGCAGAATTGGCCTAAAAAAACCTTACAGAAAAGGGTGACGGAGCTGAAGACGAAGAGGGGGGGGGAAGAGAGTGATGGAAGTGCGGCTAGGGTTTGAAGGGGGCAGAGGCACAGGAATAAAATAGTGTAGAGAGAGAGAGAGAGAGAGAACAAAAAAAAAAAACAAAAAACAAAAAACGCTGTATTCATACGTGGTGATCGGGTGGGTCGGTTAGGGGTTTGGGTCCGCACTCGCCCGATATAATTTCATTTTGGCTCGGTTACCTTGTAGTCACGATCGGACGATATTTATTTTATAGTCGGGCCGGTTCGGTATTGGGTTAAAATTTGAGTTGGTTGGTCCATTTTTACAGGATCCTTTATTATTATTTTTCCAGGTAGATTGAAATTTTAGCATTTTTAGGAGGATATGTTTTATATAAATTAAAATTTATTTGATTTTAGTAGGTATCCACAATTACCGAACGTAAAAATTATCATTAGATTGAAACAATACATACTATTTTACTATACTGTAATATTTTTCTTAGGTTTTGGGAAATAGTAAACGTAGAAACCGTAGTGTTTTTGTCCTCTATTTTAGTTGAAAAAAAAAATCAGGTTAATAATAAATCTTAAAAAAATCCATCTCAAAAAAATTTTCTAATCATCAATCATATTTGTCAAGTTTTAAAAAAAAAAAATCAATAAATATTAAAACTCAACAAATAGTGTTTGTCCAGTCTTCAACACTCTTGACAAATACTCATTTCTTATCAAGTTTTTAAAATTTGATAAATGTTAATTCCCTTACTTATAGATGTTTATCGACTTTTCAAAACTCAAATATGGAATATGTTTGAAAATTTTTTCTACGGTGGGTCTTCTCAAGATTTTTTTTTTTTTTTTTTTTGAGGTCAAATGCATACAGAGCTCAAAAACGGTTACCCGCAACCACGAGCCAACAAAAGAGATGAGAGGGATCAAATAAATTTTCTATTTACTTTTTTTTTATTTTATTTTTTATCGAACACTTATTTGATTATTTGGTATAAGTCCAGTAACACCTCAAATTAATCCAAAAATGAGAGATAATCATTTTTTACCAAAGATGGGAATAAGGGATGGAATATCATCCATTAAAAAACAATTATCCCTATTACTATCCACAAATGATGAAAAATTTCATCAAATGGTGTAGACGATCATAGCACCCACACTCAATCTTTCCAAAAGCCCAAACAATAATGTTGGTTACCAAAGCTTCTGGTTCTTCTAAAAGCTATAGATTTGAATTTGCTCTAAACATACTTAAAGCACTTGACAATTTCAATTGCTTTCCCATCTTGTGTACCATCCTTTGTTGGAATGTAATCTACAACAGTGAGGAGACTTGGTTCGGAATCAAAATTGAATTTGAAATCAAAAATTTTATAAATGGGTTTTAGAAATTTATATGTTCACTAAAATTTTAAAAACGCTATAATTTGGAGATTTTATTTCAAAATCTTTATTTTCATTCTTTAATCTAAATAAATCATATAATTTAATTCGAATCGTGTTTTCAATTTATTATAAGTAATTCTTAACTTCTATTATGTCAAAAGTACTAAAAGATAGTCTCCACGCGTATATTGTGAAACAATCGATTAAAATATCATTTTAAATATGAAAAATTAATTACAATTAAACACTTAATGATAAGATTTTATCATCTAATATATCATCAGAGCAATTTCCTTATATTGTTTGAATTAATTATTGAAAATAAAAAAATTAAAGATCTTTTCTAAGATGTTAATTTGATACAAATTATCGTACACAAAGTTTTCAATGCCCACACACGTGTGTATATATTTTAAAAAACCTGAATTATTATTTTTTTAGGAAAATCAAATTATATTAAGAAAATTAAGAAGAATCAGAAAAAATCTTAACCACCTCACAAAGAAACAATTGCTATTATGGTATTATTTGAGCTTGTATTGAAATTTTAATTATTAAAAAAGGAAAAAAAAATTAAAATAAAAATAAAAATAAAAATAAATTATGTTGCTGCGCTTTCATTCGCTGCATTTAATACGATAGATGACCGAACCGCATCGTATTCTCACGTAAGAGTTTTTGTTTTCTTCGACCTCGGGTCTTCTATCGCACGCTCATCGTTCTCCTCGTCTTCAACCCCATCCTGTTTGATCGTCTTGTTGGCTGATCTCCCGTTTCTCTCTCAATTTTTCTGTTTCCTCTTCAATTTTAACAACTGACATCATAATTTAATCTTCGATTCCATCGCCTGCTGCCGGAATCCGCCATATCCGCCTCCTTCGAGCTCCAATCGTCCCTACTAAGTGTAATTATTTTGATTTTTTCTTGAATCCCTTAACTTCCACCTCCTAAATCTAATATTGTGTTCAATTTCATTTTTTTTATCGAACGATCTGCCATTCGGGTCGCGCACGTACAGAACAGAGATTGGGGGTGGGGCGAATTATGAAACACTGGTATATGCACTTTGTTCTGTTGATACTAAATATTGTGAAACTTATTTGTTTGTAACAGATGATGGGCAGTCTTTCTGAGGAGCTCTACTCATCAGTGGAAACATTGCATCTATCAAATACAGAATCAGATGGTAAGGGATGCAATTTATGTTCCGACCAGTTATCTGTATTTGCTGTTGAAGCATGAGTGTTTTGAATAGTTTGAGATTTGAACCTGACACCACCAAATCCATTAATTATCTGAATTTGATCATGAGTTCTGAATTCACTATAAGCAGTATTGCAGTGAAATGGTGTTATTTGTGCCTATGTTGCTGTTATGCCAATAGGATAGTTGTGGCTGCTTGAGATATGTGGGATTCTGGCTATATATGCCTATGTCAGTATGCTTTATGAAGCACATGTTTGTTTTTGTTTTACATTTGTATTTAAAAACAAAAATATAGGCTAATTTGATGGGCCAAACAAATTAGAAATCAAAGAAGAAAGTAGTTTACTTTTATTTATTTATTTAATTTTGCATTTGAGGCTCTGTGGGGAAGAATTCTACCCGGGGAAAATGTAGCAAAAAGAGTTTTAATGGTGGTTAATATATGTGTTGTGCCAAAGACAGCTCTGAGTTTGTTGATTATTTGCTTCTTCATGCCTTTTTGACTCCATTATTTTGGGAAGCAGATTGTCTTAAACCTTCATACTAATTGAGTGACTGTGAATTCAACATAGAGTGAGCTTTGGCCTTGGGGTGGTTGAAAAGTTTCTCTAGTGCAGTAAGAAAGAAAGTTCTTTCGATGATTTCTCTGGCTATTTTGTGGTTGGTTTGGGGGAGCAGAAGAGGAGTTTTTAAAAGGTTGATAAGCATTTAGCTAGCTTTGTTGATTGTTTTCTGAAAACTCTTTATTTTTGGTTTGGCTCTAAATCATTTACTTCTTTTGAAGAAATTGATTTTGTAGATTCTTTCCTGAATTATTGGGTTTTGTGCATCATCTTGGTGATGAATTTCCTTCCTATAAGAACTGGTCTCCTCATTTCTTCACTTTTCCAAGATAAAAAGAAGGAAATTTTGTGAACTAGTTGTCATTTTCATCAGTGGCTACTGTACCTAGTCCTTCATCAATTATTGAATAAATGATAGAGAGGATTTTAAGAATGATAGATTTGTGCTATAATAAGTAGACCTTCTTATTCTGCATTTGAAAGTCTGGCACACCTAAAAGATGAGGGACCTAAAATGTGCATACTCTAGTGAAGATCCTATTAGTAAGCAGCCTCTTTTTAATATTGTTTGTATAAAATGATAACTTTGCCACTTTTGAAGCTAGCAATTTGACTAGAATTTTGGATTCAGGGTTCGAAATGGATGACTCACGGTATGCGGATGGATCATTGTTTGGTGGTTCTGATGAGGAAGTTGATAAATCATTTGATTTGGACAGAGAGTGGCAGAGGAGGCAAAATCAATTCCACACGGTATGCTTGCTATTTAAAGTTTGTTGCTGTCAAGTAATGACAACAGTGATTGTTGTATTTATGGTTTCTGTTCCTTTAGCCAAGGTTTTTTGTGACTTTGATGAATTTCCTAGATCGGATATCGTGATGGCCTTATGGCAGGCAAAGAAGCTTCTGCACAGGAAGGATTTAATGTCGGGTTTAAGGATTCAGTACTTGAGGGATACAATTTGGGCCTTGTAAGGGGCATTACAAGGTAGCTGGAAAACTCCAAATTTATTTTTCTATTAGTTTCTATTATAATAGAGTTGAACTACAATCCTTTCATATTGTTTAATACTCTATCTCCCTCTTGCTCTTTCTCGCTCTCCCCCCCCCCCCAAGTTTTAGAAATTACTCTTATTCTGGTGTATGGAATTTCCTGCACAGTGTGTTTGCATGCCTTCCAGATGGGCTAAAAGAGAAGTTGGTCGAGAAAGAAGAGAACAGGATAAAGCTCCAAAACTTGTATGAGCATGTCCATTCTCTTTCAGCAGCAGACGTGCTGAAGTTATTCCATTTGGATGTTTTGGACAAAAAGTCCAAGGAAAATAGTGAGAGTACTCAGGGTACTCCCTCTTCGATGGGCTTGCAAAGCCAAAATAGCTCAGACTCTGGTTCACCCAGAAACTACTACAGAGAGCTTCAATCAATTCTTTCTGAGACCTCCTCAATCAAAATGCGTCCGGTGAAGTCGGAAAGAAGCTGTTAGATAGCTTTTTTTGCAAATTAGGTAATTTTTCATGCGGATCCATTTTGTACTGAAAAATAAAAACTGATGCAAAATTATTGTAGTGTTTGTAATCTGTAGTAAAATTAACTAGATGATAGGATATTAGAGATGTACCATCCAAGTGCTGATGGTTGAATCATCATGTTTTAATCAAGAGTTGAATGTTATTCTGTCTGCTTCGGAGATACTTGCACTTATATATAACAATATCACATTCTTCTCTGGAGAATCTTTTCCCCAAAAGTTTTTCTTATATATGGTCAAAATCTCAAACCCGCCTTCTGCCTTTCCTTCTGATAATTTTGTATGTGCATACTGCATACTTTGAAGGATTCAAATATAATTTCATGTAACATGTTTCACCATATGTAGATAACACTTAATGATAAAAACTTTAAAAAAACCATTATAGATAAGAAGGTGAATGGCTAATTTCACTTTAATTTTACAATTTGGAGAAGTATATGAGTATTAGATTGGGTTTTAGAGGCTGCTCGATCTCCATTTTTCACCCTTATTTCACTTGAAAAGCTTATATTATGCTATGTGCTACTACAAAACCTTCATTGTTTAGTAGAACGTAAAGGTAGGATGTGAAAGGCATCCATCAAAAAAATGTCCCATATAAATGGCAAATGCTAGTTAATCTCGGGGATTTTTAGTAGAAGAGTTAGGCATGCTTCCCCGAGAAAGAAAACAAAAATGTGAAGGATTGACAAAATAGGTGATCAAATTAGGGCAACCCAAAGGCATTGTTGGAAACAAGCCCTGTGGTTATGTTTCATTGTTGTGGAAGCATTGACTCATTGAATATTAATCTAGGCATATGAGTTTGTTGATTTGTCCAATTAGAGTCTTCTAATATGCCTGTTCTTGGTGAAGAATGGACATTCAAGCTTGAAAGACTGTAGCGGGATATGTCAGTTTCATTGAAATGATACACAAACATCTATGATTGAGAGCTGCGCAAACACCTTTTTCTTGTATTGCTAAGTTGTTAAAATTAGGATTCCATCTGAATTGCTTCAGGAGCAGAGTCTTCGAATCAATTGATATTCTGTAGAAATTCTGATTTAGTTCTGGTAGTGAATTGTGACATACAATCAGTTGAATTAGGATTTTATCAAGCATGTTTTAAACTTCCTGGAAATGTTCTCATGACAGCTAACGTTAAGATGGCCATTCATTACTGAGCTTCCAAACAGTGTCAAATTGGAATCTGCTCCACTTTTAAGAAAAACTAGCACAAAGAAATGAATATTATCGGATTTAAATCGAAAGGATAAAAATTACATATACTTAGATTAAAAGCTCCCTTGCAAAATGCCGGCAAAATAGATCAAATCCAGCGGAGTTGAAACACACCCACAACATTATAGTTACATCAACATTAGAGCCAGGTGATCATAGACTTCACATGCATTTCAGCCTAGCAGCTCAGGCAACACCACCAAGTTGACATACATTTCACCGTTATTCCATCAGTTGCTTTCCTTTGGTTCTTCTAAAGATGAGCAGAACAAGAAGTAACTTGTTCTACCGAAGCTGTCTCTTCCTGTTAAACGAAAGGCTCTTCATTAAACCCATATTTGCATTTCAGTATATTAGTTAATAATAGAGTTATCTTGGTTCCCTTAGATATCACCTGCATCATAAGAGGAAAGAACAATCTTTGATATAAATATTTTTGGGGTTGGTGAAATATCAAATCAGTTTTGAACTCCTTAATGAAGTTACTTTACCAGTTGCCAAATGTAAGAACGTCGTGCGGGGGGGGGGGGGATTCTAGGCAGATATGAATAAATAAGATATTTACCTTCATAGCGATAAGTTATCAGCTACAAGCTTGAATGGTTCTTGCGTGAGTAAAAGCGGCCGAAGGATTTCTCAGATCATTTTCATATTTGGGCACTGGAATTACCGTTTCAAAAGCTTCAACAAGGAGCGCAACTTTCTTTTTCCGAGCTGTAGCAAGTTTGTTGACCGCCCGTTGAAGAGCAAAATCAACCATCCATTCCTCTGCATTTTTTCTGTCGTCCATCATCCGATGCTTGAGATCAACCTTTTCTGCTTCTGGGTCTGGCTGTACTGACAGGTAATTTGGACCTTTTGGATTGAACTTTCTTCACTCATTTGAATCCTCCAGGAGTCTTTTACTTCCAATAATAAGTTTCAGCTTGCTGCAGGCTGTTGGATCTGTTGCTTTGTGATATTTTTAATCTGTTGCTTTTTATACTTATTTCTGTCAATTTAGAAGCCAGTCAAACCATCAAATCTCAAAGAAAAGAGGCCAAAATCAATTCCATGGTGACCATTGCTCGCATGAAGTAATTAATATGTTGATGATGATTAAAATAAAATTAAAAAAAAAAAAAACAAAACAAAACAAAGAGAGAGAGAGAGAGAGGAGTGGACGCTACACTCACGAGATCAGGGCGTACTAATCACAAATAAATGACCAGTAATATATAGGAGGTTTTAAGAAAGGAAAGAATTCTTTCTTTGATTTGAAAAATCAATCAAAAATTACCTGTGTGGGTTGCCGATATTCAGTCTATTTATCCAAAAATTATTTGATTTATATAGTATTACTCTTATTATGATAGAAAATATATTTAATCTAAAAATTATTTGATTTATATGATATTTAATATTAGTCGGAAGAAAACACATGGCCTTTTTTAAATAGAACCAAAAGAATCACCAGAAAGCAATTGGAAAAGATAAAGAACTTGTTTAAAAATTTGAATACATTAGGCTTACAGAGCTTTCATGATTAACCAAAAGGGGCTGAGAATGACTTTGGAGAACAATTGAATAACAATTACGAAATAACAATATTCTTAGCAAAGAAAAGGGAGAGGTGTAATCGAGATCCATTCGTGTTCAGTAATCACCAACTGTCCAGTATAGAGACACGGGGAATGAGAGATAAGTGGGAGGAATATTCACCTCCTTCCTCCTCTAAACACTTTGGCTTCAGGAGTGGACAACCCCAGATATACAGCTCTAAAAGCGAAGGAAGAATGCCTTGGTTGGGCAAGTTCTGAAGCATTGGACAATCCCCGATCTTTAGATGCCGAAGAGAGTTGAGGCCTCTTGATGATGATATTCTTTCCAAATTTCTGAGACCAGCTATCCGAAGCAGGTTTAGTGAGGGTGGTGGCAGAGGCAGCAGCCGAGAATCATCATCAAGAACGGAAACCACCTCTCTGAATTCACCCTCAATAAAGAGTGATGTAAGAGCGCTGTGTGTGTGGAGGTGATGACTCCAATCCAAACTCTCCTCCAGCCTCTCGCAGTGGTAGATTTCTAGGACTCTGAGGTTGTGGGGCAAACCCCCTTTTTGAGGTGGAATCCACTCCAGACTTGGACAACAATGGATCACTAAATATTCAAGGGAAGTGAGATTCTGGATGTTGTTTGGTAAGGATTTAAGATTCTTACATCCGTCGATACCCAGCCTTCTGAGGTTAAGTGAGGACAATCCTTCTTCTGGGAACCACTCTATACCCTCACAATTCCATATGGTCAGATCAGCGAGATTGGTGAGTTGGGTACTACTGCCAAGACATTTGGGTAAACTCTTCAGACTAGGATATTTATTGAAATATATGGACTCAAGGGAGGAGGCGGCATTGCGTGGAAAGTTGTACCCAGAGATGGACTCCCTTCCAGAGATGGACTCCAATTCAGGACAATTGCTGATCCAAAGTGTCCTGAGTGTGGCGGGCAGGACACCAGTTGGAAATGATTCCAGTGATGGACATCCAGATATAATCAACCCTTCCAAACAACATTCGCCATCAGCCTCGGTCTCCATGCTTTTATTGTTTCTTTGCATCACTCCATCGGGCAAACACCAAAGACTTTCACAATCGAATATAACAAGTTTCTTGAGAGAGGAGGGTAAACCTGTTGCTGGAAAGCATTCTAGAATTTCGCATCCATTAACCGCCGAATCTTGTGATGACGTCAACAAGTGCAAACTTCCACATGACAATTCCGCTTCCCCAGTGGGAAAGAATGATCTGAATTTCCCACAACCATATATCTTCAAAGACCTGAGCCTCCCCAAGTCTTTCAAGGTCGCATCATTGTTCCACAAGTGTGTCAACTCGTTGCAACTGTAAATTGTCAGTTCTTCCAAAGCCACCAAATATTTGAAAAACTCCTCCGGAAGGCAAGTGAGACTTGAAATCTCAGATAGTGTCAGAGTCGTGAGAGAAGAGGACCCAACAGTTTCTCTCATAATTCTTTCCTTACATTCTTCTAACTCTAAAACATGCAAGGACGAAAATCGTGGAAGTGGAGACTCCAGTTTCGGGCATCTGTGAATTTCCAACTCTAACAATGACCCAAAGTCCATGGAACAAGACCATTCGACCCAATTTGGCATATCTTGAAATACCAAAGTCTTCAGTGATGGAAAGGACGAATCAGAGCAGCCATAAAATTCTGCACCTACACTCTCCACTTTGTCCATGCCACTAATGTACAACTCTTCCAGTTTTGGCAGATACCCAACCGGAGGTAGCTGTGAGCATCTTTTACAATCTCTAAGACTCAAAGTCACCAAATTTGTAAACGAGGGATCTCCAACCCAGTTTGGAAAACGCAGGCCACCATAGGAGATGATCCCGAGCTCCATCAGGCTTTGATGAGGATGTAGTAAGTCCAAGACTTGGAATTCTCGGTCTGCAGTTCGCAAATCATTGTCAAGATCACGGTACCATTCAAGTGTTATCTCTTTGAGGTGTTTCATAACCTTAAGATTGGCTTCACATGCATCATGAACGTCCTTTACCCTGTCTAACCTTGAGATGGAAATGCTACCACGTAGCTGGTGCAACTTGCCAAGTTGATTCAATCCTAAACCATTGCCTTCCCCCACCACAAACTTCGACAGTGTTTGGAGAAATTTCAAATCACCCAGGCAAGGCGGCATCTCTTGTAGCTTAGGGGTTTCACTAATGTCAAGATGACGAATTTCTGCAAGAGTCGTAATCCCTGAAGGCAACTTCCAAAGATTCTGACAATTATTCAAAATCAAAGTCTGTAAACTGTAGAGGCAAGAAATTGTCTCGGGTATGACGTCAATCGAGGTGGAGGACAGATTGAGATATCTAAGATGCTTCAACTCACAAACTGAATCCGGAAACTTCTCAATTTGGTAACCACTCAAAGAAAGTACTCTCAAGCATCTCAATTGCGACAACAATCCCTGTAGTAACTTACCACTAATATAATTACATTGATATTCACCTCTTGGAATTGGTAAGGCTATAAGTGTTCTCAAACTCTTCATTTGTTTTACCGATTCAAACTTCAGAAAATGCTCATAGTTATCACAAAGAAATGATGAATAGCGACATCGTTGGTTAACAAGAGCGCCATTCTCTTTCTCATGCTCCATCCTGCAGCACATTTCTCCCCCCAAAAGGCACGCCAAATCATGAATAAGATCGTGCATCACAAATCTCGCTGCACCTGCACCTGATGGCTGAAAAAACGACCTAGATAACAAGTCACGAAAATATTCACTACCCAAGTCTTCCATTTGCCTTTTCCCCCGTGATTGTGAAAGAAGTCCTTCGGCCATCCAAAGTAAAATTAGCTCATCCTCCTCGAATTCATAATCTTTTGGAAATATTGAACAATATAAAAAGCATTGCTTTAAAGGAGAGGAGAGATGGTGATAGCTTAATCTTAGTGCAGGGAGGATGCCTCCTTCAGCAAGATCCCATAATGAGTTGTCACGCACCTCTTCCCACTTTCGTGGGTTCACTTGATTCTTCAAGAGGCCACCGAGTGTCTTAATTGCTAGAGGCAACCCGTCACACCTTTCAACAATTGCTTCCCCTATGCCTTTGAGACCTTGGTGAGCGTCAAAATTTTCTGCTCCCAATGCATGTCGAGCAAATAAGGTCAGGCACTCGTCTTGCCTTAGTTTATGTAGTTGTAGACGGTGAGCAGGAGAAGTAGCAACGGCAGATGCAACTCGATCAATTCGAGTGGTGACAATTACTGCACTTCCTGAACAACCCATTTTGAAAAGACCAAAAAACATTTCAAACTCTTGGCTACGCTCCTCCCAAACATCATCCAGAACAATGAGAAACCTTTTTCCAGAGATCTTTTCTTTCACCTTCAGTTGAAGACTATTTAGACCATCATTAGCCTCGGCATCTCCGTGTACTTGCTGCAGAATCGACTTTGTAGCCTCAAAGTCATCAAAATTATCAGAAATACAGTACCACGCCCTCAAAACGGAAGAAACCCCAAGACTTTCATGGTGATAGACGTATTGAGCTAGGGTTGTCTTACCAAGGCCTCCAAGCCCACAGATAGCAATCACACTAGTTTTCTCTAGGTTTGGAGCAAGAAGGGTCTTTAGGATTGTAGCAGAATCCTTTTTGTGATCCCCTCCTGCCATGCCAATATGGTAATTTGAACGGCGGCCTCCCTTATCATCACCTTTTTCAGCAGTCTTGGGCAACAACTTGAGTATGGCCTCCACATCTTTGTCGCGGCCTACAACATCAGATTTCACCACCGAGGAAGTCGTTGGAGGTCTTACGCTAGTAGTTGTACACCTCATCGAGGGATTCGCTTGCAACTTCAAGACATACTTGCCATCGTCTTCAATTTCTTCAAATCTTCCGGTGATCTCCTCGATCCGTGAGCGGAGGCTCTGGATCTGCTCGGACCAACTCGTGCTGCGTTCCTGCACTCCTTCTTGGGACTTCTTTCGCCGCAGCAGCTCGTACTCCAAGTCGTCCAGGACATCGTCCAGGTCGTAAGCAAGATGTGTGAGCTCACTCAGCCAAATCTTCACATCATCCTTACCCTTAATATTCTGCTTCTCTTCAGCATCAACAAGCAAATCCATGACTTCAGACAGCGTTGCTCTCCATTTTCTAACATCCTCGCCGAATCCCTGCTGGCGGGCAAAGCCTCTCAGCTCCCGAGAAGCCAATCGAACTTTTAAATCTCGAAGAGAAGAGGCCAAAAGGGATTGTTCCTCAGCAGCCATAGTTCAAGAAACAGGGCAAGACAGAGGAGACGTAAGAGATGCAAAGGTAGAGGAGAAGATCTAAGTCAACTGAGCATAATAGGGTTAGTTTCACCGTTTTACACAACTCCCGAGCTCAGATCTGGTTGATATTATTATCAAATGAGCACAATAGTCAAAAGGTTAGGTAAACAATCATAAATAACAGGTTAGGTAAGCAGTCAAATGGTCTATACCTTTTTTTATTTTTTCTCTCGATCTACGAACCGATCCCCCTAAGAGGTTTTGGGATTATTTAAAAAATATACTTATAAGAATTAAATATTTATAAATAATTTTTTAATTTATAAATTTATTTTAATTTTTTAAAAAATAAATTATTATTTATTAAATAAATATTATTTAAAAATAAGTAATTATTTGATAAAATAAATATTTATAAAATATAAAAAATATTAAAAAGATCATAATAGGAATAAAATATAATATGATTATAATTTTTGTTAAATATAAAAGAGTAAAAATATATTTTTTTGTTAATCAAACTAATTTATTTTAGTTTTGCTTTAAAACTGAAAAATAAAAAAAAAATGACAAGAGGAGTTTATTATTTTTTTAGTTTATGAACACTTTTTAGACTTATAAATATTTTTATAAATTTTAATTATCAAATGATTATAATTTTAATTTATAAATTAATTTGATCAGTTTATAATTAATCCTAAATCCCTCTAAATTTTGTGATTTATTAATTGATATCTTCTTTTCTCCATCAATCTCTTTTTTTATTCTAAAAAATTCTGAAAAAAAAAATAGACAACCTTTTTCGTGTATCTCACTCATTACTCGGGGAAATAAAGGGTCATATTATCATTAGATTGAAACAACACATACTATTTTACTATAATATTTTTCTTAGGTTTTTGGAGAACGTTGTTCTCATTCCTTTTTATATAAACATAAATATATATATCATTATCATTTGTAAGTTATTCTTGTCCTTTATTTTAAATAGAAATGAAATCAGATTAATAAGATTTTATTAAAAATAGATAAACACGAATTACAAAACAGGTGAGAGGAAAAATGGTTACTCGCGAGCTAGCAAGAGAAAGAGAAAGAGAGAAACAAATAAATTTTTTGTTTACTTTCATTTTATTTATTTTTTATCGAACACTTATTTGATTAATTGGTATAAGTCTAGTAATACCTCAAATTAATCCAAAAATGAGAGATAATCGTTTTTTTACCAAAGATGGGAATAAGGGATGTGATATCCTCCATTAAAACACAATTATCCCTATTGCTATCCACAAATAACGAAAAGTTTCATCAAATGGTGCAGGCGATCATAGCACCCACACTTAATCTTTCCAAAAGCCCAACCAACAATGGTGGTTGCCAAAGCTTTCTGTTCCTTTTTTATTTTATTTTATTTTCACTGTTCAGTTTTTGAATTTCATCCGATTAATCTAATTTGAATACTGTGAGATTATTAAAAGGTTAATTCTCTCATATTTTTTTCCCGGTACTCGAACTCAAGCACGCTTCTTGTTCTTTTAAAAGCTATAGCTTTGAATTTGCTCTAAACATAATTAAAGCACTTGACAATTTCAACTCCTTTCCCCTCTTGTATACCACCTATACTTTGTAGGAATCAAATCTAGAATAATCAGAAGAAGATGCTTGATTCTTATTTATAAATTAAAATTGGATTTAAAATAAAAAAATTTGAAAACAGATTTCAGAAAGTCATATATTCACTTGAATTTTAGAAATATCATAATCCAGATATTTCATTCATATATCTCCGTATAATTCCATTAATCTAAATAAATTATATAGATTTTAATTTGATTTTTTATTCTGATTCATTATAACTAACCCCAAACTTCTATTATCTCAAAAACACCAAAGGATACTGTCCACCCAATTAAGCAATACTTCCAATTTTGGTTTTATACAAAATAGCTGATACCTAATTATATAATATATTTGCAAGTATACAATTTTTTTAGATATAAAAAAAAATAGCGGTAACTAAGGGTGTGTTTAGTTGTGAAAAATAATGGTGTTTTTAAAAAAATATTTTCTAAGAAAATGAAACTGTATTCAAATATTTTTATTTTTTATTTTTAGAAAATGAAAATTAGAAAATACGGTTTTCTAATTTATGAAGAGAAATAGAAAACACCTTTAGGAGTGTTTTCTACTGTTTTCTATTATAAATAAATCCGTATTTTTAAAAATTTTTCAAATTGTTAAAGAAAATTAGAGATAGGAAAATATATATCATTTGAACATATTTTCTAAATTTTCTACTCTTTTCTTTAGAGATAGAAAATATGAAAAAAATATAGATAAAAAATTAGAAAATATTTTCTATAACTAAACGCATCCTAAATACTTTGCTAAACTTAACAAGAAGAAGTTACGTATATTTTATTATGAAAACAACCAATCAAAATATCATTTTAAATATGAAAAATTAATCATAATTAATCACCTAATGATCAGATTTTATCAAATACATCATCAAAGCAATTTCATATATTGAAAATTAAAAATTAAAAAATAAAAATTCTTTTCAAAAATGTTAATTTAGCACAAATTATTGTACACAAAGTTTTTAAAGCACAGACAGATACATATAGATAGATAGATAGATAGATAGATAGATTTTTAACGACATGAATCATTAGTTTTTATTGGAAAATCAAATTATATTAAGAAAATTAACAAGAATCAGAAATTTTCTTAACCAGTAAGACCTCACAAGGAAACAATTGCTATTATTTGAGATTATATTGAAAATTTAATTATAAAAAAAAAGGAAAAATAAAATTAAAAATTAAAATAAATTACGTTGCAGCTTTTTCATTCATTGCATCTAATACAATACATGACCGAACCGCATCTTATTCTCACGTAAGAGTTTTTGGTTTCTTCGACCTCGTGTCTTCTATCACACACTCATCGTTCTCCTCGTCTTCAACCCCATCTTGCTTGATCATCTTGTTGGCTGATCTCCCGTTTCTCTCTCAATTTTTCTGTTTCCTCTTCAATTTTAACCACTGACATCATAATTTAATCTTCGATTCCATCGCCTGCTGCCGGAATCCGCCATATCGGCCTCCTTCGAGCTCCAATCGTCCCTACTAACTGTAATTATTTTGATTTTTTTTTGAATCCCTTAACTTCCACCTCCTAAATCTAATGTTGTGTTCAATTTCTTTTTTTTTTTTTTTTGATTGAACGATCCGCTATTCGGGTCGCTCACGTACAGAACAGAGATTGGGGAAGGGGCGAATTATGAAACACTGGTATCTGCCCTTTGTTCTTTTGATACTAAATACTGTGTAACTTATGTGTTTGTAACAGATTATGGGCAGTCTTTCTGGGGATCTCTACTCATCAGTGGAAACATTGCGTCTATCAAATACAGAATCAAATGGTAAGGGATGCAATTTATGTTCCGACAAGCGTTAAGTGTTCTGAATTCACTATAAGCAGTATTGCAGTGAAATGGTGCTATTTGTGCCTATGTTTGCTGTTATGCCAATAGGATAGTCGTGGCTGCTTGAGATATGTGGGATTCTGGCTACATATGCCTATGTCAGTATGCTATATGAAGAACATATGTTTGTTTTTCTTTTACATTTGTATTTAAAAACAAAAATATAGGCTAACTTGATGGGTCAAACAAATTAGAAATCAAAGAAGAAAGTAGTTTAGTTTTATTTATTTATTTATTTGCATGAGAGGCTCCGTGGGGGAAGAATCCTACCCAGGGACGATGTTGGAAAAAGAGTTTCAATGGTGGTTAATAGATGTGTTGTGCCAAAGGCAGCTCTGACTTTGTTGATCATTCGCTTCTTCGTGCCTTTTTGACTCCCTTTTTTTTTGGTGAAGCAGATTTTCTTTGACCTTCACACTAATTGAGTGACTGTGAATTCAATATAGAGTGAGCTTTGGCCTTCGGGTGGTTGAAAATTCTCTAGTGTAGTGAGAAAGAAAGTTCTTTTGATGATTTCTCTGGCTATTTTCTGGTTGGTTTGGGGAAGCCGAAGAGGAGTTTTTAAAAGGTTGATAAACATTTAGCTAGCTTTGTGGATTGTTTTCTGAAAACTCTTTATTTTTGGTTTGGCTCTAAATCATTTGCTTGCTTTGAAGAAATTGACTTTGTAGATTCTTTCCTGAATTATTGGGTTCTGTACACCATCTTGGTGATGAATTTCCTTCCTATAAGAACTGGTCTTCTCATTTCTTCACTTTTCCAAGATAAAAAGAAGGAAATTTTGTGAACTAGTTGTCATTTTCATCGGTGGCTACCATACCCAGTCCTTTATCAATTATTGAATAAATGATAGAGAGCATTTTAAGAATGATAGATCTGTGCAATAATAAGCAGACCTTCTTATTCTGCATTTGAAAGTCTGGCACACCTAAAAGATGAGGCACCTAAAATGTGCATACTCTAGTGAATATCCTATTAGTAAGCTGCCTCTTTTTGATATTGTTTGTATAAAATGATAACTTTACCACTTTTGAAGCTAGCCATTTGACTAGAATTTTGGATTCAGGGTTCGAAATGGATGACTCACAGTATGAGGATGGATCATTGTTTGGTGGTTCTGATAAGGAAGTTGAAAAATCATCTGATTTGGACAGAGAGTGGCAGAGGAGGCAAAATCAATTCCACACGGTATGCTTGCTATTTAAAGTTCGTTGCTGTCAAGTTATGACAACAGTGATTGTTGTATTTATGGTTTCTGTTCCTTTAGCCAAGGTTTTTTGTGACTTTGATGAATTTCCTAGATCGGATATCGTGATGGCCTTATGGCAGGCAAAGAAGCTTCTGCACAGGAAGGATTTAATGTCGGGTTTAAGGATTCAGTACTTGAGGGATACAATTTGGGCCTTGTCAGGGGCATTACAAGGTAGCTGGAAAACACCAAATTTATTTTTCTATTAGTTTCTATTGTAATAGAGTTGAACTACAATCCTTTCATATTGTTTAATACCCCTCTCGCTCACTCTCGCTCTTCCTCCCCCCCCCCCCCAAGTTTTAGAAATTACTCTTATTCTGGTGTATGGAATTTCCTGCACAGTGTGTTTGCATGCCTTCCAGATGGGCTAAAAGAGAAGTTGGTGGAGAAAGAAGAGAACCGGATAAAGCTCAAAAACTTGTATGAACATGTCCATTCTCTTTCAGCAACAGACGTGCTGAAGTTATTCCATTTGGATGTTTTGGACAAAAAGTCCAAGGAAAATAGTGAGAGTACTCAGGGTACTCCCTCTTCGATGGGCTTGCAAAGCCAAAATAGCTCAGACTCTGGTTCACTCAGAAACTACTACGGAGAGCTTCAATCAATTCTTTCCGAGACCTCCTCAATCAAAATGCATCCGGTGAAGTCGGAAAGAAGCTGTTAGAAAGCTTTTTTTTTTTTTGCAAATTAGGTAATTTTTCATGCAGATCCATTTTGTACTGAAAAATAAAAACCGATGCAAAATTATTGTGGTGTTTGTAATCTGTAGTAAAATTAACTAGATGATAGTATATTAGAGATGTACCATCCAAGTGCTGATGGTTAAATCATCATGTTGTAATCAAGAGTTGAATGTTATTCTGTCTGCTTCGGAGATACTTGCAACTATATATAACAATATCAGATTCTTCTCTGGAGAATCTTTTCCCCAAAAGTTTTTCTTATATATGGTCAAAATCTCAAACCCGCCTTCTGCCTTTCCTTCTGATGAAGGATTCAAATATAATTTCGTGTCACATGTTTCATCATATGTGGATAACACTTAATGATAAAAACTTTAAAAAAACCATTATAGATGAGAAGGTGAATAGCTAATTTCACTTTACATTTTACAATTTGGAGATGTATGAGTATTAGATTGGGTTTTAGAGGCTACCCGATCTCCATTTTTCACCCTTATTTCACTTGAAAAACTTATATTATGCTATGTGCTACTACAAAACCTTCATTGTTTAGTAGAATGTGAAGGAAGGATGTGAAAGGCATCTATCAAAAAAAATGTCCCATATAAATGGCAAATGCTAGTTAATCTCGGGGATATTTAGTAGAAGTGTTAAGCATGCTTCCCCAAGAAAGAAACAAAAAATGTGGAAGGATTGACAAAATAGGTGATCAAATTTGGGCAACCCAAAGGCATTGTTGAAAACAAGCCCTGTGGTTATGTTTTATTGTTATGGAAGCATTGACTCATTGAATATTAATCTAGGCATCTGAGTTTGTTGATATGTCCAATCAGAGTCTTCTAATATGCCTGTTCTTGGTGAAGAATGGACATTCAAGCTTGAAAGACTGTAGCGTGATAAGTCAGTTTCATTGAAATGATACACAAACATCTATGATTGAGAGCTGCATAAACACCTTTTTCTTGTACTGCCAAGTTGTTAAAATTAGGATTCTATCTGAATTGTCTCAGGAGCAGAGTCTTGGAATCAATTGATATTCTGTAGAAATTCTGATTTAGTTCTGGTAGTGAATAGTGACATACAATCAGTTGAATTAGGATTTTATCAAGCATGTTTTAAACTTCCTGGAAATGTTCTCATGACAGCTAACGTTACGATGGTCTTTCATTACTGAGCTTCCAAACAGTGTCAAATTGGAATCTGCTCCACTTTTAAGAAAAACCAGCACAAAGAAATGAATATTATCGAATTTAAATTGAAAGGATAAAAATTACAGATACTTAGATTAAAAGCTCCCTTGCAAAATACTGGCAAATAGATCAAATCCAGCGGAGTTGAAACACACCCACAACATTATAGTTACATCAACATTAGAGCCAGGTGATCATAGACTTCACATGCATTTCAGCCTAGCAGCTCAGGCAACACCACCAAGTTGACATACATTTCACCGTTATTCCATCAGTTGCTTTCCTTTGGTTCTTCTGAAGATGAGCAGAACAACAAGTCACTTGTTCTACCGAAGCTGTCTCTTCCTGTTAAACGAAAGACTCTTCATTAAACCCATATTAGCATTTCAGTATATTAGTTAATAATAGAGTTATCTTGGTTCCCTTAGATATCACCTGCATCATAAGAGGAAAGAACAATCTTTGATATAAATATTTTTGTGGTTGGTGAAATATCAAACCAGTTTGGAACTCCTTAATGAAGTTACTTTGCCAGTTGCCAAATGCAAGAACGATGGGGGGGTGGAAGCATTCTAGGCAGACATGAATGAATAAGATATTTACCTTCATAGCGATCAGTTATCAGCTACAAGCCTGAATGGTTCTTGCGTGAGTAAATGCTGCCGAAGGATTTCTCAGATCGTTTTCATATTTGGGCTCTGGAATTACCGTTTCAAAAGCTTCAACAAGGAGCGCAACTTTCTTTTTCCGAGCTGTAGCAAGTTTGTTGACCGCCCGTTGAAGAGCAAAATCAACCATCCATTCCTCTGCATTTTTTCTGTCGTTCATCATCCGATGCTTGAGATCAACCTTTTCTGCTTCTGGGTCAGGCTGTACTGGAAGGAAATTTGGACCTTTTGGATTGAACTTTCTTCGCTCATCTGAATCCACTAGGAGTCTTTTACTTCCAATAATGAGTTTCAGCTTGCTGCAGGCTGTTGGATCTTCCTGGTTGGCATTGTTTCTTGTCCAGGAGCTAGATTTGTTGAATTTCATAGATGCAGTTTGATCGTCCATCGAATTGAACTGCTCTGCAATGCCAACATAGCAGTTCTCATCAGTTTCACCAACAGTCTGACTCTGCCTATCAGCTGTTGTTTCTAGCTTAGGATCTTCAATAGTTTCCATTTCAAGGCTTTTGCCAAGTTCTTCACACATTTCTTCCTCGTCAGCTTTCAAGACTTCCTTATCTTCTTTAACTCCTTTTTCTATGATAATATCCTGGAGTACCTGCTCAGTTTCAGCATCCTCCTGTTGATAGATGAGAGTAACATATGCTGCATCAGTGGAATGAGCCAGTTCTGAGAAATAGTCCTCTATGGTCACTGATATTGGTTCCTCAATAGAAGCCAAAGCAGCTGTACAATCAGAGAAATTATCAGTTTTGCAATGTTGATTTTCCTTCACCATTGATTCTTCAGCCTCGTCATGAGCAGAATCTGGCATTTGGTTTTGGCTGTTGGAATCTAAGTCTGACTGAACTTGCCCATAGTCCTCGTAGTTGATGTCACTGAAGTATGATACCCAGCTTGCATCTTCTTCAGGAACTTGTTGCAAGTCATCTGCTGAATTCTCATCAGAAGAGTTGCTTTCAACACCATCCGTCTCTAAAATTGATTCCTTGGGGAAGTTCATGTTCTCAGCTTCATCACATATGTTGCCAATCTGAGCTGCAATTTCAGCTTCTATTTCAATGATTGAATTGGAATATGGAGCCTGCTCCCATTCCATATCACAAGCTTCAAAGTCAAATTCATCCAATTGAACTCCAGTTTTACAGTCAAGTTCACCCCTATCATGCAGGCACTCTGATGCAATTTTGTCTTGATCAGATGAAAGAGATTCCACATCTACACCTTTTTCGGAAGCAGCCTCTGTCTCTGTCAAATCTTTTAGGTCTTCTTCAAGATTTATATCAAGATCATCCTCATAGTCAGTTTCAGAGCACAGCTGCTCATCTGAAACACTATCGGCAACTTGTTCATCATCAGCTTCGGCCTCCGTGTCATCTTCGCTGCTTTCACTGACTTTGACTTCTGCCGTCTCTTCTCTTTCTCTTGCATAAATTTCAATGAAGAAGGCTTCAGTCTCATCTTTGATGACTGCAGGGGTTGCTGTGTTATGCAACTCTTCTTCCTGAACTTCATCAACACCGACCAAATTCACATTATCTTTGGCTTCAGAAGGCTTTACTTTTTCTGGTGATAAACATTCCAAGCTAGTACTCTTCCGGGTCTTCAACAAACGCCTCCTTGCCGCTAAAAAGCACTTCAATGGAGGCAAAAGGGGGTGATGATGACCGTTGAGAGAACAGTAAGTGTATGGACAAACTTTGAGGACCGAAGTTCCATCAGCCTCTGTTCCACCGGGATTAAGCTCAAGAAAATCAGGAAATTTCGAGTCCTTCATTGTAGAAGAGCAGGTTGCTCTTTGCACATCCATGTCTGCACAGAGAACAACTTTGGAACATTGCTTGGAAGACGGCCTTGCCAGCTTAAAATTCGGCGCCTTTGTAAGAGTCCTCACAAGTTTCAAACTGGAGCCCTTTGCTGATTGCTTCACAAATTGTTTTGAACCGTTTGTGCTCCTCCTACTTATACTTTTGGCGTTAGATATGGTTTGAGAATTCCGGGAACCCACCTGCGTCTGCTCCTTTCTTGCATAAGAACTTGTTGTAGGCTTCATGTAATTTGGCGAACCATTGGATGTTTTGTTGACAGGTTGCTTATTGTGGATTGCTGAAGCGACAGGGGTGTTGCGAGGAATTGGCGGTGGCTCTCCAGGCTGTGGTACTTCATTTCTGACCGGTGACGATGTTAGGCTTTCGATATCTGAAAGCTTTATGGATCTTGCTTTCTTCATTTTCTTCTTCATATCAGTACCTCTGCTTCTTCCATCTTGGTGTTGAGAACATGATGGTTTAAGGTTTAAAACCCGTCTGTCGGATTTCACATGATCATCTTGGATTCCAAGCTTGCGAGGTAACTTTCTTTGAACCATCTTGAGATAAGAACAAGATGCAGAAAGGAGAGGAGATTAAAAACTTACGTGGGTGTTTTTTTTCTTTTCTTGAAAAATAAAGAATTGAAGCTCTGGAAGGAAAAGAAAAGTTCAGTACGGAGGAGGAGAAGAAATCTTGCAAAGCCCACAACCAAATATTCCAAGGCTTGGCTGGTTTGAGAAATGGATGCTTTTTGGTTTTAGTTGCGGCTAGTGATGTAGTTGATCGATTTTGAAATAGGTTGAGATAAGCATTTGATGGTGACCTGCATCAAACAGGTATCTTTTGGGACCCCTCCCCATTTGTTTAAGCAGTTGTTTGAATTGCATTCTCAATATCTGTGAAATAGAAATGCATATATCTCTAGTTTCTCATTTCCTTTTATAATATACTTAAATGCTTTAGGTTTTTGGAGTAGGTGACAGAAATAACCTTCAATTTGTAGACTGAAGTCTCCTTTTCTCCTTCTCAAGAGAAAATGATCAGAGGGTAACCAGTGTAATTACCCTTTTTTAGGTTTTATCATAATAGTTCAGAGCCCATATTCTATGGCCAATTTGAACAATGCACTATTATAATTTAAAAGTTTTTCCATTACATCATTAAAAAAGCTGAAATTCTAGCAAGTCTACAAGAAATTGAGGAAATGGTGCACATGGTACAAGTTTAGGTCCTTGAACCCTAATTTCTCTTCCAAAGTTTCAAATAATTGACACCTTTTTATACACGAATCCAACACAAATAGGGTCTAAGAATTATATTTGAGATCATACCAACAAACTGTCTATAATGAGATGGAGTGATAAATCTCTTAACTAAGAGAATGAGGTGTTAGATCTCTTAACTAAGTTTCGAATTCAAAATTTGAAAACAAAAAATAATAAATAGGGAGAGCCACCCTTAATAGGATTTTATAAACGTTCGAATCGAATTAATCAAAATATAATTTTGGATACAATGATAAATAAAATGAAAATGAGTTATATTTAAAATTATAAATAGTTGATAATTCTGATGCACGAAAACTTCTTTATCACGCCAATGAGTTTTAATTTAAGTGACATCTCTATCATTTTTTTTTATAATAGATTCGAGTTCGAGTCTCATTATATTCACCAAAAAAAAAAAATACTTCTTTATCATCTAAGTTTTTTGGTAATGGTTCATGTAAAGTCCGCATAAACTTTGGAAGTTGGAGTTTAAAAAATTTTAATTTAAAATTTAAATAGCTATTTAAAGAAACTTAAATTATAAAATTTAATTTAGGTGGGAGTTGTGTGTCGGCGAGAAATCTTAAATTATATTTAATTTTCATTTTATTAATCTCACATGCAATGTAATCACATGCACGTGATCATGCTTAGCACTTAAATAATCTTCCAAGCATCAATCAAACCATAATGTCAATCATGGAAAGCAGGGGAAACGAAACCGACAAATGGGGAAGGACGGCCGCGCATTGCAAAAACAGAATGCAAATGTAGGCGGTGGCTGGCGTCATAGACCCCTAAGTAGGTCCCAATTTCAGGCCCCAGTTTCCATTGAGACAGATGCTCCTATTTTTTTACCCTTTCGTCTTCCGACAACGTTCTAAATTATATTTAGATTAATTTAATATAAATATTATTAAATTTAATTTTTAAAAAATTCTTTAATATAATTTTTTATTCAGATTTTAAATTTAAAATTTAATTAAAAAATTTAATATCTTTATTTATTAAATTGATTATTCATTCGTATCAAATTTCCGCTCTGTCTCTCTTCTCTCCGTAGATCCCAATTTGAGACCCTGGTTTCTAGTAAGTCAGGTGCTCTTCTCTCTTTCTTATTATTATCGTTTATCTAAAATTATATTTTAATTAATTTAATTTAAATATTTATAAAAATTTTATTTAAAAAGCAATTCTATTAATGCTTTTTTTTCATACATAAATTTCTAATACAAAATATCCGATAAATTAACATTCCATACCACTGGCCATCTATCCATTAGTTTTCTCTCTTTTCCCCTCGGGTCCCGGTTTGAGCCCCTAGTTTCCAGTAAGACAGACGCTCCTCTCTCTCTCTCTCTCTTCCATGACAAAAAAGAGATATTTACGTTGTGGACCCACAAAACAATATCAAATGGTCGGTCCCACTTTTTTTAATGCTCTACATTGCCTTTTTCAATTTTGATTCATTGAAATTTTAGAACATACGGGAAAGCGGAATCATAATATTCAACCAAATGGCTTTTTCCTTTTAAATTAATTGAGACTTCCTTAGTGTAAAAATACAAGAAGGAATAATTTTCTTATATAATTATTAAAATTTAAATCTGTTTTTATTAAAAAAATTATTAAATATATAATTATTCAATTATGTCTACTCGTAAAGAAATAATATTTAATACTTTTAGTGGTCTAAACAAGTTTAACTATGTTTTGCACGATCATAAGAAAGAAAAAAAATGAGATTGAGTTTGTGATTTCAACCAATTTCAATATGTTCCCAAAAGGATAATTTAGTGATTATAATTTTTCTCTTACAATTCGATAATCTTAGATTTAAATCTCGATATAAATAAAAAAAATAAAAAATTAGACTTCAATACTATATTTATACATTATTTGATTTATATTCTATTATCAGCAAATGAGTAAAATTTGTAATCATCACAAATATAAATATTATCGTTGGCAACTATTCAGTCACGATGTGGGTAGTCATCAGAATTTGGGAACTTCTAAAGAACGAAATGATACTATGCAACCAAAAGAGATCATATGATATGTGAGTTGAATTCCAAATTTTGTAAGTATAATGGTTGGATACTGTATTTTCTTAATCATAAATTTTAAATTCGAAACATGAAAAGAAAAAAAAGAATTTAGAAAAGATAATCTCATAATGAATCTCAAAATATTTAAACTAAATTAATCAATACAACTTAAACACCAATCGATAAAAAAAAAAATGTTGGAGTTGAATTTATGTATAGTTTGTATATTTTATAAGGTACAAATTGTGGCATCCAAATAAATACTTAAAATACATTGCGGACATGTCACGCATGGGCAGGGTCATCAAGAACGAGGAGTGAAGTGTTTATTAACGAGTGCGATCGTATCAGCACTAATATATCAGATCTCATCAAAACTCTGCAGTTAAATGTGTTTCACAAAAAAAAAAAAGAAAAGTGTTTATTAATGTGTGGTTTTGGCGTACGAAGGATCTCTTTGTTTTTCCAATACTTAACCAAATTACATTTGATGGATCAAACCAAATTATATACGGATTAGGTTTTATGAGAAAGAAATGAAATGAAATGAATTAAATATTTGTTGTTCTTTAGGTAATAAGAGATTCAAATAATTCAAATACTTAAATATGTTTAGATGATATCATAAAAAAGAAATTACCCTATAATTTTTCAATAAATTTTTAGATCCATTTGTACACCTAACTATGAGGACACTATTTTGTTTCTTTAAAAAATAAATGAATTCTCTTTTTTTTTTATATTAAAATTAAAATTTAAAATTATTAAATTAGAAAAGAAAATTATGATTATTAATTTTTTTTTCACTCATGAACAGTGATTTATTACCGTCGTCCCCTCTCCGGTCCCATTTTCTTTTAGAATTCAACAACCCATTAAACTTGAGGAACGTCCACTTTTAATCACTGCGATGATCTCCGTCCAATTCAACATTAGCCTTCCGATTGGATTTGAACGGCTACGATCTTAGCATTACTCCATGCAAAGCATGCCTGTTGACTACTCTGGATCAAGTTAAGAGGTGCAATTGTTTGACAATCCAGAACTTCGGCGAAAAATGGACCGAGGCCTACATATTTTCCAACGTTGTCAGTGGCACCCCCACGTGTCCCAGCCAAAAAAATTCAAATATAAATTTTGTAAGGTAATGTCAATCAAGAGGAGCGTCCTATGACTCGGACAAAATTCCAAAACTTAAAAATAATTTTATCTTCAATCAGAGAATGATGACATGGATCAATCCAATGTCACAACTGTTCTTTTTGATCCCAAATTTGAATGATTTTTTTTTCTAATTAAGAATTGTTAAATTTTAAAAATAAAAAAAATTATATTAAAAAGATTTAAAAAAAATGATTTTGATAACAGTTCAAATTGAATCAATGTTGATAACGTAGTTGGAGAAAAATTTCAATCACTTAATTATGATCGGGGATTCGAATCGTCATAAGAACGTAAAAACTAATATTGGGAGACCTCCCCATAAAAATCCGACAGTCAATTAATCCAAGTTAGAAAAAAAAAAATCAGTAAAATTGAATTAGTCAGAAATTTCAAATAGTTCAACAAAGAAAAAAGGGGGAGAGATGTCTTTTGTGTTTTAAGTTTACAAACTATAGATAGTTGCAGCGACCCGCATTCTGTTATTCTTCTGCGATTCAAGAAGACAAATTATAGAACAAATGGCAAGAACTGTTTTCTGGCTACTTGGTATGGAGAACCCAACAAAACCACTCATACCAAAAACGAACCAATCATCCAGAGAGGAAACTAAAAATGCTATATTCAGAAATGAAAGAAAATGAAAACAAAAATAGTTCAATGTTTCAAGAGATCCATGAACAATTTATGAATGCTGAATAAATAACTTGAATTTGGTCCATAAAACATAATTTTCTATTTTTTCCACAATTTTTTTCGGGGATCTCTTTTGTGTGCCAACTCTTTTTTTTTTTTTTCTTTTTTATAAACCACCTATATCTATAGAGTTAGATCAAATTTGATTCGAGTTGATTTAATCTCTTAAAAGACAAATCCTTTCTTGAAAACTTATTTAAAAGATACCAATATTCGGTAATTGAATCAACTAAGCGTTGGTGATGTGCGAACTCTATTAAGAATAGAAAACAATCCAACTAACTCAAATTTGCCTTTGGTTTCATTCAAGCAACCCCATTAGCTAAAATTTATCTGAGCTTGGCTTCTATAGTTGAATTAATCAAACTTAAACATCTAACAATCATTCATAATATTTTAAATATAAATTAAATTAATTAATTGTTCAACTCATTAAAACCTTGTTTCAATCCCTAACGAGACAATCTAATAATCACATCATCTTTTTTAACCCCAAGATTAGGGGTTTGTAACCAAAAAAAAAAAACTTGTTTCAGCTCCAGGGCCATGAGCAACAATATAAGGTTAAACCCAACTTATTTGGTGAGGATCAAGTGTGCTTGAGCAACCTACGGCCCGCTCGGAAGATACCAAGGTAAGATCAGAAAAGGGCATGACCCATTGTTTTGCCATATTGCTAGAATAATCATCTTTTAAGAAACAAAAAATAATAAAATAGACATAAAAATTTGAAGATTTTACAGTAAAAAATGTCAGATTTTAGATGAGGAAGCCCCATATTTTACAAGGACACAAGCCGCATCAGCCAACACCAGGAATTCCGCAAGCAAATCCCTGGTGAAAACTTCAGCAATGCCAATGCCTTTAACCAGCTGAACTAACAATGGCATTCAACAAGCAAATACATGTTATTAGGATGTTTGGAAGTAACCCTTCCTCTTCCTTTTCCTTTTCGTAGTCTTTTTTTTTTTTCACGTGTAATATTTTTTTAAACTCATGAAATATTTACGTGAAAAAGTAAATTTTTTCAAAATTTCATGATTTTCTTCATAAATATCGGTGTAAAGTTGCCAGTATATCATAATTTTAGCACCTAAATACAACCTATACTGAAGAGGCCCAAAATGCCCTCAGTAGAATGCACCATCTACCTTGATGTAAGAGAACACAAGGCTTCATCTCTCACCAACCGTAGAATTTTGAGTTTTGTGACTTTAGCATACTGTGTCAGATCCCAAAAGGTCCTTTATTTATAAACAAATAGTGCAATTATTTTGATTAGGATGAGCTAAGAGCTAATCATTGTCTAATGAAACATGCCGCTAAAGTTCATCAAATAATTCACGCCCTAATCAACTTAAGGAAAAGCAAAATCTCTACAATCCAAAGAAACTTTTAAAATCAAGAAGCTTAGCCAACGAATAATCGGCTTAATAGGGTGTGGCATTTGGTCGCTTAATCAAAGTCTTGGATTTAAATCTTGAGAATAAAAAAATTATGTTGAGAGGATAATCTCCGGAATGAATCACCGCAAATCTCAAACCGAATTAATCAAAATATGATTTCAGATATCAATGATGTACAAAAAAATAAATAAATAAATAAGCTTAAAGATGAAGTAAAAACATAACTAGGAGCTCCTGTAGCATAGCAATAGCAAGAACAAGGAGGAAGGGTTTATTCCACTAAATGGGGTCAATTATATGGTCTTTTTATGAAATTGTATTCTATTTTATATTATTAGCACAATATTATAAAAAATCCATACATTAACCTTCCTTTTTTGACAACAAAAGTAAAAAGGAAATCCTTCCTTTTTTGCTTCTCACATGGATGCCACTAAATAATTATAGCCAAGACATTTAGCATAAAACATCAGCCTTTCAAACTTATTTATGCTTTTATGTTTCTTTATCTGGAGTCATAATTATTTTCGCAAAGACTGCAAAAGAAGAAAAGGAAAAGACGAGAGAGAGATAAATGGAGAGTGGAAGGAGGGAGCCTTAGGCCATGGTACTTGTGCTGATGGGAATCTATCAGAGCAACATACCAAACCAATAAATTCGGAACCTATCTGAATCCTTAGCAAAACAATAACAAAAAATTATCAAAATAATATTAAGTTAGAAATGCACCTTACAGCCTAATTTAATCAAGAACATCCAATGTTTTATAAACCCAAAAATCAAATCAAGTAAACGAGGGGTTGCATTTACACATTTGCTTAAAGCACCCAAAAAGTTTTTAAGCACAAGCAGGCATGGATTCTGAAATGGCAAGATATATATATATATATATATATATATGTATGTATGTATGTATGTATGTATGTATGTATGTATGTATGTATGTATGTATATATGTATGTACGTATGTGTGTGTGTGTATTAAAAGGGTGTAAAACTTGAATAAATATCATCTCTTAGGCATTATTAGGCCATGTAAGGAAAAGAGATCAAAATCCCTCTGATGATATATTCTTATAAGATTTTGAAGTAGAGTAGTAGACAATACTTTCCTAGTTAATGAAAATAATGAAAAAAGGAGAAGGGCCTATATCCAAAAGTTTAACATTATTGCTAGTTGCAAAATTTCACGTCTTTGTGTAACTAGTGGTACATTAATTTCCCTGAGACATGGCATGGTGAAATTTTTACTCAAAAGAAACAATATGGCATGCAAGAAGGAAAGACAAATGCATGTATGATCATGCTCTGGTTGCATTAGTCATTTGATGGAAGCAAACTTTTGACAGCTTTTCATGCAGGGAGCTTTCTGTGACCCCTAGGGCATCTGATTTACTGTAAAATCATAGATCCCCCTCTCTATATTTAACCAGAGTTATGGACATGACTTCTAATAGCAGAAACAATAAGTTGGCATTAGACAGAGAACCCTATTATGGAAATACTGTAATACCCTTTCTTTGGCATTCAGATAATGTGGTAGTGGCACACAGAAAAGGACATAGGTACAGGAAAATTATTTTTCTTTTTCTTTTTTTTGGGGGGGGTATATTACTGATGTGTACATTAAAATGATAAATAAGGGCTGTGAGGGTAGTTTCAAAATTTTCCAAAACTTTTTTTTTGGGGGGGGCGGGGGTCAAAGTCCATTTGGTAATTTTTTTCTTTTATTTTTCAGTGCTATACCAATTGATATCGGACTCATGTTTTAATTAATTTAATTCGAATATTTGTTGAATCTATTTTAGGAAACAATTGTTTTAATGTAATTTTTTTCATTCTTAAATTTTGAACCTAAAATTTGATTAAGAAACAAGACACTATTTTTCACTGGACCGATTATTCATCGATAAAGCCCACTTGGTATATTTCTCTTGAAGGAGCACAATGCCACCACCCAACGACATTAGGCCCATGAACCTGGTTAAGGAGAGGAGGCATAACCAAACATAACAACGGATACAATGACCCAACATCTAAAGAAAATGAGAGCATGGAGAAATAGAACCAACAACGGAGAGCATAGTTGGTACAAGGAGAAATGATATAGAGGTAAACTATTGAGCCGCAGGAAAAAAAAAACAAAACAAAAACATTAAAGGTTTTATGCAGTGTTTTTTGCACAAAAAAGGAAGATGTTATCCTCAAAAAGGGTAATACTTTGCTGGAACTTTTAGTGGGATAGTATAATATGCCCTAATGGCCACAGTATCTATGCATCTAACATTTGATCATGCAGCACTACAAGATACATTCAGGGATTCCCTTGACATCAAGCCACCGATATACAAAGCATGACATAAGCAATACCCCCAGAACCACCTCCATTAATTCTCAAACCTAAGTCCCTCTCAGGAAAGTCTGAAGCAACAACCACTACCATGGCACTTGTATTTGTAAAATTTTGATGCAGAAATCAGTAGCTATGTCAAAGACCGTAGCCTCTGTTACTCTCAAGAACTTTGAATCAACATTTCTAACTCATTCGTCATTACGTAAATTTATAACTGTTCTTTTAGAATGCTGTTACAGAGAGAGTTCAACTATGTAAACATAAAGAAAAAAGAGACACCAGTTTGTTTATATAAAATTATATCTCAACTACACAATGTCAAGGAAAACAACTCAATGCTGCAAGAGTAAATGCATAATTTGACTGGTTTTGATGAGCTAAAAGCAGTTTAAGAGAAAAACTTTTCTTTTTTTTCTCTTGGGAGAAAATACCAGCCCTCATTCTAAATTGAAAATAGAGTACCAACCATAGATGGTTGCTCAAAACTCATCAAAAAAAAGTCAGGCTTGTTTGAGACTCCACCTTCAATGATTTTAGGCCCATTTTTAAAAACAAGCCCCAGCTCAGATATCCCTTTTATTAAAAAGCAGCTTGAACTTCACACAACTGGATTCAATTTAGAATGAGGGCTGGTAATTTCTCCCAAAAGAAAAGAAAAGAACAGAAAAGCAGAGATTCACATTGATAGCATTTGGCTGAAAGGCAAATCAAGTTAGAGTACCAACCATAAACTCCAACGAAAAAGGAGAACATGAGCAGCCGAAAATGGGAAAGTGTTTCCATTTTTTAGTATTGACTTTTTCTGATGAAAATATCAATGAAATTTCAAGAATTCTTTCTATTACACCACTTAGGCACAATGCAGATCCTCTCTTCTGATTCTTTGGCGTAAATAAATCAGAAATTGACAAAGAAAGATCCTGTCAATCTAAAATGTATCTTTTCACACACTGCTTTCGTTTTTGCATCCACATTCAGACCAATTTTGCTCTTGCAGGCTGCAAGCGGTTGCCTTGTGTGCATGCTTGTTTAGCAGCTTTCTCTTTTGCTATTTCAGGCGTCTCCCCCCCTCCCCCAGGGCAATATTTCTTCTGCAACCAAACTGCACATCAGGAGGAAGTTTGCTCCAGTGAAGATAAGCTATCATGATTCAGTACAATGAGAAAACATCTCATCCATAATAGTACACTGTGGATTCACAGAACCATTTGAATGCCTAAATTTTTCATTAGCATATTCATAAATTAGAATGGGATCGGCCTTTAGAGAGACTTTGTGCCCAATTGGAAACAAAGACAAGCTTCCCCCCCCCCCCTCTTATCCTCGTTTCTTCTTTTGGTCATTCCTTTTCTTTTCTGGTCCATCTCATTTGTGGCGCATTGCCTAGGGGTGTGTATCGTTCACCAGGTGAACAAGCCAACAATGGAGACTATAGCTTCACCAACAAAAATTTATACACTGCAGTTGAATTGTACTAAATTTAATGAAAGCATTGCACAGATTATATATCAAATGGATTATCATCTTATAGGACAAGTTAGAAGGATAAAAAAAACAGAAACTCCGTAACAAAATTGATCCAGCATTATTGGTTTACCATTGTTGAAATGTTGCTAGGCTGAGGAAAAACACCCCAAGTAGAAACCTCGGGCTTGTTGAGATCTGAATTCTCAGCTGGAGGGGGCTCAGGCTTTGAAGGTGTTTCAGCTCCAAATTTGCTGCTGTCTCCAACAATGATCTTAACTTCAGGCAACTCCCCTTCTGGGAAAGGATCATCAACTAAAATCAAGCCAACTGGCAGCCCCCTGGTCGTCGTCTTCTCCACAAAGTCAAAGTCCCACAAAATCAATGCTTAAAAATGTCAACTCTTTCTTTTCACTGTTGGGTTTCTCAACGATGCCAGAACTGGAATTCCCCTCCTTCTCTCCCTTTAATCCTAAAATAAGGGACAACTCTTCCAGCCACTTGCTCACCTTATAATTAAGATAAGGGACTGTTTAATGCTAAAGCTCCTTCCGATCTAAAAAATGTTTTCCCAACAGCAAGGAAATCAAAGAAAAATTCAGGAAATGAACTCCAGAAGATGAATCCAGAATCCATTTTCCTCGCTGCTTGCACATGGACCATGCTAGAGAAGTCCCAAACAAATAACAGTAGTATTATATTATTTTTCACCTGAACAACAAGTACATATTTCAGAAAAATGATTTTCAGGAAATCATTCTTATATATTACCTAGGAAGACAACTATCCATAAAACATAAAAAGTCTACTATTCAACAATAAAAGTCAATTTAGCTAACTCATGTAGAATGAAAAAGACATATTGAATTCTTAAGACAGATACAAATTATAAAGCACAAGTTTGAGAGGAATTTACATGAAATTTTCTCCTCCATGGCAACTTTGGTATTCCCACTAGGAAGAGAA
Organism: Dillenia turbinata; assembly: GCA_037126225.1. NCBI lineage: Eukaryota > Viridiplantae > Streptophyta > Magnoliopsida > Dilleniales > Dilleniaceae > Dillenia > Dillenia turbinata. The sequence goes on along the minus strand of JBAMMX010000009.1, from coordinate 20,949,942 downwards.
AGCCCTTTGTTCTTCTTGTACTCCTTTGCCTTCTCCATTGCAATCTCCAGAGCACTTGGCACTTCCTCAGCTTTGCCTCAACTCAAGAGTTGTTCTTTTTCTTCTTCTTACTTTGAAATTGAACCCAACCCAGCACTTTTACTAACATTTTGAACATTTCCTTCTTCCAAACAAGACATTCCATCTTGATACCATCTCTACAGTACCACAACAAAAGCTGTTCAGTCTTGGTAACCATCTTGTTCACCCTTGCCGGCATGCTTCATCTGTGTTTTGTACCAGGATTCCTGAAACATGTGAACTTCTGAATCAGAGATCTATTCGTCCAAATCCAATTCATGATTCCTGATAGCCATCATTTCCATATCCTTCTGCATCATTTCCCTCTTCAATTTAAACTGCTCAGCTCTCTCCCTCCTTCCTTCCTCCAAAAGCTCAATAAACCGATCTGTTATTTCAAGCAACGGATCTCTATCAATCAACTCATCCCCCTTATATGCGTCCCTCAACATTACTGTTTTTATCCCGCCCTTCAATGACACATAAAATATCCCTGAATGCCTAGTAAAAGTATTTGGAAACGCAGTGGAAAACCTATAATCCGCACAAAATTTCCCCAATATAGGAACTGGAATCCTCTTAAACAAAGACAGTGACAACAACTCATGGAAAACCCCAACTGTCCTTTTCTCCATTTCAGGCGAGGATTGATCCAAACTCGACACATCCTCGTAAGGTGATATGTAAGGAAGCTCCATCCAGTCTCTCACCCACTCTCTCATTTCCTTCTTCAAGAAAAACCCTGGTGGAAGTCTCACATTAAAGGCCGGCCTAACCCTAATTCCAGTTAAATTCGACTCCTCCTCTGCTCTTTTCTCAATCACAGACTTGGCAAACTCCGGATTCCAATCCACCAATTCAATAAAAGACTCTCCTTCCCCAGGACTACCCACTAACCTAAAATAATTCGGATATCTAGGAACCAAATCAATCATAAAATCGTTAGGAAACCCAAATTCCCTTTTCACATGAATCAACTTATCGGCACTAATAGCCTTATGTTTCGACATCATCAACAATTTACACAATTTAGCAACAATTAAGCTTTCATGTTTCGAATTTACCTCTTTTTCGAATTCGAGGAATTCGTTGAGCCGATTCGAAGGGCGAATAAAGGGAACGGGTTCCGTTTTGGGTTTGATGCGATCGAGATAGATTTCAAACAAATTAGGGTTTCTGTTGATGAAGGTTTTGACAGTTAAATTCAAGCGGAGTCTTTCGCGGCGCTTTTCGAGATAGCGAAGAGGGATGACTTGGCCAGGTTCGTTGAGGACCTCTTTGATGACGCGAGCGCAGAGACGCCATTGCTTGGAGGACTCGATGGCTTCGTCGAGTTTGCGGTCTTTTCGCCATATGACTTTCAGGCTTGAGATTGAGGCTGTGAAGCGGAAAGAATATGTGGGTTTTGAGAGAGAGGGTTTAAGGTTTTTTAGGGTTTTGAAAAGCATAGTTCAAAGTGTTTGGAGTTGCAGAGAGCTGCGTGATGGATGAAGCCCAACAGGTAGGTTAAATCAATCAGCAAACAAGGTTAAAGTTTTCAATTCAAGATAGGGAAGGGGAAAGAGTTTCGATTTCGTCATCAATAGAGGACAGACACGATAACAATGTCAAGATTTCCTCTGTCCTGGTGAAACCCTAAAACTCCGTTTGATTGGCGATCAGGGGAAGTGAGAAGCGAGTGCTGATGCTCCTGAGATTGTTGAGCTAGGGTTTCGTAGAGATTGCACCGGGCCGGTCTGGGCCGGGCCCGGTCCGGTTCAGACACGGCTACAAGAACCGCGGGCCGGGCTGGCCGCCGTTCCTTAGCCAGGCCAGGCCGGGCCGGGCCGGGCCGGTTCCAGAATTGTTTATTCTGGAATCAGCGCGGTGAACCTGAACCGATGTGCTGGGCCAAGCCGGGCCGGACCAGGTTCCGGTTTTTTTTTTATCTCTTTTTTTTTTTAATTTTTTTTACCTCTATTGAGTTATTATTATTTTTTTTAACAAGCTTGTTGTTTTTTTTTTTTGAACCTTTTTTTTTAACTCACTTATTTTTTTTTTTTTGTACCTCTTTTTTTTAAAAAAAAAAAAATCTATTGTTTTTATTTTTAACTCTTTTCTTGTGTTTTTTTTAACTCTCTTCTTGTTTTTTTTTTTTTAAATTAACTTTTTACGAATAAATAGATAAAATATTATAAACACAAAATTTTTATAGTGCTTCCATCGAATTTGGTGTATGTCCACTACCAAACTCTTTATTTGGATTTTAAAATTCACTAATTTTTTATGGTTACATTATTTTGATTTTTACACAATTTTTTTTTATTTACATAATGATTTTTATACTTCTTCTTCTTCTTCTTCTTCTTCTTCTTCTTCTTCTTCTACTTCTTGTTCATCTTCTTCAGAGGCTTTGATAATGTCTTGCATCATTATTTCTGCATCCCTCCAATTTTTAATACAAATTAATGCTTCCAAAATATCGTCCGCCAAATTTGTACGTTTCTTGGTTAATACTCGACCACCTACACTAAAAACACTTTCGAATGGAACTATAGATACCGGAGAGGTTAGTATATCTTTAGTCACTTAGACCAAAATGGATAGTTTAATAAATTATTTCTCCACCAATCTTATATATCAAAAAAATCATCATCATCGAAACCTTCTAACCTAGGTATTTATTTGTATAAAAATAATTCATTAAATATATTGATGAAAAAGTTCTTTGTTTTTTCCCTAACATATGTAAAGGATTAAGAAAAATTAAAAAATGATTTAGTTATTGTATTAGTACTACTACTACCTACATCACTAGTATTTAAAGTATTATATTCCTTTTCATATAATTCAAACATGATTTGTAAAGTATTAGATGTTTGTTGTTTTAAATGTTGTCGACTAATATATATTTCCGTTGGAAAAGATTATACAAAACAATCTATTAACATTTCAATACTTTCAACTTTAACAAGTGAATTTAAAGCACTTGTTATTAAATACAAAATAGGAATTCTTCATAATATTTTAAAAATTTTATTTTTATTAGATCAATAATGTCACTAAACCTATCTTATTTTTCAAATTGAGTAAATACATAACAAATTTTACAAAAATTAGATAGCATTAAATGACTTCTTGGATAATAACTTTCGAAAAATGAATTTATACATGTATAAAAAAATTCTAATAATTTAGTTAGTGTGGTTATAAAATCAAAAGCGATATTATCGATAAAACCAAATTCATAATTAGAATTTACAAATTTAAGTAAAATATTTCTAAAAAGAAGTACTCCTTGTAATATATTATAAGTTGAATTCCATTTAGTATCACATTCTAATTTAAATTTTTTGAATTTTTTATTATGTATTTGACATATTTGTCTAAATTCTTGAGTTTTTACCAAAAAAATTCTAATTTGATGAATCATGTCACGAATGGGTTATAAAACTATTTCTGTCATTTATAATCCATCTCTAACACATAAATTTATTATATAACATGCACATCTTACATGCAAAAAATGTTCCATCTAAACAAGTTTTTATAGTTTATTTTGAAGTAATAACCGCATTAGTGTTAGTCAAACTATTATCAAAAGATATAGAAAAAATTCTATCACTAATTCCCTATTCATGAACAACATTCGTAATTACTCTAACTATACGAAAACCATTATATGGATATTCTCAACATTGAAAATCTAATATATTTTTTTCTAAAGCACATGAATTATTAACCCAATGACATGTTACTACAATATAATATCATTTTTTATGTTCATTTTTCCAAGTATCCGAAATTAATAAAAATTTACATTGCCTACTCATAAATTGTATAATTATATCATCTTTTAATTTTTGATGCCGATTTATTAACCTTCTCCTACCGAATGCTTTACTACTTTTTTTTATAACCCAGTTATAAATATTTTTGAACATATTCTTAAAAAACGGGACATACAACTATATTAGTAGTAATTCTTTTCTAATTATCTTTTCTATTTGACTAATTTTTTCTTTTTTCGCATTATATTTAAATGTATCTGTGACATTTCTTGTCCCGGTAGCTATTTGTGTTTGTCTTATTTGTGGTAATTTATCCAGATGATTTCTAATTAAATGTCTCTTCAGTGTGCCTACCCCCAATCCTTCAAAAATTTATATGGCCAATGACAAATTTTATAAATTATTTTTTGTTCATCAATATTTTTAATAAAAAATTCTCATACATTAATATCATATTTTTTAATACGTGTTGTGTTAGATTGTGTGTTACTAGATTAAATTTTTTTCTAAGAGATTTTCAATATCTATATTTTCTAAAATTTTATCTTGAAAAAATGAAAATGGGGGAGAGGAGATTGTTGAGAACTTTGAGAAGAATTTATTCTGACCATTTCTTTTAAAAAAATTGAGATTAATTTTTTTAAAAAAAAAATTATATGTAATGCAAACACACACAAATAATATATATTATGCAAAAAAATTTAAAAACGAAAAAATAATAAATGTAACGACTTGATGGAGATCGCGATTGTTTTTCACCAAATCTTGAATTTGAACTCCCAACCTTGAAATTTGCCAAATCTTGATCTATGTTATAGGTGGTGGTGGTGAAAATTGTAGAGTTGAGAATAGAATATGAGAATTGTAAAAATGGTGGAAATGAAAATGAAAATGGTTAAATTGTGAAAATGGTGAAAATGAAAAATGTGAAATAGTAGAAATGTGTTAAATGTGATCAGTGGAATATGGAAATAGTATATAGAAAATTAAAATTTTGTTTAAGAGAGTAATAGTATTGAGAGAATTTGAATGTAAGAGAGAATATGAGATTTTGTTGTGGGGATTTTAGAAATGAGATGTACCCTATTTATAAGAAAATGTTTTGACCTCTTGAACCAAAATACCCCCTAAATTATCCGTTTTATAATTGTTGGGAGGGTTAAAATTATCCAAAATTTAAAAAAAAAAAAATAGCCGTTGGAACCGGCTAGGCCGGGCCGGTTCCATAGCCGTTGGAACCGACGGGCCAGTTCCGGGCTTGGTCCAGTTTAGTGCCGGTCCCGGGCCAGGGCCGGGCCGGTTCTCGGTTCCAATAAACAGTGAACCGCACCGGCCTGCTACAGTACCCGAGCCAGTCCGGTTCGTGTTACTATTCATCCTGATCCGGTTCATGAGTCGGGCTTTTCCGAGCTGACTGGGCCGATTTTCGGGCCTAACCCGACCCGGTGACATCTCTAGGCCAAGGTTAAGATCAGCAATTGGGTTGAGTCGGCCCGAGCTCGGCCCTTTTTAAAGATCCAAGCTTAACTCATTTTAAAGTCGGGCCAAACTTAGATCCATTTTTAGGCCTGTTTTAATTACAGGTCAAGCTTAGACACCGATGGACTCAATCCATTATAAGCCTGACCCACACGCATTACATATAGGGTTTATGGCTCCTCTCTCTCTCCCCCCCTCTCTCTCTCTCTCTCTTCATTGAAGACCATGAACCTCATGGCTGCAAAGCTCTCTCCCTCTCTTCTCTCTCTCATTCTCTCATGGTTTTCAGATCTAAGTTCATCGTCATACCCTTTCAAAGCCAAAACATCTCGTTCTACTTGATGATCTCATGTAGATCTGAAAACGATCGAAACGATCGATTGTATGTATACCCCCAATTTCTTCTCTCATTGCCTTGAAGTCTTGTTTTTCTCTCGATCTCCTTTTCTTCACCAATCTTTTGAATCGATCTTCGTTTTGCCTTCTCCTCTCTATCCTCTATTGATTGATCTAAATTTATATTTCTTCATTCTGTAAGTAGATTTCTAGGGTTATGATTTCCTGAAATTTTTTATTTTCAATCTTCTGATATAAATCGGCATACCCTTTTGTCAGATCTATCGTTTTTGTCTTTGAATCTATTGATTTTGGTTGATTTCATCAAAATTTTTGTTAGATCTATCGATCTTCTCTCATCATTTTTGTTAGATCTGCACACCCTTCGGTCGAAATTTTCATGTCACAACAGACTGATTTCGTCAATTTTCAATCAAAATTTTGGGGATTTAGAGTTGTGTTTTTTGTACAGAAGCGACCTTTCGCTTCTCTGTCACTCTCTCTGGGATTTTTTTTTGACTTAAAATGAGTTTGAATCTGATCAAAAATGGGTTCGAGGCCTTTTTAATTTTTTGGGCCAAGCTCAAGTCTTGATTTTTCGAATTTTCTCGAGTCAGGCTTAGGCTTAGGCTCAGGCTCGGGCCGAAAAAAATTTCATCGGGCCGAGCCTAAGTTTTGCAAATCTCGACTTGAAAAGCTCGATTGCCAGCCCTAGCCAAGGTCAAAAAGCGAAGTGCCTATGATGATCATTCATTGAGATTTTGTAGGTTATTTCTATTAAAAATTGAAAAGAATATTGGTATCGTTGTTTTTTATCAAATCAATTTTTTTAAAATCAATTTTAAAATAATATTAAAAAAACATTAAAATTAAAAGAAAATAATTTTGAAGTTGAGTTTTAAAAATAGATTTCAAATCGGATAAATTGACTTCCACTAAATTCTCCTTTTTTTTTTTGAAAAATAGAGAGTGAGAGGGAAAGGGAGAGGGAGAGGGATAGGGAGAGAGATCTAACGGACAGTCGATTTAGTGAATAAAAATATTATATTCTTAAATTAGGAATGAAAATGATTATGTTAGGAGAGATTTTTCTTAATTGGATACGACAACGCTCGAATCAGATTAGTCGAAATATAACTCTAAATACCGATTGACTATACTTAAGGAGGGAGGGAGGGAGGGAGAGAGAGAGAGAGAGAGAGAGAGAGAGAGAGGGGAGTGAGCAATGTCATATAAGAGAGAGAGGACTTTGATCGGAAATCAACTTCAAACTAGATTTTAAAAATGATTTTGAAGTTGATTTTTTAAAAATAGATTTAAACTTATTCTTTTATTTTTTAATTTTTTTAAAAATTTTGAAAACATTATTTTTAAAATTGATTTTAAGGTAAAAATCGATATTTACAAAATTGATTTCAATATTTCTATGACTCAAATTAAAATAATAATATCAATATCATTTTAATTTTAAATCTAATATTAAGAGAAATAATCCAGATTTTGTGGATAGATAAATTTTTATTTATATAGAATTTATATGAAATTTTAACGGTATCAAATAAAATAATAAAATACTTATATTAAATAACATTATCAATATTTTCATATTTAAAAAATAATAACAACAATAACCAAATATTTATCCTACTAAATGAGGTTAACTATATAGATCCTTTTATACCATTGTCACTGTTTCATATCACATGTTCATGTATATGATTATTTTCTTTATATAATAACAATAATCGTGATTTTATTCTACTCAATAGTGTCAATAATATAAATACTCATACGCTCTTGTACTCTATCTTAATCATATTTTTATCTATATTTAAATAATTTATATTATATTTTATTATCGTTATTCTAATCTTTTTAGATCTTTCTAGGTAAATATGAGTATTTGTTATAGTCGCACATCACCTAACTAAAACATCTGTCGGTCGTTTATGTATGTATCCATACTATCTTTATTGTATTTCCCTCAATTTTTTCTAGATAAGTACAACATCTACTTTCTCCCCAATACACTCATTTCTTATCTTGTCCATCCTTATGTGTTTGCGCATTCACCTTAACATCCTCATCTCTACAACCATCATCTTCTACTCGTGATTTCGGTTCATTGCCCAATATTCAGATGCATAAAACAAAATAGTTCTAATCGTTATCCTGTAAAACATCACATTAAGTTTCAGAGGCACCTTTCAATTATATAAAATACCCAATACACTTCTCCATTTCAATCATTTTGCTTGTATTCTATGTGATACATCTCTGTCAATCCTCTGTCTTTTTTATAAAATTGATCTTAGATATTTAAATCTCCTATTTATAGATAATTTGTCATCTTCTATCATAATCATTGTCTCACTAACACTAGTATTGCTAAACTTAAACTCTATATATTCTATATTTGTCATACTAAGTCTAAATCCTTTTCACTTTTAATGTTTCCTTCCAAAATTTGAGCTTAGTATTTACTCGTTCATGTATCTCATCCATCAAGACAATGTCATCTGTAAATAACATGCACCATTGTACTATATCCTAAATGTGTTTAGTGAGTTCATCTATAACTAGTGTAAAAAAAAAATAGAGACTTAATGCAACCATTGATGTAGTCCTATTTTTATTGGGAACTCTTTATTTAATCCGCATGGCGTCCTCACTTTTGTCACCATGTTCCTATAGATGTCTTTAATCGTTTCAATATACATTATTCTTATGTCCTTTTTCTTTTTTCTAAAATGCTTTAAATAATTTCCTTAGAGATTTTGTTATACACCTTTTTTAGGTCGATGAACTCTTTGTAAGTTTTGATTCTTCTCTTAATACTTCTCAACTAATTGTCTATGAAGGCGTATCAAATTGATTTTCAATCATTTTGATCTCTTTCTATAGTCTTCTTTCAATCATTTTTCTAAAATTTTATGGTATGACTCATTAACTTAGTACGCATATAATTTGCATAATTTTGTATGTCATCATTGTTTTTAAATAAAGATACTAAAATACTTTCTCTCCACTAGTTAGACATTTTTTTTTTTACGTGCTCAATATCATGTAAAATAATTTTATAAATCATCCGATATTCTACTTCTCTAAACACTTCCATACCTTTATCGAGATATTGTCAGGTCTAACCATTTTTCTATTTTTCCATTTTTCATTCTTTTTAAAGTCTCTTCAATTTCTAAGGATTGCATTTTACGATAAAAGTTCATATTTCTATACTCATCTGACCTACTTAATTCACATAAACTAATTTGATCATTTTGACCTTCATTAAATAGTTGATTAAAATAGTTTTTCTATCGCTATTTTATTTCTTCACCATTCACTAACATTCTATTTGATTCATTTTTAATATATTTTATTTATGTAAGATCTCTTGTTTTCATCTTTCTTGCTTTAACTATTTTATATGTCTATTTCCCATTCTTTTATATCAAGCCATCAAAAAAAAGTTTTTAAAAATTTTATTTTTATTTTCACTCGCTACTCTCTTCGCCTCTTTCTTGACCACTACGTATTTCTCTAATTTTTTGTCGTTCTTACTAGTTTAGATTAATTTATAAATAGTTTTTTTCACCTTTACTTTATCTTGTAATTTCTGTTTCAACTACCAAGATTCTTTCACCTTTACTTTCTCTTGTATTTCCTTTTTCTACCACCAAGATTCTTTATTTAAAGGTACACACCATTTTGACTTACCAAGTACACTTTTAGCTACCATTTTCACATGAAGTGTCATTTTCTCCCATGTCATATTAAGGTTACTATGTATTTCTCTTAAGTCTAGTTCTCCAGATCTCTCCTTAAATATGTTTCATTTCTCATCTTTTAAACTCCACCACTTAATTTTAGGGGTTATGTACACTTTTCTTCTACGAATACCATGCTTAATATGCATATCCAACACTACTAACCTATATTAGATGGTTAAACTTTTTCTCAGGATGATCTCACAATTCTTACAAGTTTTTTTATCCTTCTTCCTAACCATAAGAAAACCAATTTGTGGCTTATTATTCCCCATTTTAAAAACAACCAAATGTTCTTCTCTCTTTTTGAAAAACATATTGATTATGATAAACTCATGCTATCGCAAAATTTAAAATGGCTTTTACCTCTTCATTACTTTCTCTAAAATGATAACCCCATGTACCTTTTCATATTTCTATTCTTTCTCTCTTATATGTCCATTTAGTTCTCTTTTTATTAAAATCCTTTGATTTTGCAAATTTCTTATACTACCTCATCTAAATCTTCCCAAAACCTTTTTTTTAGTAGTTTAATCTAATCCTATTTGAGGTGCATAAATGTTAAGTATATTAATAGTTTTTTTTACTATCACTGTCTTAAAAGATATAATTCTGTCTTCTTTTCAACTATTCCTTCTATTTTATCCCTTAATGAACTATCTACAATAATATCTACTCCTTTTTTTATTTTGGTCTTTCTAGTGCACCATAATTTAAAATTTAAATTCTCTAATATTTTTACCTTTTCATTTATCCATTTCGTCTCTTGTAAATACAAAATATTAACCCTTCTCTTGATCATTATATCTACTGCCTCCATGGATTTGCTGGTAAGGGTTTCTAGGTTCTAAATTCCAAATCTAATGTCATTCCTAATCTTATATTGTCTTTTCTTATCCAACTTAAGATGTTAGAGCTCTTCCTTATTTAACACTATATCAGAGTTCCCGGTCATTGCCTAAACGTTGCAATCAAACCCTGCAAATGTAAGAACTCTTGCATATTTAACACTACACCCAACTTCTTACGGAGACGTAGCGATTCTTGCCGAAATGTTACAGTCAGACCTTGTAACGTGTTCCTGTCAAGGAACGATCTAGTATTAGTATAATATTGTAAAGAATCTATACATAAATTTTTGCCTTAGTTTTACATTGGTTGGCTATATAATGCAATTCTTTTCGTTAACCTGAATTTAGGATCGACCACGATGGAGTTAGAAATTTTGTACGAAAATTTTATTATTTAGGTGAATAGTTGTGAAGGCAGTTTCCGCATTGACATTATCCGTTACAAAAGAGACCACATCAACCCAAGCCACTACAAAAATATGTTTAAATGACATACATACATACATACATTTTGAGATTTAATTTTCCAATAGATTTCATAATATGCATCATTTTAATCAATTATAAGCATATACATATATTAACACTCAAATTCTCATAAATATCACTACTTAAAATAGATATTCCCGTACATCACTAGGTCCGACTAGTATTTCATCATAAATAAGAATTATATAAAGTCCATTTCAGAAGGTAATTTATCGCTATCTACATCAAACTTTTATTACCTGATGGGATGAACTTTATATTATTAGTATTGATGTCCTGGCTGTTTAAAATGCCATCGTGTCCCTCCGGATAGCTTAAATGGTAGAGCCAAGTGTGATAGGCTGTAATATTAGAACTTTTGACAGCTTTTCATATGGGCTGCTTTCTGTGACCCTTTAGCATCTGAGTTAATGTAAAAAACAGAGTGGACGTCTGCTTAGCCCCTCTTTTTTTATTTTTTTTTATTTTTGCATACAAAGAACACATAGATCTCTTTTTTTTATCTAGACCAACCAATATACAGAGCTATGCTTATTAGTCCGAGCTACTGTCAAACGCTCTTTAAGAGGAAAACTCCCCCAATATAATTCTGAATCTAAGTCTTGATTATAAAATTCTAACGTTCTTTTTACTACACCAATTGTCAGTTGATAAATCTCATCTTTATCTTAAAAACAAAATCATGAACCAGGACTTTTGATAGTCGAAACAATGAGTTGGCATTAGGCACAGGAACCCTATGATGGAAATACTGGAGAACGAGAACCCTTTCTTTGGTCATTCTCATAATGTGGAGGTGGCACTCACAAAGGACATAGAAGAAAGAATTCTTTTTTTTTTTTTGGGGGGGGGGGGGGGAGGCTATGATACTACTGTGTACATTAAAATGACAAATAAATAAGTATTGTTTCAAATTTTCCAAAACTTTTGGGGAGTCAAGGCCCCACTTGGAATTAGGCCCGTGAACCGGTCCAAGGCCAAGACGCATGACCAACCATAACAATGGTAGAATAACCACACGCCTTGTTGTCTAATGACCCGACTACTAAAGAAAATGAGAGCAAGGAGAAATAGAACCAACAATTGAGAGCATAGTTGGTACAAGGAGAAATGATATAGAGAAATTATAGCAAAAAACCCATACATCAATAGTTTTATGCTCATATCTAACAAGTATCTATGCACCTAACATTTGATCATAAGGTACTAAAGGGTACATTTTGGCATTCGCCTAACATGGTAACACCTATACATGAAGCGTGACATAAGCAATACCACAACAACTCCTCCATTAATGCTCAAACCTAAGAGCCTCTGAAGATCTGAAGTAACAACCACTACAATGGCACTTGTATTTTGTAAAACTTTAATGCAGAAATCTGTAGCTATACCAAAGACTGTAACCTCTGTTACTCTCAAGAACTTAAAATCAACGCTTCTAACTATATCACCATTACCATTCTTTTAGAATGCTGCTAAAGAGAGAGTTCAACAACGAAAACATGGAGACAAAGGAAACATGAGTTTGTTTATGTAAATTTATCACTCAACAACTCAACATCAAGGAAAACAAGAAAGGAAAGCCCAAATTAAATAATTCAGAGTTCAAAAGTTGAATATATGTTATAGTAAATAACAATGTGATTGGTTTTAATGAGCTAAAAAGCACGAATCCATGATAACATTATACATCTTCCTAGAAACAAGCATGAAATACTAGTTTATTCATTTTTTTTATAGATTCTGGAGATTTTGGTCTTGCACTATCCCATTTGCTGCCTTATGTTGTGGGTCTTGTTCAGGTCACCTTCTAGTTACAATTACAAAGCATTATGGTTAATGGATTATCAAAGCTATTGGTAACAACTGCACTCAACAGGAACTAGAAAACCAAGAAAGTTACTGCTAGGTCTTAACTCTGAAGACAGTTGTACACTGTTCCAGACATCAAATTGAGGCACTTACTGATTACCATCAGTATCCTCCAGACATCATCAGGAGCCATTCGCACTTATTCAAGTGACAGCACTAAATTTTTTAGACCCTTTTTCTCTCCTTTGTTTTCTTTACAGAAAAATAAATAAATACAGAGCAATATAAAAAATCTTTCAATTTTTTTGCCCTTTTTCCTGCTGATGATTTTGGAAGTCTTCTTGTACAGTAAGAACCTACAGCAGTCCAAGTCTATCCCTAAATGCATTTTTGAGATGCTTCACTTGCTGCCAAGAGAAACCCAATTTATACCTCATATCATTAGGTTTGTGTGATTTCTATCCAATTGCTGAGAAACTATAGACATTCCTAAACCCTCTCAACATAAACTCCTAATTTCAAAATGCGATTTTACACATTTTTTTCAGTTTAATATCCGGAACTTCAAAACAATAACTATGACAAAATGACACCCGAGTGTAGATTGTACTAAAGATTCTGAGTATAGAATAAATCTTTCTCTTTTAAACTTCATCACTTGACACCACTGCTTGCAATCAGGTCCTTCCAAATACCATAGATAGTGGAGGAATGGAGCCTTACTAATAAGTGAATACTAGAATTCCATAAAAGATCCATTTATTGATAATGCCAGTAAGAACAATATTGTGTCCAAAAAAAATTATGATAGGCAATGTTTACACTGTCCAAACAAAATTGTGTGGTTAATTACATCTTACTAGCAAGAAATGTTCCCTTCTGTACAGCAACCAGTAGAACAACGAAAATGGGGAAAACTAGAAAAATAACATAAGGGAGGACTTCAACATTACCTTCTTCAGTGTCAACCTCTTGCAAAGGATAATTTGGTTTATCTTCAACAAAAGCTTCGAAAAAGTTCTGGTACCCAATGTTAATTGGAGAGTTAGTTTTGACTTTCATCATTTCCATGGCCTGCAACAGAGGATATAGAAACTGTCAATTTGGGAGCCCAAAAATGAGCATGAGGATTCATAGAACTCTATCATATTAGTCAACATACCATCACAAAGCCAAAGCCATGATCTTAGAAGTCATTGTTTTTTGTTTAAATCCCATTTCAGTTCAGAGAAGCACCAAGAGATCGGGTCCAGCAAAGAATTACCTCAAATCCAAAAATGAATTGCCTTGCTATCTTGCTTACTTGAACATTTGGGTGAGATAGAAGCTTCTCGTACATAACTTGAGCCTCCTTTGGCCTGTCACCAGTTAGAACGGTTGATGACTCTTCTGGTGTTTGTTGGTTATGACCAGAAGCATGAAAATATATGGTCAATAGGTGTCAAAATAGAAACTTGTAGTGTCATTTTTCCTTATATTTATTTTAATAGAAAAAGAAGAATGTATTAAATGTAGGAAAGAATATACAAAAACTCCAAACGAAAACCTTAGGAGTAATGAGGAACAAGAAAAAATAAATGGGGAACTAATGCACAATTGCTCTACAATTGCTCTTCAAATTTTCAAAACTACAACTTTTATAAATCCCCGAGACATCAGCCATAAATAAGTATGAAAAATAATTTTTTTTCTCGCAAAAGAGAAGGTTTAATTGTCTAATTGCGAAAAATTTTAGAATTTCATTCCCTCCAAATACACCATGGGACGGTCAATAATGCGCATTTCGACAACACTCAAGCATCTTTCTTCCCTCCAAAAAACTTTAAAATTCGTAAGGAACAAGTAAGGAAGGCTCCTAACATAAATCCAATCATTATCACACACAAGAAGAGGTGATTCCACACCTCCCATGCAACTGTACAATGTAAAAATAAGTGATATCTTGTTTTGCAGTTGGTATAACACGATATAAAAATTCATGGAGAGAGCATTATGAGGTGTCCTCTTGATCATTTTTCCATATTTAATGTAACAGCGGCTCTATTGTTCAGTTTACTCTGTTCAGATGTTACATGGCTAAACAGGACAAAAAAAAAGGGGACAACCATCTTATGATAAATAGGTTTTATGTTTTTGAGTGAAAAAAGTTACAAAACTAGACCAGTCTGATGATCACCAGGGAAATCAGGATGAAACATTGCTTATTCAAACCCTGTTCAATTCGTCCAGGGAAGGGGAAAATGTGAGGGGGTGGAGTGGTCTGCCCAACTCAATGACCTTTGCTGGTCCATCCAAAAGGCACTACACTCGATCAGACTCTGCAAAGTTTGCAAAATTGCTTTTAATTATTATTATTTTTTTTACTAGAGTTGAACCTGTAAAATATCGACTATTGTTCTCTTTTCTGCATTCATCTCAAGTTTATAGCATTTCGCTCTTTCTTTTTCCAGCATTTGCCCACATCACAATTTTTTTTTTTTTTCAAAACTACAAGATAATCTTCAAACTTTTGGACTATGTTAGTTCAACCCCATCTGGCATCAGGTTCACTATTTAAATTCAGTATCGCAGGGAAATTAGAAATCTTTTAACTCACAGTGATCCAGTTTATAGAAAAGATTGAGGAAACTCATGATCAAGTTACTTCTTTGAGCAAGTAGAGATCAAATAAGATACCCAGAAGCTTCAGAATATTTCGGCCAAAAAAAATCCAGTGAAAATGCAAAAATATGCATGAGTAAAAGCTGTACTTCGAACTTTTTCACTTAATTATTGCTTTATAAATTATTCACCGGCCTTTCCTCCTAGGAAGCCTTATAATCTCTAAGACAAGTCAACACAATAGGCCATTTTCTTGTTGCAATAGTAGGAGCTAGGAAGCATGAATACTTAAGTAGAAGCCAGATGGGCACATATCCATATGGAATGCATATCGACGTGTCGCAGACTCCACGACGTACCTAATTTTTAAAATTATTCTACTTACCAATTACTTGATGGGTACTTCTTAGATAGTTGTCTAATACTTGATGAACACATAAAGTGCATTTTTTCCAACAATAATATTCATCAGTAAAGGGCTCACTCAATGCACAAAGTGCTCCCCCCTTAATGCGGGGTAGGGGAAGGTGGGCGTTTATGTACATAGTTTCCCCTTGCATTTTTGCAAATAAGTTGTTTCCACACCTCGAACCTATGACCTCAAGGTCACCAAAGAAACAACTCTACCGTTGTGCCAAGATTCACTCTCAATAATATTCATTAGTGACATGCATAATCTATTTATGATTACAAATACATTATGAGATGATTGACTTTGACGTTTCCGTACATAATGTATTGAGATTATGACCATGCAAACCAGAACAAATTTATTTCATTTCTGACATCAAAAAGCACACCATATCTGTAATAAATAAACAGGAGATGGATATACCTGCTAAGCGAGTCTTGACAAATAGACCACTGAAGAGCAGCTAAACCATGAAGTTCAGTCTGTACAGACATATACTAATTAGA
This sequence comes from Dillenia turbinata, assembly GCA_037126225.1. Classification (NCBI taxonomy): domain Eukaryota; kingdom Viridiplantae; phylum Streptophyta; class Magnoliopsida; order Dilleniales; family Dilleniaceae; genus Dillenia; species Dillenia turbinata. The sequence continues at coordinate 20,933,859 of JBAMMX010000009.1, read as the reverse complement.
CATTTAATGATGCAACAGACTTAATAGCATATTAGTTAAACATGGGCCACTTTGCAGAATAAATGGAAGCCTTAAAGTTTTGAGACATACCTAAATAAAAATTTAGACTGCAACAAAATAAGTTCTTTAACCCAAGAAAAAAGGGGGATCCATAAGTTCAAGATTTTTGGAGAAAAATGAGCGAACTATGTTCAAATATGATGGATAATGATCCAAAAAGTACCTTTGTAAAACCACGGATTACATTTGGGGCCACGGACCATGTTTGCAATGGTTTTGTTGATCATTTAGTTATGTAAAGAAATTAGTTAATATGACAAGAATCTCATCACAGTGATGATCACTCTCACAGTTATGACCATTATACCTCAGCCTTACCAACCTTGATGCCTATCCATGGTAGGATTATGAAGATATAACTCCTTTCCCCAAACAAAATTGTTGACGACTATCAAATATTTTCGACACTTTAAATCCATGATTTGCCAAGATCCAAGAGGTATGGCTCAGAGATAATGGCACTTAACAATTGCAGGAATGTGTTAATCACCGTGAAGTGAAGAGTAGACCATGATTCAGTAACACAATTGCCACCTATATTTAGATTTAGCCATAACAATGCTTGCTCTTCATTTAAAATGAATTCATCATTTAACTAATAAAATTCCCATTTCCTCAAAGTTCATGACAAAATTGGAGCTCCAAGCTTTTCGACAAATTCATCTAATGACTTACTACAGTGGAAGCATCAATATCCGCAAATTGTGTCTTTCTACATCAGTAACTGCATGTATGTGCATGTATATGGTATAGCTGACCAAACTTGACATAATTCCCAGTCTAGATTAGATTTCCTCTAGGTTTTGAATCAATCAAATGGGTCTCAAGTTTCTTCTATCATTTCATGTTAGCATTCCCTTTTGTTTTTAATGAGATGATTTACAAGTTTAATATGAACAAGTTGGCAGACAGATGCAGCTAAGGGATCTGGTATGTAAAAACTTACTGAAAGAGATCATTGGTGTGGCACCTTAGAACATAAATTTGAAACATCATTCAATTCCCCTGATCTCCTTTAATAACCAGCACCACCTTACAAATAGTTGAGCCTCTATAACCAATAGTTAAGCCTCTGTACCCAACTACTGCAGAGGATCACCACAGTTACACTCCTAAGTAGCTCAATCAAGGAAAGAATAAAGCAAATCCAGATACTTCATTTCCCAGGGTAGTGTATTAATTCTAGACAAAAGCCCCAACTAGTAGGTTGAAAGTTGATTCCCTCCAAAATGCATTCTAGAGGTGGAAAACTCTTGATGTTGCCCTCAGTGCTAATGAAACAGTGGACTTGAAACTATCTGGTAAACAAGGAATGATGTCATGCTTATTGAGGGATATATCACATTTGTGACTGCTAAAATAGGCTTTGGGAGATATAGGGAGGACAGATTTGGAGCTTCATTTGTACTCCGAGCTTCCTTATTTATCAACAATCGCGGAAAACAACACTTTTTTTTTTTTTGGTATCTTCAAAGGGTCCTGGAGAGTGAGCTTTTTTGTTGCTACTCTTTATTCTGCTAATGGAGGTTTTTGAGGAGCTGAAGATTTTTTTTTTTCTTTTTTGATCTTTTATTAATTGTTATGATGATAGGCTGTCAGTTTCTTTAGTCCTTGCGAGTTTCTGCAGCAATCTTGGGACTTAAATCCCTTTGGAGAAAATGAGCCCTGTGTAATATGTATGGCAGGCTTGTAGCCATTCTAGTTGATGGCCAAGGAGGCTTACTTCTCTTTGAAACACTTACTCTGGTCAGCATGCTGGGGCCAAGTTCATAGATAAAATCCATGGAGAGGTTTGAGAAGAGTTTAGCTGGATGAACCAAAATTGTCTAAAAGTGGCAAATCAACACCTATAGAGATCAATTCTATTGCCCACTTTTTTCCTTATCTGTATCCAAATAAAGAACGTTTCCTTTGAGCAGTTCAAATTAGACTTTTCATTTGATAAAGTGGGATGCAATAAAGGTGCCACTCGAAGATGAAGGGTTAGGAATAAAGATTGTAATCAAGTTCAATTCAGCTTTGCTTGGCAAATAGTTGTGAAAGTCCATGGTAGAGAAGAATAGATATCATGGATATGTTATCTTTGCTTGTTGTCAGAAAGAGCAGAATAGCTGAGCATATAAGAGAGGTCCCAACTCGAAGTGGGACAGATTTAAGAAAATGAACTAGGACAGGTTGATAGATTTACTTCTAGCAACAAAATTTGTTAGTTCCAGCAGTGAGGTTTGGATATTTGACGGACACTTCAATGAAGATTTCCCAGACTTCTTCTCTCTTGCGGGGACACCAATCAACTTGCCATGTTAAAATGTGCAGCTCGATGGGTAATTCTCTACATTTGAAATGCCTGATAGTGGGGATCCAAGTTTTTCCACAACTTCTTTCATATTTCATGTAATTCTTTTTCAAAGCGCACTAATCTGGCGGTGTTAGTTCAGTGGACAGTGGTAAAGGCAAGTTCTGGGTCAAGACTTCTCGATTAAGATATGGATTAATTTGTTCTTGGAGGTCCAATCACTCCAAGTATTCCTTCACGTTTGGATTCATCCAGTTCCAACCCAGATTACATATAATTCTCACTGTAGATATATGTAGATACAAGGGAATATGTTGAGGACTTTTCTTGTTTGAGAACCGTTTTCACATATCTAATGAGCTTCTGTTCCACAGTAGCTTGGAAATCAGGGGCAGTGGCTGGCTCAAATTACCGAAGAGCTTTGGAACTGAGAGGGCTGTAAAGTTGTCCAGGATAGAAGATTTAAATCAACTTTGTTTCTTGCCATAGCCACATTTTGTCAATCTGGTGGGAAAGAATAGAGAAAACCTTGAGCAAGTGGAGCATGTTCTTGGTTCTACAGATTTAGTTGATATAGAGGAGATGGAGAGCTCAATGTTTTGAATGAATTTGTCCATCCATTTGTCCTGTATCCACTTTGGTTCTCGGAAACCCCTCAGGATGGATGTTTCTTTTACAGGTACATCCAAAATGTACTAAAAATAATTTTAGGGCAAAATGCACATGTTCATAATACCTGAATTAAATCAAAAGGAAGCAAATATAGAGAAATAGGCTTCACTTCATGTGACAAGTTTGGACCTCATGACAAGATGGAATTAGCATAAAATACAAGGTTGGTGGAACAAGATTTTCCCTTTCTAACACAGAATAGACAAAACAACTCTAATCAACCACCACATACGTCTAGTAAAATTACCTGAAATGCCACCTTGTCCATAACTTTCTGGTAGCAAGGCAAGGCATCCTTAAGCTTTCCAAGATCCATTAAGGAGTCACCGTCCTTTAATGCCTATATTTATTTATTAAAAAAAAAAAAAAAAAAAAAAAAACCTTAGAAGGAAATATTATGCAATAGTTTTAAACATTTCCAAGGCCGACCCCAAATTTTGGGATGAAGGCATAGATTGTTGTTGTTTAAATATTTCCAAACTTGATAGCCTGCTAGTGCTTCAGAACGGTAATATTGGCAATGGAACATTATTTATCTTGTGGTATTGAAGAGTTATTTTGCACCATTATGCAGTTGATAAACTTTGGTGAATTTAGCACCACAGAAGCAATGCCAATACAATCAAATAGAAGGCTAGTGCTTGGATATTTGAGCTGGTTAAATTGTTACACAAGTTTAGGGCCATAAACAATCCCAGTTCCCTATAGAAGTCTAAGAAGATGCTAGAAAATCGACAAACACAAACAAGACCCTCAGACTTGTTTTTTAATGGGTCCAAGTTCAAATTTATCTCATTCTAACAAGGAACAATCATATAAGGTAGCTCAAACTCATTAAAAAAAAAAAAAAGAGTTAGGCTTGTCTGAGACTCCACCTTCAACAATTTTAGCCCATTTTTAAAACGAGCTCCAGCTTATATATCCCTTTTATTAAAAAGCAGCTTGAACTTTTGATTCAATTCAGAATGCTGGGAAAAAAACATGAGCAGCCAAAAATGGGAAAGTGTTTCCATTTTTGACTATGGCCTTTTTTTAATGAAAATATTTATGAAATTTCAAGAATTCTTTCTATTATGTCACATAGGCACAATGCAGATCCTCTCCTCTGATACTTTTATGGTGTAAATAAATTAGAAATTGACAAAGAAATATCCTGTCAATCTAAAATGTACCTTTTCACACTCTGCTTTTGTTTTTGCATCAACATTCAAACCAATTTTGCTCTTGTAGGCAGCAAGCAGTTGCCTTGTGCGTGCTTGTTTAGCAGCTTTCTCTTCTGCTGTTTCAAGTGTCTCCCCAGGGGCAATATTTCTTCCACCACCAAACTGAACATCAGGAGAATGATTGCTTAAGTGGAGATAAGCTATTAATGATTCAGAACAATGAGAAGGTAAATAAACAACATCTCATCTATAACAGTGCACTGTGGAATCTCAGAACCATTTGAATGCCCATAACCAAAATTTTTATTGGCATATTCATCAATAGGAATGGTATTGGTCATTGGATACCCTTTATGCCCAATTGGAAACAAAGACAAGCTTCTTCTTCTTTTTTTTCCCCCTCTTATTCTCCCTTCTTCCTTTGGTCATTCTTTTTCTTTCCTAATCTATTTCATTTTTGGGACATTGCCTAGGGGTTTGTATATTGTTCACAAGTTGAACATGGCAACGATAGAGACTATAGCTTTACCGACAAAAACTATAAACTGCAATTGAATTGTACTAAATTTAATGAAAGCATTGCAAAGATAATGTATCAAATGGATTATCATCTTTTAGGACAAAAAAGAGGGCTAAAAAACAGAAACTCCGTAACAAAATTGATCCAAGATTGTTGGTTTACCGTTTTTGAAATGTTGCTAGGCCGAGGAAAAACTCCCCAGGTAGAAACCTTGGGCTTGTAGAGTTCTGAATTCCCATCTGGAGGGGGCTCAGGCTTTGATGGTGTTTCAGCTCCAAACTTGCTGCTGTCTCCAATAATGATCTCAACTTCAGGCAAGTCGCCTTCAGGGAAAGGATCATCAATTGGAACCAAGCCAGCTGGCAGGCCCCTGGTCGTCTTCTTATCCGCAAAGTCAAGGCCCACAAAATCAATGCTTGAAAGTGTCAACTCTTTCTTTTCACTATTGGGTTTCTCAACAACGCCAGAACTGGAATTCCTCTCTTTTTCTCCCTTTAATCCTAAAATAAGGCACAATTCTTCCAGTCACTTGCTCACCTTAAAATTAAGATAAGGGACTGTTTAATGATAAAGCTCCTTTCAATCTAAAAACTGTTTCCCCAACAACAAGAAAATCAAAGAAAAAATTCAGCAGAAGATGAACCCAGAAGCCATTTTCCTGGCTGCTAGCACATGGACCTTGCTAGAGAAGTCCCAAACAAAAAGAGATAGTATTATATTATTTTTCACCCAAACAACAAGAACATGTTTCAGAAAAATGATTTTTGAGGAAATCATTCTTATATATTACTTTGGAAGACCACTGTCCATAAAACATACAAAGCCTAATATTCAACAATAAACGTCGCGTAATTTAGCTAAGTCGTGTAGAATCAACAAGACATAATGAATTCTTAAGTGAGAGGGATACTAACAATAAACCACAAGTTTGGGAGGAATTTACCTGAAATTTTCTCCTCCACGGAAGCCTTGGTATTCCCACTAGGAAGAGGAAGCTCTTTATTCTTCTTGTACTCCTTTGCCTTCTCCATTGCAATCTTGGGGGCAATTGGCACTTCCTTAGCTTTGCCTCTACCCAAGACTTGTTCTTTTTCTTCTTCCTGCTTTGAAACTGAACCCGGCCCAACATCTTTACTCACATTTTGAACATTTTCAGGAACTCGGTTTTTCCCATTTTTCAAATTGGGTTCCGATTGTATGGATTTCTTATAAGCTTTGGCTTTGGAAAAAGCTAATTTAATTGGGTCTGTCTCTGCAGTTTCTTGTTCTGAAGAATCAGAATCAGGAGTAGAGTCAGTGAGAGAGAATGAGATTTTGTGGGGTCTGAATTGGGGGTTTGTGAGAGGAAATGAATTGGGTTTTGGTGAAGAGAGGTGGTTGATGGATTTAAGGGAACAAAACCAAGCAGAGTTTGAAAATGAAGCCATGGTATATTAGCTGTTTAATTGAAAGATTAGAATGTAGCATTAGTCTGGGTATGAGTCTGGGTCTGTGGGGTTTTAGTCCTTTCCATGTATGCTGAGAGAAGATGGTGAAAATCTTTGTGGCGACATGGATAACTGATAAGACACATTGGACTAGTCTCTGTGGCCGAGTGGGTGATGGAGAAGCTATTTGAAAAGGAGCAAAATCTGGATAACTAAAACAGATATTTCGGGATTGTGCCTAGTTTTGGTGTCTACTTGGATAACATCAACGTTTTTTTTTTTTTTTTTTGCTTATACACCAAATTCCAATATATTTAAATCGAAATATTTCATTTTCTATTTAATTTAATGATATAACTACTAAATTTTTGTGAATATATTTGTTTTATTATTAAGAAAAAAAAGAGATTTATGCATAAAATAATTAGAAATTGTTCAAATAACCCAATTAATGTATTATTTAAAGTCGCAACGATGTAACGGTAATGGAATTGACCAAGGGTACCATATAGTAATGTAACATCACTCTCCCTTCCTCTTATAATAAATTTAAATTCGAGTCTTGCTATATAAAAAAATATATATAACAAAAATCTATATAATTTGTCAATAGAAGTATAAAAATAAATAAATAAATTATTTTGATTTAAAATTAAATGGAATAAATATATTTAAAAATAATAATGTTTTATTAAAAGTATGCGCTCCATAGAGAGAAATATACAACATATTAAAGAGTCGAGATTGTTGAGTGATATGAAGTAGTTAATACCAACAAGACGAAGTGATTTATACTAATTCCTATTAACTACTTTAACCCACTAGACTATAACATTGATCATCTAATGCTATTAGTTCGATAGTATAAACCTAGAAAACCATCTTTGGTTATCCATTTGTTGTTTCAAAATAAAAAAAAAATAAAAAAATAAAAAAGAAAACCATCTTTGTATTTTTATTTTTTTTATACATACAAGAGGATTGAACTTAATTTTGGTTTCAATTGAACAATAGCTCATTGGCACTATCTTTGGATTATAGATGCAAGATCATAGCTAAAGAAGTCCATAAAACATTCTCACTAGTTACGTAGCAAACATTTACAGAGGACAATTTTCCTAAATTTCCAAAAGCCCCTCCAATGCATATGTTAAACAATGCCAGCCCAGAGATTTCCTTTTCCTTTATCAGCCAAGAGCCATATTTATTTGGTTACATTACCTTCCATTCCATCCTGTTCCTTAGCACAGAATAATTAGCAAATGAACACAAAATGAAAACCAAAGTACATGGTATATGCCACCTAATGAACATTTTAACACAATAGAATGCCAAACATCGTCACCAAGATTAAACCATGGCTTTTTGTTTCATCATTGTAACGGCTGCTTTTGTTTTTCTACCTCGATGGCCACAAGCGCCATATCCAGCTTTCAGTAGGGGCAGCTACTTGCTCTCATGGGAATGCGTCCCAGTGTCTTGACAATACGTCCCAACAAAATGAGGGGATCCGCATCAATCTCTAAATGTCCCGCACCCATCACACATCATCAATGTCATTACCACACAGATTGCATACACATTTTTGGTACTTGATACAAATAGTGGAGTCTCTTAACAGCACATTGCACTCGCATGGCCAAAGCTAGAATTTGTCCACGACGTGAACCTTTAGTACTGCGACAACAATGTTAGCTATGGCCATGCAAGTGAAATGGCAGTAAAGAGACTCCAGCAAATTGCAGACATCACTCATCTGAAGACTCGAAGTGAGTGATTCACACATGTAAAGCCCCCATCAACCATGAGATTAAGTCCACTGATATACCTAGCTTCGTCACTTGCCAAGTAAAGCACTGCATTGGCCACATCTTCCGGCATCAATTCCACTCCCTGCAAGTTTGCATTTTTCGCTGTGAAGGCACGTAAGCCGGCCATTGCATCCTCTGTCCTTTCATCCTCAGGCAAGTGAGCTAATGACAAGCTAGTTGGAACTGCATAAGGTGAGACACAATTCACCCTTATCCCATGTTTGCCAAGCTCAGCGGCAACATTCCTGGTTAGCCCCAAGACAGCATGCTTGGAACCTGCATATGCATGTGGGCCTAGCCCTCCTGTGGTGCTTGTAACACTACCAACGGATATAATTGCACCCTTTTTCAAAGGGATCATAGCACGAGCAGCATGCTTCATTCCAAGGAATACTCCCTTCACGTTGACATCAAAGACCTGTTCAAATGTTGACAAGTCGATATAACGTATGTCTGAGCAAGGAGGGCCAGATAGGCCAGCATTGTTCACCATAATATCAAGCGATCCAAACTTTTCCACAGTGAAGTCAACTGCACGGCTAACATCATCCTCAACCGTAACATCACAGTGGAAAAAGCATAAATTTGGATCACCACCAAGACCTTCAAAAAGTTTCTGACCAAGGGAATCTTGAATGTCAACAATACAAACTTTTGCACCGTGCTTGTGGAATAATTGAACGATGCTTTCTCCAATTCCAGAGGCTCCACCAGTGACCAAGGCCACTTTTCCTAATAACCTGAAAACAATTTTCCAAGTAAATAAAACAACTTTTTGCACAAAATTAAATACAATTAGCTAGGGTTCGACCACTATTTGTGAGTACCCCTTATACATTTTGACTTGTACAGAAACCAGACATGTCATTTTGGATTCCAAGGCTTATGAAACCATTTCATCCAAAACATGCATGCACCTATTAATAGGAAGAGCAAAATACTTCCTACTTCTAGGAACATTTTGGAATACGGGTCTATGGGAAAAGATAATAATATTCACTTTGCAGTAAATTGCCCAACCATCTATTTGTAACATGGACTTGGTAATGTTATCAATAATGAGAAACAAGAGCACCTACAGCCTACTCGGCTACTAGTAACAAAGACAAGGAACAGGGCTGGCCTTCATATTTCTGTTTGCCACTAGCAACTCAAGATGGTATCAAAGCATAAAATCTGAGGAGACCTGATGATTGATGTGCCATTTTCCAGAATGTAAAACACATGGTGATCAAGTTCCCTAATGTATCAAACTATGATATGGTTCATGACCACCAACACAATTCCACAAAATTAGTCAGAGAGCAAAATAAAAATAAAAATAAAAATAAAAATAAAAAACAACAAAAATAAAACCAAATGCAAACAAGTGAACCCGTTTCCCCAGATGACTCTTTGACTGGAAAGAAGGTTGGAAAATGCTTCACCTACTTATGCGGAGCTTATGAGGAGGTTCTGATCTGAAGCTTTTCAGATCCCAAGGGCAGTAGGTGAATACCTCACATGCTATTAATAAAGAAATCAACATCATATGCCTTAAACCCGTGATTACCGCTGAACAAGACTATCAATGTCATGATCTATGGAAAAACCAATCACAATCATAGCTTCAAAGCTTTGGGTGCATTTCCAAATTATGATCCTAAAGTCCTATAAAAAGTAGTCATGCTGCAATTCACCTCTTCTTTCCAATAAGTGAGTTGAAGCAACAAGAAGATTAACAAGCATACTAGAACGAAATTTTGGTCAAGCAGCAAATCTGATGGGAAACTTCAAAACAGGCCTTATGAAATTGACTATTGTAAGAATTAACTAAGACTGCCCGACTTTTATTAAATCAGAGCTCTGGAAAACCGCCACTAGGTTTGAATCCCATGAACAATATTCTCATCCAAACTAGACCCAATATTACATATTTATGTTACCAAAGAAAAAACCCAAAATAGTTCAAGATTCAATGAAAAGAACACGAAAGAGTAAAATCATGCAAGTTTGTACTCATCAAAGTAAAATCTGCAAACCCCACCCCCAAACTCTCGGCCATCGATAGAAATACAACAAACCTAAAAAAAAAAAAAAACAAAGAAAGAAAAGTAATAAAATTAAGATGTTTCAAGTCTTTCACTGATCAAACTAACAAAGTCACATGATTTTTCAAAAACAGAACAGAAAAAAAACCAAAAAAAAAAAAAAGCGGATGGTTCCCTCGTATATTACCGTTGGCTGGGAAGTGAAGATTCCGCAGTACCAGAAGAAGCCATTCCCTATCTCTCTCTCCCTCCCTCCCTCCCTCCCTCTCTCTCTCTCTCTCTCTCTCTCTCTCTTCTCCTTCGTCCTGAATCACTAGAGATTTTTTTTTTTTCAAAAGGCGTCTCCGATGTTGCGTGCCTTTTCTTTCATGTTTTAGTTAGGAGTGTTTGTCTTTATTGTCTGGGATTTGGAAGCTTTTCATTACATCAATGTTTGTCCATACACATACAACCCAAGCCAACGAGGCCTTTTTGTTTAGGATATTATTAGACGACGGGTGTAGTCGAGCCAAGTTAAATCGATATACTATCCTATTTGATTAGTCTCAATTAAGAAATTATGCTACTCGTTATTCAATTCCAACTTGAGTTAAATTTGTAAACTCAAACTCGAATCGAAAAAAATTTTATAATATTTGAATTCGACTCAGTTAAACTTGATTAGATTTAATTAGAATCAAATTTAAATATAAACTAAAATTTAATACATTTAAACTCAAGTTCAGTTCAACCTCGAAATCAGTTTGATTAGGCTTATAAATATTTCAAGTCTAGTATGTTAATATTCCAACTTTACTCGATACTTAAATTAATATACTCAAATTCAGTTCGAACTAACTAAATATCGATTAAATCAAGCTGAATTCGAGTATACCTCGTGTCAAGTTAGTGCTACTTGCAAGTAGTTTGACTCACTTACACTCCTACAGACATCATCAATAACATACACATACATACATACATACATACATACATACATCATACATATAACAAAATTAATCGATATTTGAAATCATATTTTGACTAATTCAGTTCATTATCAAACCTCTTTAAAAAAAAACTCTTTTCAAAATTTAAATTCGAATCTTGATTAAAAGATTTAATACTTTTTTTATTAGATCAACTGTCTATTAGCATCAATAATAAATTGTTTCCTCCTTTTGTAGGCCGATGAAATTTTAATTTTTATATTAATTTTATTAAAATTATATTTTGAAAGGTAATTTGATCACAGTATAGATAGATGGAAATTAGATATGAACGTAACTTATACATTATATCTAAAAATTAAAGAATAAATAAGCACAGTACTAAAAATGATCAATTTGAGAACGAATTTATACACGCGATTAGCGAGGCTGGTCGTCAAGTAGATTTTCTTGTGCATAAATTAATTAAAATAATTTTTTTATTTAAAGGAGTTTGATTTGTTAAATATGTTAAATTTAAAAAAAAAATGATGTTTTAAAATCATAGGTTAGAAATTTAATTTTATCATAAAATTGTTAAAATTCATAAGATATCATAAAAAAATACGAGAGATGATTCATTACAAGCCGTACTCTGAAACTAGAGATTTTCCATTAAAAAACGGTATTTTCTCATTAAAAGAGAGTTTTACTTGTAAGATTTTTTTTATATAAAAATTCTAATGATTTCTTAAATTTCCCAAAGAGAACGAGGGGAGTTTATAAAATAACTAAAAAAATATATATCTAATATGAGGTAGAAAATTTTATAAATAAATATTTTAATTAAATGTCACCGATGCTTCTCTTGTATATCTTTAAGGCCGTAACCCTTATCTCTAGTTATATTCTTCTATAGCCATCCCTAACTAAACACAAACCCAAGGTTTGACATTAGATTTAGCTAGGTTGCACTATTTCTAACCCTAAGCTCAAATGCTAGTACTAGGCATTAATAAGAAACCTAGCATGCATGTACCATTATTGCACGTGGGTATGAGTGTTTTGAAATCCGGATCGGAATACGAATCGGTCACGTTAAGGGGTTAATGGATCACTTAGTCAAACTGGTCGAACCGAACAAAAAATCCAGATGACAACACATGATATCATAAATAAATTTAAATTATAAGATATTAATAATTCAAAAAATTTATGTATTTAATTATAAAATATTATCAAATTATGTTCAAAATATGTAATATTAATAAGATACAATTTATTCATCTAAATATTTCACATAATTTAATATGAAATATTATTTAAATATATTAAAACTTAATTCAAATATTAGATTGACGTATCAAAATCTAATTTAAACAATAACAAAATACTTATTAGAAAAAAAAAAAAAGAAGGAAAAAAAATCCAAGGTAAAAAACAATCAGAAAAAAAAAAAGAGAAATGAAGAGATGAGATGAGATAGAGAAAAAAAGAAAAAAAATTGACATCATGGCTTGTCAGTCTGGTGGTTTTCACAACACAAATAAATCATTTTAATTTTCAATGCCTGAATTCGATTCTACATAACTATAGAATTTTTGCACAAATTTACAAAGTCAGGTTGGACCGGGTGGTTTCCGGTTCAACCGCCTGATCCAACCCGGGTTTGACCAAAGTTGACCAATTTTATTAAAATCCGGTTATTCTAAGAAACCCGGACCGGCTCTAAGTCCGGTTCCCAATCGAACCGGTCGGACCGATCGGTCCGATCTGGATTTCAAAACACTGGTGGGTACTTTGAGAATTTGGTCTTGAAAATCAAAAGTAGAACAATTGGCCATCAATTCAAAAATTGTTAGATATTAGAGAGTGGGATTGTGTCACCTAACTCTAAAGAGTGGTAAAAAGATAGCGAGAGAGAGAGAAATTGGAGAGAGAAAGATGGAAAGAGGTAGAGAGTGAGAGATAGAGAGAGAAAGACTAGAGAGAAAGAGATAGGGAGGGAAAGAGAATACAAAGAAGGAAAAAGAGAAATTCTAATATCATTCTATTCAATATCTATTATATGTTTTGAGATTTCTATTTACACCACTAACTAATTCTACTAATCAATTTATTAACTACTAACCAATCAATTAATTACTAACTAATTTAACAAATTCTTTAACCATCTTTTATCTATTACAATACTTCCCCCTTGAAAATATTCTTGTCCTCAATGATAGAAAACCAAGAATTGAAATTTTATGGAATTCATGAATCTCAAATCAAGACTCATATTTTTATTTAAAGATGAGATGATGGAGATAAACAACGGATGTGACTTGAGTTACAAGGAGAGTGTGGAAGAAAAATGGAGACAGGAGTTTGGGAGTGAGCTTTCTTAAATTAGTTTTTTAGTGAAGAATTTTTTCCAATGAATATCAAAAGTTCAATTAGTGGAAGACTTGTCAAAAAACTACCATTAACATGTTCTTTCTTGAATATTTAATATTCTATTTCTGGTCCTATCGAAAAACAAAAATATTCTACTTTTGGTAAGTAATTTTTCTAAGTGAACCTCGAAAGTTCAATTTTTGGAGGATTTTCTAAAAAATCACCATTAATAGATTCTTTATTGGACATTTGCAAGTATGAAGATGTTGAATTTTTTATCAAATCTAGTCATAAAAAAATATCCAATTTTTAGTCTAGTTCATCCATACTTTGTACCAACTTGAGAGGACTTTCTTTGATCGTTTTTATGGTTTCATTCCAAGTTTCATCTACCATTATTTAGTGCTAGCTAAGAATTCACAGACTTTGATACTAATTTGTCACAACCTGGGAAAAAAGATAGAGAGAGAGAGAGAGAAAGAGAAATTGGAGAGAAGAAGATAGAAAGAGATAAAGAGAGAGAGAGAGAGAAAGACTAGAGAGAAAGATATAGAGAAGGAGAGAGAATACAAAGAGGAGGAAAAAGTAATTCTAGTATCATTCTATTCAATGTTCATTACATGTTTTAAGATTACTATTTATATTATTTATACTAATTAATTCTATTAACTTTTACTGATCAATCTATTAACTACTAACTAATCTAATAAATTCTTTAACCATTACAAATCAATGAAATCTAGTCCAAATACAAGTCCAACTCAAAAGGAAGCCCAAATTATGGACCAAGAAGCATTCAAAATTTAACCCGAAAGTGGTCAGAATACTAGCGTAGAAATGCACTCTGGGTTCTGGTGTGCCATTTTCCAGAATGTAAAACACATGGTGATTCAAGTTCCTTAGTTTATCAAACTAGGATGTGGTTCATGACCACCAACACAATTCAAAAAAATTAGTCAGACAGCCAAAAAAAATAAATAAATGAAAAGCAACAAAAATGAAACCAAATGCAAACAAGTGAACACGTTTCCCTAGATGACTCTTTGACTGGAAAGAAGGTTGGAAAATGCTTCACCGACATATGCGGGGCATAAGAGGAGGTTCTGATCTTAAGCTTTTCAGATTCCAAGGGCAGTAGGTGAATACCTCACATGCTATTAATAAAGAAATCAACATCACATGCCTTAAACCCGTGATTACCGCTGAACGAGACTAACAATGTCATGATCTATGGACAAACCAATTACAATCATACCTTCAAAGTTTTGGATGCCCGACCATCCTTTCATTTCTTTAGCGAAAAAGCACTAAAATTTCATATTAAATACTTGAGTTTGAATCTTGATAGCGATAAAAATGACATTAAGAGAATTATTTCTGAACGAGAATCAGACAATAATTTTACCTAAATTAATCAAAATGAAACTGTCAATGCTAAGCAGCGAATCAAATCCAAAGCGGGAAAAAACAGATTTTGGGTGCCTGTAATTTCCAAATTATGATCCTAAAGTCCTATAAAAAGTAGTCATGTGGTAATTCATCTCTTCTTTCCAATAATTGAGCTTAAAGCAACAAGAAGATTAACAAGCATACTAGAATGAAATTTTGGTCAAGCAGCGAATCCGATGGAAAAACAGGCCTTATAAAATTGACTCTTGCAAGAATTAACCAAGACTGCCCGGCACTTTTTAAATCAGAGCTCTGGAAAACCTCCACTAAGTTTGAATCCCATGGACAATATTCTCATCCAAACTAGACCCAATATTAAATATCTATGTTACCAAAGAAAAAACCCAGAATTGTTCAAGATTCAAGGAAAACAACGTGGAAAAGTAAAATCATGCAAGTTTGTATGAGTAATCTAATTCTTCATCTATTAGGAAACGTGTTTAACTCTGGATATTGATTATGACAAGGTTTGAATATATATAAATTTTATTGAGAATCTTTAATTTTTTTTTTTATGAGATTTATGTAGAATTATTGATTGGTTGATAATGTTAAGAGATCGGGATAGTCTATAATTTTATTAAATATCTTGTGGTGTTTTGAAATATGAGTGAGATTTATGTATGCTACATAATATTATTACCCGTGCGGGCGTTTCACTGAGCTCAGCTTCTTGTTCTTGTGGCCGAGTGGCTAATAGACAAGCTATTTGGAGAGGAGCAAAATCTGGATATCTTTGAGTGATATTTCGGGATTGTGTCTATTGTTTGGGGCTTCTTGGATAAAAAGATCTTTTGCATAAACACCAGATTCCAATATATTTAAATAGAAACGCGTTTCATTTTCTATTTAATAATATAATTATTTAATTTTTGTGAATAGATTTGTTTTATTATTAAAAAAAGAAAAAAAAAATATAAGTTCTAGTTATTGTTCAAATAACCCGATTAACATATTATTTTAAGTTGCACCTTTGTGACAGTAATGGTATTGACTACAAGGGTAGAGCAAAAATCTATATAATTTTTCAATCTAAGTGCAAAAAAAAAAAAAATTATATATATATTTTGATTTAAAAGTAAATTAAATATAGTTAAAAATAATAATGTTTTATTAAAAGTATGCGCTCAAGGAATTGAGACCGTAGAGTGATATGCAATAGTAAATACTACCAAGACAAATGAGCGATACTAGGTTCTATTAACTACTTTAACTCGGTAGACTATAACATTGATCCTAACCTGGATCGAGTAATAGTCATCGATAGAGTCACATAAAATTACTATTACATAGGTTATCCATTAATTATTTCAAAATCCCAAAAAAAAAAAAGGATACCATCTCTGGATTATAAAATTACTATTACATAGGTCATTACGCACAGATTGCCTACACATTTTTGGTACTCGATATGAATAGTGGATTCTCTTAACAGCCCATTGCACTCGCATGGCCAAAGCTAGAATTGGTCCACGTGAACCTTTGGTACTGCAACAACAATGTTAGCTATGGCCATGCGAGTGCAATGGGCTGTTAAGAGACTCCAGCAAATTGCAGACATCACTCATTTGAAGACTCGAAGTGAGTGATTCACACATGTAAAGCCCCCATCAACCATGAGATTAAGTCCACTGACATACCTAGCTTCGTCACTTGCCAAGTAAAGCACTGCATTGGCCACATCTTCCGGCATCAATTCCACTCCCTGCAAGTTTGCATTTTTTGCTGTGAAGGCACGTAAGCCGGCCATTGCATCCTCTGTCCTTTCATCCTCAGGCAAGTGAGCTAATGACAAGTTAGTTGGAACTGCATAAGGTGAGACACAATTCACCCTTATCCCATGTTTGCCAAGCTCAGCGGCAACATTCCTGGTAAGCCCCAAAACAGCATGCTTGGAACCTGCATATGCATGTGGCCCTAGCCCCCCTGTGGTGCTTGCAACACTACCAATGGATATAATTGCACCCTTTTTCAAAGGGATCATAGCACGAGCAGCATGCTTCATTCCAAGGAATACTCCCTTCACGTTGACATCAAAGACCTGTTCAAATGTTGACAAGTCGACATAACGTATGTCTGAGCAAGGAGGGCCAGATAGGCCAGCATTGTTCACCATAATATCAAATGCTCCAAACTTTTCCACAGTGAAGGCAACTGCACGGCTAACATCATCCTCAACCGTAACATCACAGTGGAAAAAGCATAAATTTAGATCACCACCAAGATCTTCAACAAGTTTCTGACCAAGGGAATCTTGAATGTCAACAATACAAACTTTTGCACCGTGCCTGTGGAATAATCGAACGATGCTTTCCCCAATTCCAGAGGCTCCACCGGTGACCAAGGCCACTTTCCCTAATAATCTGAAAATAATTGTCAAGTAAATAAAACAACTTTTTGCACAAAATTAAATACAATTAGGTAGGGTTCGAACACCATTTGTTAGTAACCCCTGCTCATTTTGACTTGTACAGAAATCAGACATGTCAATTTGGAATCCAAGGCTCATGAAACCATTTCATCCAAGACATGCATGCACCTAAGGAAGAGCAAAATACTTTCCACTTCTAGGAACATTTTGGGATACAGGTCTATGGGAAAAGATAATAATATTCACTTTGCAGTAAACTGCCCAACTAACCACCTATTTCTAACATGGACTTGGTAATGTTATCAATAATGAGAAACAAGAGCACCTACAGCCTGCTCGGCTACTAGTAACAAAGACAAGGAACAGGGAACAGGGTTGGCCTTCATATTTCTGTTTGCCACTAGCAAATCGAGATGGCATCAAAGCATGCAATCTGAGCAGATCTGATGATTGATGTGCCATTTTCCAGAATGTAAAACATATGGTGATCAAATTCCTTAGTTTATCAAACTATGATATGGTACATGACCACCAACACAATTCAACAAAATTAGGCAGACAGCAAAATAAAAATAAAAATAAAAGGCAACAAAAATGAAACCAAATGTAAACAAGTGAACACGTTTCCCTAGATGACTCTTTGACTGGAAAGAAGGTTGGAAAATGCTTCACCTACATATGCGGGGCTTATGAGGAGGTTCTGATCTTAAGCTTTTCAGATTCCAAGGGTAGTAGGTGAATACCTCATATGCAATTAATATAGAAATCAACATCATATGACTGAAACCCGTGATTACCGCTGAACAAGACTATCAATGTTATGATCTATGGACAAACCAATCACTATCATAGCTTCAAAGTTTTGGGTGCCCGTCATTTCCAAATTATGATCATAAAGTCCTATAAAAAGTAGTCATGTTGTAATTCACCTCTTCTTTCCAATAAGTGAGCTTGAAGCAACAAGAAGATTAACAAGCATACTATAATGAAATTTTGGTCAAGCAGCGAATCTGATGGAAAACTCAAACAGGCCTTATAAAATTGACTCTTGTAAGAATTAACCAAGTGGCCGACACTTGTTAAATCAGAGCTCTGGAAAGCCTCCTCTAAGTTTGAATCCCATGAACAATATTGTCATCCAAACTAAAACCAATATTAAATATATATGTTACCAAGGAAAAAACCCAGAATAGTTCAAGATTCAAGGAAAAGAACTTGGAAAAGTAAAATCATGCAGGTTTGTATGAGCCATCTAATTCTTCACATTTCAGATCAATATGAAATTTAGGACAACAATCAGAGAAAAACTAAGGTACAAGTGGAAGAAAAGAAAGAGGGAAAAATAGATTTGCACTTAAAATTCAATCATTGGCAAAGCCACGAGTTTGGCTCAAGATGTGAGGGGAAAAAACATATATCAATAAAATAAAATAAAAAAAGATTTCTGCTTAGGAGGCAAGTTCAAGGGGAAAAATATTATCATTAATGCAACAAAAAGAAGAAAAAAAATATATATATATTTTTATAGACGAGAATACCATATAATAAAATAAGAAAAAAATTATAAAGAATCATTAATTCTTTCTCAAGAGCATAAAGACTCAAACCACACTTATAGTCACATTAAGCATAGGAATTGAACTCTTATATGAAGAAATTATAATTTCTTACAAGTTAACAATCAACCCACATGCAGATATGAAGAAACAATTTAGGGGAAAATGATATAGGAACAAAATATTCATCAATCATTACAAGTTATAATTTTTTACCAAAATAAATTTCTGTTAATAAATATTTTTCATTTATAAAAATGATATAATTAGGGGGAAAATTTCCTTTTTTTATTATAAACATAATTACTTAATTTCCTTTTTATTAAGCATTTAGTGCAGAAACCTTTTCGAGCCTGGAGATGATGACCCCCCCAACCAAACCTGCAACCCCCCGCCAAAACTCTCCGCCATTGATTGAAATACAATAAACCCAGAAAAACAAAGAAAGAAAAGTAATCAAATTAAGATGTTTCAAGTCTTTCACCGATCAAACAAACAAAATCACATGATTTTTAAGAAAGAGAACAAGGGGGAAAAAAAACGAAAAAAGCGGATGGTTCCCTTGTAGATTACCGTTGGCTGGGAAGAGAGGATTCCGCAGTACCTGAAGAAGCCATTCCCTCTCTCTCTCTCTCCCCTTCTTCTTCTTCTTCTTCTTCTTCTTCTTCTTCTTGCATCACTAGATATTTTCTTAAAAGGTCTCTCTCTCTTATGTTGGGTGCGTTTTGGGAAGTACTGTTTGTCTTTATGATCCCCTTGTCCACACAAGCTGGCAAGGCCTTTTAGTTTAGGATATCATCGGACCTCAACAATGACAGATACCAGATTGTTTCCTCCTTTCGCAGGCTGACAAAATTTTAATTTTGATGTTAATTTTATTAAAATTATATTTTGGGCTGTAATCCGATCAGAGTATAGAGCCCGCCGCCGGGGGGGGGGGGGGGGGTTTGATAAAAGTGTATAAGGAATCGGATGAAATAAAAAAATAATGTTTGGATTAATATTATGAGAATAAATATTTTAGAATCATACATAAAAATTTATGAATCTACAAAACTCAAGTAAAGTGTTGAATTTTGTTGAAAACTCATATTTGATTCCCAAATAAGCATTTACTCTTATATTTGACCAAAATTATCTATTACTCTCTACTCTCACATTTTATTTTATTTTTTTTATAAAATTATCCATTACTCATATATATATATATATATATTAATAAGTTAATTTTTTTTTTAATTTTTGAAAAAAATATAAAGTTTACTTGATAAACTCATATAATATTTATTTTTTTATTATAAAATTTTTTATTACCCATTACTCATAAAATATTTGTATAAAATTATCAATTACTCATATATATATTTATATATATAAATTAAGCAAATAAAAAAATATAAAATTTATTTGATAAAGTTATATAATATTTATCTTTTTCATTATAAAATAGTCCATTACTCATGTGTGTGTATATATATATATATTAAAAAAAACTAAACGAATGAAAAAAATAAAATTTTTATTATTAAGTTACTTTATTTTTATTTTTAAAAAGAATATAAAATTTACTTGATTAATTCATATAATATTTATTTTTTCATTATAAAATTACCCATTACTCATTACTCATACAATTTTCATTATAAAATTATTTATTACTCATATATATAAAAACTAAATAAGTGAAAAAATATAAAATTTTCATTAATAAGTTACTTTCTTTTTTATTTTTGAAAAGTATAAAAAATTTACTTGATAAATTCATATAATATTTATTTTTTTAAGTGAAATTAATTTCATATAATATTTTAAAACAGTTTATTTTTAATTATTTATAGTTTTTATTGTATATTGGAGTAAAAGTAAAATTGAAAAATTATTAATTATTATTTAAAAAAAAACCAATCAAATATCAGGTATGGTAATAATATTCATTCCAGTGTACTAAACTAAACAGATGAATTGGAATGACTCCATCCATTTCGATTTTAAAGGATATGATTCCGATTCCGATTCCGATTCTCAGAACTGAACCAAATACCCCCTAAATATATGAAAATTAGATTTGCTAACGCTTAGTTTAAGATGCCCATGAGGGGTATTTTAGACATTTTTAGGTAGGGTTAGTGGGGTCAACTCTTCCTTGATTCTCTCTAACAGTGAATTACACTATAACTAGGAGACTAACTTCTCCTTCTCTCTTTGGTGATTGAGACTATCTTTGATGACTTTTATGAGAAAGCTTGAGAGAAAATAAAATTCTCTAGACAGAGAATTTTATTTTTGAGGGTTCTAGAAATTTTCGCATAGAAAAATTTCTCCCGTCATAACGATCACCAGACTGAGGGTTGCGGCGTCGTGGTATTGCGGTGATGGTTCGATTAACATCGTGATCATCATCCCGACCATGAGATCCGATCGAGGAACGGATGGTTCGATTGATTTTTGGGAGACTCTACACGTTGAGGTAACCCTATACCTGAACAATTTATTTTTTTCAAAAATTATTTAAATGCTTCCGCTGCATGTGACTCAATTAATTTCAACATTGGTATCAGAGTTTTGTTGGATTAATTAAAATTAATTTTTGGAATTTTTTTTTGGGTATAAAAATATTGGGTTTAAAATTTGGGGTTCAGATCACATATGAGTTTCGTGAATCCGAGACCACCACTGCGTTACCCATGATCCCTAGAACACAAAAATAATTTTTTCATAATTTTCTGAGCACGTTTTGACGAAGAAAATTTCGGTTGAAAGTTTCAGCCGTGAATAGTGACCGACCCATTCAACCTCAGATTTGTCGAGTTTTATGGCAAATCAATGCATGAAATTTATAGATTTGTAATCCTTATTTCATGCTCTTTAATTTGGTATATATATTGCATATTATTGTACCGAAAAATTGGGTTTCAAAATTAACTGCGGAAGGTCGGAATTTTGGATCCGAAATATGTCGAGTTTAGGGCGTGATTATTCCAAAAATCGAGTTAAGGATGTTTGGAATAATTGGAATTAGAGATTCCATAAAAAATCTGATGAAAATTGAGCCAGAAAATGTGTTTTTCGGATATCGGGTCGAAAGACCCGGTTACAGAAACCATCGGGCGAAGACGAAAGGCTCCAACCAGCAGGCGCGTGCACTGCACGTGCACGGGTGGAGCATGGAGCCGAGGGCGTCGGGCGCGTGAGGTTCATGCGCGAGTGAGGCGCGTGAGCCGGCCTGGGGCGTCCGGGTCGGTTACGACCCGGACACATGTCACCCCTTGACCCGCGCCTGACCACAACCGGATGCGGACCGGGTTTCAGATTCCAACCCGCACCCAGGTCAAAGGCTGTCCCTAGCACGTGCAGGCGCGTGGGACCTCCGGCGGAGCGTCAGGTCGTCTGGAATTGAAATTTTTTCAATTTGTGTGGATCTCATATTCATAAAAGTGACTTTTTGTGGGTTTTTGTGCATCGAATCCTAGTCCAAATGGTGAGATGCTATCACAGATTATGGTGTATGGTGTCTGTTGATTCATACGCTCGTCTTGGGGTATGTATTTGAATTATTTGGGTCTTGTTGATTCGTAGGGTGCACAAAATGTGAGAATAAACATCACAAGTCACGACTATCTCAATGACTGCTTCTAAAATTATCGTATTAGATCTTTGTAAGGGGGATAAAATTGAATGGTGATAAATATGAGATTTTTCACCGGTAGATTCAATTTATTCTCGAGAAGCAAAATCTAATTAAAATTTTGAGGCATGAGATGGTGGACTTCGGGGAGGGTTCCACACCTCAGGGAGACGGGATTAGGAGACATTACATGCGTGGAAGAGGAATAATGGCCGAGTTAGGGCAATCCTCCTGAGTAGCATGCACGATGATATGATCCCAGTCTACAAGTAATATCCTACGGCTTCATAGGTTTGGCTCACCCTATAAAGAGTATTGTAGTGCTCTTACAGATCCTGAGATGAGGATTTTGACTTATAAGCGTAATAACTTATAAGAAAAGGGTTCATCATATGATGATGCTACATTTGATAAAAAATGTCGAGTATGATCGCCGAGTTGGGGAATGTGATCGAGCCCATTTCGGATATATTTTCTAGTACTGGATGCGATCCAGTTCTTTACCTGATTCATGAGAAATCATGAAAGTCTATTTCACATACGATGAAAGTATTCGTACCTTCACTAATGTGAATAGACACAGTGAGCTCGAGTAGGAGCATCTAGAGACGAGTAGGCCATACTCAAGTCATGCTTATGCGGTGGAGTCGAGTAAGGACTCCTGTGGAACTCAAGATTCAGGTAAGAAGAAAACATCTGAGAAAACTGATAATAATAATGCGCAGCAAGAAGGAGTTGGATACGACTAAGGTGTAGTGCTGCATCTGTAGTAGACTTGGTCATTTTGCTCGTGAGTGTGACAAGTGAAAATTATCTCTTCCTTCTTTACGTGGTTTGAGATGCTCATTGTTTTCTCTCCTTCGTGGGTTATGAACATGGGAGCAACCGACCACGTAGCTCGAGATAGGAGCGCACTTATATAGTTTCGCTTAGTGAGTCCTTAAGTAGGAGGATTTACGTACAAAAATAGAGTGTTTGTCGACATTAGAGGGAGTAGCACTTGCAAGTTGGAGTTGCAAAGTTGCTGGACTCTGTATGCTCTTTACGCTCCGAATGTTCGACGGAACTTGATTTCACCATAAGATATGCTCTGTTAATTTGGAAATTTTATAATTTTCATTTATTACGACAATCCTATGATTGGTTCTATTTTGGTCCGTGAGGGACTAAATGCACTGGAAGTGATTCTTTTCAATGGTATTTCTTGTTATCCTCTTAGTGTAAGAGAGGATGAACCTGTTAGCAGTGAGTGGTTTTGTAGAACCCACTAAACGGTCTTGCCTAGACGGCAAACTTACAAGAAAACCATTCGACAATGCAATAAGGGCTGGGACTCTATTGCAGTCGGTTCACTCCAACATCTGTGGCCTTATGAACGTGAGAACCTGAAATAGTGTTGGGTACTCTATTACGTTTATAGACAATTACAAGCGTTTCGGTTATGTTTATCTGATCTCGCACAAGTCTGAGGCATTGAGATGCTTCAGGAAGTTTTCTAGCGAGGTTGATAATCAGTTAAACTTGAGAGTAGAGACTCTCAGAACCAATTGAGGGCGCAAGTATTTGTCTGAAGAGCTCTATTTCAAGAAGGGCATTGCAAAAAACTAACTATTTCTAGCTATTCAGTGAAGTAGAGTAGCTGTGAGAGGAGGAATAGGACTTTGTTTGAGACGGTGAGGCCGTTAATGGCGCAAACCAATTTACTCGTTTCCCATTGGGGAGATGCGTTATTGGCTACAGTCTACGTCCTCAATCGTGTTCTATTGAAGTCCGCAGTCAGTACTCCATATGAGATTTGGACATGGAGGTAGTCTGACCTTAGCCATTTGAGATTATGGGGTTGTGTCACGTATAATCTCTATTTCACGCATTTACATGGCGAGTTAGGCCTGCGAGAAAAGAGATGTATCTTTATGAGATACTCAGAACACTCCAGGGGGTTGTGTTCTGATGAGCATACAGATGACACTCTCACTGAGATTGAGTCTCATCATGCCGAGTTTCTTGAAAGTGATTTCCCTATGAGAGGTGAAATCAATTAGGATTTTATCTTCTATCAGATGGATGAGCGTAGTAGTTGGCTGATCCCAGCGGCGGGACCTAAGAATCCATTACGGATCTTGGTTCTAGTGGGAGTAATCCATCTAGAGGTAAAAATGTTTTCCCTCCTCTTAAGAGTAGTCGAGGACGCGTACCTAATCGTCGCTTTCCGATTGAGGGAGAGGCTCTCAGTGTAACTCTTGAGGATTACAAGAAACCTTTAATTGTCCTAGAGGCTCTTGAGGGTTCTGTGGAGGACCATTGATTAAAGGCCATGGGTAAAAGGAGATGATGAAAATCAACGAGATCTAAGATCTAGTTGATTTGCCTGAGGGTAGTAGGGCCGTTGGGAACATGTGAGTTCTCAACATTAAGAAAAAGGCCGACGGATCGGTGTAGAGGTATAAGGCCCATCTAATAACCAGGGGTTACTCAGACTGAGGGCGAGATTACCTCGATCCGTTTACTTTTAGCAATTGTCGTGGACATGATATGGATTTGGAGTGAGACCAGATAAACGTTGAGACTGTTCTCCTGAGTAGGAGTTTTGGATGAGAAGATCTACAAGGAACGACCATCTAACTTTATTCCTGTAGATCAGGATGATAAGGTCTGTTGACTTCGGAAGTCGACATGTGACCTTAATCATCAATCCAGGCAGTGACACTTGAGATTTCACGAGGAGGTGATATCTCACGGTTTCGTGATGATCGAGGAGGATCATCGCGTATACCTTTTACGTTCTATTGATTTTTTTGTGATCATGTCCTTATGTGAATGACATTCTATTAACTGGGAACAACAAAGAGTATCTGATAACCACGATGGCATGGACATTGTCGAGTCTTGATGTGAAGGACATGAGTGAGACTCAGTTCTTTCTCGAAGTTAAGATCCAGAGGGATCGCTCGAGACAGGTGTTGGCTCTTTCACAGGAGTCCAACATCAAGGAAGTTCTCGAGCACTTCGAAAAGATCGACTACGACCCTAAAGATACTTTTATCGCTAAAAGGTTAGAGCCTAATTCTTGACATATGCCCTAAGACTCAGAAAATGATAACGGAAATGAATAGAGTCCCTTGTACCAGTGCATTGAGTATTCTGATGTACGCAGTGTCGCATACAAGATTAGATGCTCGCTTTGCAGTCAGTATGGTAATTAGGTATTGATCGAATCCTAGAAGGGATCACTGGAGAGCAGTGAAAGGATTCCGAGATATCTCGAGGGAACTGCGGACCTCTTCTAGTGTTACGGAGGAGGTGATTTGCATCTTGTTGGGTATTCAGATACCAACTGGGTTGGTGATTTGAATGTATGCAAATCGATATCAG
This sequence comes from Dillenia turbinata, assembly GCA_037126225.1. Classification (NCBI taxonomy): domain Eukaryota; kingdom Viridiplantae; phylum Streptophyta; class Magnoliopsida; order Dilleniales; family Dilleniaceae; genus Dillenia; species Dillenia turbinata. Next base: position 20,908,220 of record JBAMMX010000009.1, on the reverse strand, counting down.
GTTTTGCTATCTTGGAGTAGTAAGAAGCAAACCTACATATCTCTATCTACGATAGAGATTGAGTTTATGAGATGCTCAGCGACAGTTAGGAGAGTGTTTGGCTCTGAAGATTTCTGGATCACTTAGGGGTTGTGGCAAATAGTGGGAGGCGAGTGATGATTTATTGAGAAAATCAGGCTGCCCTTGACCACACTTGAGACCCTAAGTATCAGTAAGTCCAAACACATTGATACCTAATACCATGTTATGAGAGACATCACCGAGAAGGGTGAAGTGACAAATTAAGTACATTACTATACAGCGTGTTGACTGATCCCTTCAATAAACCCATTGTGAGAGATTCCTATATGAGATATATGAATCATTGGGTTTTGCATGTACATTCACATTTCTCACTTTGTACTGATGCTTATTGTGTTATATATATGACATGTGTGCATGATTGAGTCACTTATTTATAGCACTATTTTATTGTCATATATTTTCTAATTTGTTGTGATAAATGATATGTCAGGCAGACATGGTCGACTCTCTCACACGAGTGATCACCTCCAGCTCTGAGTGAGTGGAGATGAGACGGTTTCTAGTTGAAGAGGCTTTGAGAGTGGCCCTACTAGAACATAAGTCGCCATGATATGTGTTCAGGATGAGGTCATATGCGATATGATCGGCATGGACGTACCCACATCTATGTTGCCTATAAGTAGCCAGATTTGAGATCTCAGATATCACCTGCGACTAGTGATATTGTCTCTGAGATACTCTCTTTGAGATCTTTGGGTAAAGTCTTATGTGTAGACTGAGTCCCATACCTGCACAGTGTTAGAGAAATCTAACATATGCCTTTTGAGAGATGGGGGAATAACACTGTAGCACGCGTTTCATACCGCGTGTGATATGTTGACCAGGGATAGTGAGAGCATTATTTGAGACATTGATATGATTTTGATCCCCGTTACCACTGTGTGAGACCCGAGATCCATTTGGTAGGATCTCTTGTACCCTTATCACTTTCGACTGTTTCTAGAAATTTTGGCTCAGTGTTGCTAATTTAGTCTGTTTACCGATGGCCTGGAAGAAAAATTGAGGTCTGAGGGACAGGTCTAGGAAAGCAGCTGAATTGAGGCTAATAGATTCGAGTTTGGGAAAAGAAAGACCAATTGACATTACATCATTGTGTTGTATTCATCGACTAGCCTATTATGTCTGTCCATATTGGGATATAAGCATAATAGTAGATACACAGTCGAGTATTTATTGAGGATTACTTTCGTTGAGGAAAATAGCTCGATGGATATAATTAGTTTTGGATCTGGGGTGCAGCGAGTTCTTTTGATACTAACGATGGCTTCTCGATCATTCTAACAGGTGCATCGAGAAGTCTTTGCTTGCAGGTGTACTTGCAGGTCGCACGATGCCCAATCCTGTATGAAAGTCCAGCAGGGTGATGTGTGAAAGGTCACATGAGTTGTGATCTTGTGACAGACGTATAATGTCCACGTGTGCAAGTGAGAGATATTGGTTTAAGATGCCCACGATGGGCATTTTAGACATTTTTAGGTAGGGTTAGTAGGGTAACTTCCACTAACCGATATTTACCCACTCTTCCTTGATTCTCTCTAACAGTGAATTACACTACAACTAGGAGACTAACATCTCATTCTCTCTTTGGTGATTGAGACTACCATTGATGACTTCTATGAAAAAGCTTGAGAGAAAATAGAATTCTCTAGAGAGAGAATTTTATTTTTGAGGGTTCGAGAAATTTTCGCGTAGGAAAATTTCTCCTGTCATGACGATCACCGGACTGAGGGTTGCGGTGTTGTGATATTACAGTGGTGGTTCGATTAATATCGTGATCACCATCCCGACCGTGAGATCTGATCGAGGGACGGACGGTTCGATTGATTTTTGAGATACTCTACACGTTGAGATAACCCTATACCCGAACTATTTATTTTTTCCAAAATTATTTAAATACTTCTGCTGCATGTGATTCAATTAATTCCAACAATAACTTATAAATTATATTTAAAAATAAATAAACAAATAAATACAATACCAAAAAGATCGATTTGAGTATGAATTTATACGTGATTAGTGAGGCGATGAAATCTAATTAAAATAAATTAAATAAATAAATAAATCGCCGGATTTTCTTGGGCATAAACTAATTAAAATAAAATTATTTTTATTTAAAGGAGTTTGGTTTGTTAAATATGTTAAATTTTAAAAATGATATTTTAAAATCATAGATTAGAAATTTAATTTTATCATAAAATTGTTAAAACTCATAAGGTATCATCAAAAGATAGGAGAGACAATTTCATTAGAAGTTGTACTCCAAAAATGAGAGATTTTCCACTAGAAAACAATGTTTTCTTATTAAAATAGAGTTTTTCTTGTAAGATTAAAAAAAGCATTTAACAGTGTCTTAAATTGCACATAAGGAACGAGAAGTTTATAAAATAACTGAAAAAGAATGCGTCTAATACGATGTAGAAAATTTTATAAATAATTTTTGGAAAATTTTTTTAATTAAATGTCATTGATGTTTCTCCTGTATATTTCTAAGGTGGAGACCCTAATATCTTGTTATTCACCTCTTCTATAGCCATCCCTAACTAAACACAACCCCAAGGTTTGACATTAAATTCAGTTAGGTTCTAGCACTATCTCTAACCCTAAGCTCAAATGCTAATACTAGGCATTAATAAGAAACCTAGCATGCACATACCATTATTGCATGTAGGTACTTTGAGAATTTGGTCTTGGAAATCAAGAGTAGAACAACCATCCAACAATTCAAGAACTGTTGGATTTTAGAGAATGAGATTAGCAAAATCTAGTCCAAATCAAATCCAACCCAAAAGGAAACCCAAATCATAGTCCAAGAAATGTCCAAAATCTGACCCAAAAGTGGCCAGAATACTAGCATAGAAATGCACTTTGGGTTTTGGCACAATCTGACCAGAATCCAGGTCATGTTAAACCCAAATCAAGGCAGACCATAGTATAATAAGATATTCAAAATCTATATCCTTTCCATCCTATTCCAAACTTGTTAAGGTCCAAAATGAAATGCCAAAAAAAGTCTAGAAAAAGCTCAAAACACAACCCAATCTATCAAGAGCATTTTGGATAGAATTTCAAATGACCAATTTTTCTTTCTTTCTACCAGCTAGTTTTTGTTTTTACCGGTTATTTGAGATTCTTTCTTTATAAATACCTTTCTTGTCTCTCATTTGGAGAATGGAGAAAAATTGAGAAAGTCTAAAGAATAATTTTCTCTCTAGAGTGAAACAAATTTTTCCACTTCCTTTTCATTCTTTGATGTAAAGGGTGATTAACCAACTTATTCTACTATACAAATTCTCACTCAATTTAGGTCAATTGTCCCTCTCTTGTTCTTGGGAAAAAGTTTTATTTTCTCTTTGTACATTTGTTGAATAATACAAAAAAGTTTTCTTTTTATCCTTTCATCACTTTTGTTTGGTATCAGAGCAAATTTTGATCCATTTGTCTTTTGTGAAATTGAATTGAAAAGCCAAGAGAAGATGCTTACATTGTAAGAAACTAGGACACTCCAAAAGTCGGTGTTGGCTCCTCTATCCACATCTCAAGACAAAATTCTTCTGGAACATGTGACAATCTCCTGCTAAGCTATCTAGAAAAGCAGTACTAGTGTTGGCTCTGGAATTCTTTTTAAAATTGCTTGAGTAAATCAATAGAAAATCTGTTATTGAAAGAGTTTTAAAGTTGATCATGCAAATTAAAGATCCCAAGAATCATCAAATTTACAAGTCGAATATTGATAGGATCATAAAGTTTGCATAAGTACAAGATATGATGCACAGTCAAGGAATATGTTTTAACTCTTTTTCAAACTATCATGTATTAGCACCACATAAAAATGATAGTTATGAATTATGGCATACTAGATTAGGATATCCACACAATCAAGCCTTAAAAAGTTTATTTTCAAACAAAAATTGAGAGGACAAACACTAAGATGCATGCATTTCTGGAAAAGAAATTCAAACACACTATCTTGTGTCCGAGATTAAATATAAAGAGTCTTTTGAGTTTGTACACTTTGACATATAGACAACCCTTGTAGAATCTAGGTGTGGGTTTAAATATTTTATATCATTTATTAACTATAAGACTAGATACACATAGGTCTATATACTTACATCTAAGACACATGTATTCAAGATATTTCAAAATTTTCACCAATGTGTCACTAAGCAAAATGATGGAAAAATAAAAGTGTTTAAGATAGATAACATGAGAATATATGAGCCATAATTTTAAGAATTTCCTAAAAAAAAATGTATAATCTACCAAGAAAGAAAAAATGGTGCTGTCAAAAAAAAGAAAATCGACACATCCTAGAAATTGTAAGGACAATAAGGTTACAAACAAACATGTCTAAAAGATATTGGAGTGATGTAGTAAGTATTGCCACTCATCTGATTAACCGACTGCCCTCTAAAATATTTTAATAGAAATCCCTATTGGAGTTACTCACAAAGACTAAACCGAACCTTCGTCACCTAAAAGTGTTTGGTTGTATTTGTTATGTGTATGTTTTTGATCAATTTAGGGACATGTTAGACAAAAAGGCCAAACGGTGTGTTTTTAGGATATGGATTATTTGAAAAAGGAGTTTTAACTCTAAGACTAACTAAATATATATATCGAAAGATTGTAGAAAACGAGTTTTATTTTGCAGATACAGTTGCAAAAGAGATGCCGAGACAAGAAAATCTACAAGCCTTCTAGTTTTTTTCAATAACCAAGCAATCCTTCACATCAATCTAATGGGGAGGAAAGCATGGAGCAAGGGGGAGAAGCACCAGCAACCTATAAATAGAAGAAGAAAAGAAACACCTCCGAAACTGAAGGAAGAAGGGAGCTCGGGGAGAACAACCCTAAAGTGACTTACCTCCTCCGAATATACAAAAGAAGTCCAGGGATTCTCCACCATCTCTACCACCTCTTAGAAGATCAATAAGACTAAGGTTTCCTCTATCAAAATTAGTAAACAAAAAAGTATTCTATAACTCTAATGTAATCACTCAACTAAAGAAGGGAAAATCTAAGAGCAAGTCTACAAAATCTGATGAATTCTACCTTCTGATTCCTGAAACAAAAAGTTCATCAACGGGTATGCACTACAAAGCTAAGCACTCAAAGGCTGATTGTCATCTAGTCATCAACAAGACTAGAATTAATCAATCTCCAGTTATTTTTGATAAGTTAGACTCCATAGATTTTTCTTAACCAAAGTTAAAAGGGAGTGTTGGAAATCAAGAGTAAAACAATCAGCCATCAATTCAAGATTTGCTGGATATTAGAAAATGAGATTGGTAAAACCTAGTCTAATCCCAGGTTTAATCCAAAAAGAAGTCCAAATCATGATCCAAGAAGTGTCCAAGCTTTGGCCCAAAAGTGGCAAGTATACTAGCCTAGAAATGCACTATGGGTTCTGGCCCAATTTGGCCACAGCCCAGGCTATGTTAGGGCACAAATCAAGGTAGCCCAATAGCCCAAGTAGTTTATTAAGGCTTACATCCTTTCTAACCTATTTCAAACTCATTAAGGTCTAAAATGGAAGTCAAAAAAAGCCTAAAAAAGGCCATATCACAGCCTAATCTACCAAGGGTATTTCAGACAGAATTTCTAATGGGTACGTATCTTCGAGTAGCATACGATCATTGGTTCCATAACATAGTATATAATCCTTTGTTCTCCTTAAATACTTGAGTTTGTGTTTTATTACTACCCAATAAGTTGGTTTTGACTCTAACTAATGCCTAATATCCATGTCAATTGCAAAACAAATATTTGATATAGTGCACCACATAGCATACATAAGACTACCCACAACTAAGGTACAATGCAATTTCTTCATCTTATTGATCTCTTCAAGGTTTTAAGACCATGATCCTTAGAGACACTCTTTCCACGTCTGAAAGGTATGATACTTTTGTTAGAGTCATACATGCTAGATCTGATGAGAATCTAATTAGTGTATCAAATTTAAGATATGATTGATTTATTGCTCTGGTGATCATGCAAAAGGTCAACGCCCAAAACGTGGCTTATCTTGCGTGTCTTTCATACTAAAACAACTACATAACCAAGCCAAAATAAATGAAAATGCATTTTCAACGAGTAGAGTATCATCTGCACACAACACTTGGACAAAGAAAATATCATTTCCAAACTTCTTGTACAAAATATATTTCAATATTTTGATTAAAATCATATAACTTCATTCGTTAATCAAAACAAATGTTTTATAATCTAGATGCGTACTTAAGTCCATACATGGATTTCTTAAGCACAAATACCATGCATTTTGAGGTATTTAGTGATGAATCATTTTGGATTGCATTATAAAGATGCTATCATTAAGATGTCGACATCTACCAATAAAATTTCATAACTACAGTGCCATGTTATAACAAAGAGGATCTAAATAGGCATTAGTGTGGATTTTGGTGAAAAAATTTTATAATGAGTTACCTTTATCACCAATTGAGTCTTTGAATGTGTCAACTTTACCTATCTATTTCTCTCCTTTTCTAATAGATCCACTTGCACCATTTGAGTTTTACCTTATTCAGATACAATTACAAGGTTCCAAACATGATTAGAGCACAGTCTGCATTTTAGCTTTCATCACCGAATGCCATAAATCAGCATTCATATCCGTAACTGTTTCATCATGTCTGGTGAGATTTGATATTCGAGTATCAAAATCTACTCTAGGTAGTTTTCTAAGACATCTGTTGGTACTCTAGGTACCCTCACTCTACAAGGAAGCATCGGATAAGTACTAGAAGTTTATACCACCTTTAGAATACCTCTGTTCGTGGTCTCTCCACCACTGCTCGCTGCCTTCCTCTACCCTTGCAACCTCCGGCAAGAACCCGTAGCTGCCCCCCTTATCACCTTCTCCTGATCTATCTCACATCTGTCTACTCTCTTCCATTTCCATCTGCCACCTTTTCTTCGGAGATATCCCTTCTGCTTCTGTTCCCTCTGCCTTATTAATATTATTACTCTTGTCATTTATCTCTGCATTATTGATAACTATTATTTATATTAATATTATTATTAATGTTATTGCTATTAATCATATTATTATTATTATTATTATTATTATTATTATTATTATTACCATTCAATTGTTTAGTATTAGTTCCTCACACTTTGCATGTGCATTGGTTGCTTGTCCATGTTGACATTCTTAGTTATTTATTATTTATTTACTAATATTAGTATTAATAATATTATTATCTATTAATATACAATATATTGCTATGAATTTAAAACTATTAAAATATAAAATTTTCCAAACTCATAGTGGTATAATTGTAATATAAAATTTATTATCTTGTTGTGATTTTTGTGTATATAGATATAAGATTTGATTTAATTTGATTTGATTTTATTATATTATATTATATTATATTATATATCATTTTATTTCATTTTTAATCATTTTCTTATATTAATTTCTGAAAAACTCCGTCACAGTTGGTTCCAAATCCGAATAAAGGAGTAGGGTTGCAGTAGGTTGACAGCCAGCGTAAAACCTTTAGTCAAATTAAAAATGAAAGACAAATATAAAAAAATGATTGGGGCATTTTCCCCTCAGCGACACATTATATCGGATCCCGGGTATAGTGACAAGTTACCAAGGGATATTAGGGTGTAGGTAAATAGGATAGTCCATGAGGATAGGATTCGTCTAGCCACTTGGAACGTAATATCCCTGACCGAAAAATTAGGAGAGATAAGAGAAATAATGAAGAGAAGAAGAATTAATATCATGTGCCTCTAAGAAACCAAATGGGTGTGAGAGAAGGCTAAAGTAGTAGAGGGTTATGGACATAAACTATGGTACTCAGGTAAGAATAGAATTAAGAATGGAGTAGGAGTAATAGTACATAAAAATCTATTAGAGGATGTAATAGAGATAAAAAGAAAGGATGATAGAATTACACTAATCAAACTAGTAAATGGAGAACATGTAGTTAATATAGTTAGTGTGTATGCGTCTCAAATAGGTATCGATACAATTAGTAAAAAATAATTTTGAAAATATTTAGATGAATTTATACAAACAATACCGAATGAAGAGAAGTTATTTATTGGAGAAGACCTAAATAGAAATGTAAGAGAGAAGAATGAGGGATTCGAAACCGTACATGGTAATTTTGGTTTCAGCAATAGCAATGAGGCAAGAAATACCATTCTATAATTCGTCATAGCATTCGATTTGGCACTCGTTAACACATTTTTCAAGAAAAAAGAGTTATACGTAATTACCTATAGAAGTGAGTCAAATGCTAGTAAGATAGATTTTTTACCCACTAGAAGAGATGATAGAACAACCTGTAAGGATTGCAAGGTTACCATACGAGAGTGTGACAACTCAACACAGACTTTTAGTTTTAGACGTACAAGTGCCTAAATGACAAAAATAACGTCGACCATATATGGAGCCAAGAATTAAGTGGTGGAACCTAAAAAGGGAGAAAGTGATGACGTTTTGAGATAAAGTAATTGGAGTAACAAATTGGTCTGCTAGTAAAAATTCATAAACAATGTGAAAAGAGATGTCTAATAATATTAAGAACATAGGTAGGGAGATCCTTGGAGTATCCAGGGCAGAGCTTCAGCAGGAAGACTTATGAAAAATACAAACATGCAAAAAAAGATGTAAAAAAGACTATATACAAAAAAAGAGTAAAGTGTACAATGAATTATATAAAAGGCTTGAGACTCGAGATGAGGATAGAGAGATCTACAGAATTACCAAGTTAAGGGAAAGAAAGTGAAAAGATTTAAATGATGTTAGATATATTAAAAGTATAACCAATAGTATACTAGTAAAAAACGAAGACATAAGAAAACGGTAGAGGGAATATTTTGAAAATTTGTTTAATGCAGAGAATACAATAGATATAGAAAATACCGAGATACCTCAGAAGAGATTAATTGAGACTTTAAACGTAAGATTCGTCCCCATGAAATAAAGGAGACCTTAAAGAGAATGAAAAAAATAAAACTATTGGACCTGATGACATTTCGATTGAGGTGTGGAAATATTTAGGTGAACTCGGTGTAATAATGTTAACAAATCTTTTTAACAAAATTTGGTAAACAAAGAAAACATCCTAAATATGGACAGAAAGTACACTTGTTCCATTGTATAAGAATAAATGGAACATACAAGATTGTTCCAACTATAGAGGAATTAAACTCATAAGCCATATAATGAAATTATGGGAGAGAGTGATAGAGCATAGATTAAGAAGAGAGATAAGAGTATCGCAGAACCAATTTGGATTTATACCAGAACGATTCACCACCGAAATAATTCACTTGTTAAGATAGTTGATGGAAACATATAGAGCACAGAAGAGAGACCTACATATGGTTTTTATTGATCTAGAAAAAGCGTATGATAGGGTCTCTAGGGATAGTTTGTGGTTGACACTAATGAAAAAAGGGATTTCACTGAAATACATTAACCTTATTTAGGATATGTACGAAGGAGATGTGACCAATGTAAAAACTTGCGAGAGCATGAGCGATAATTTTCCTATTAACATTGGGCTCCATCAAGATTCGGCACTGAGTCCCCTACAATTCGCAATAGTGATAGATAAAATTATAAAAAATATCCAAGATAAAATACCATGATATATACTCTTCACAGATGATATAGTTTTGGTTGATGAAACTAGAGAGAGTATCAATACTAAATTAGAGTTATGGAGAGTTACATTAGAATACAGAAGATTTAGATTAAGTAGGTCTAAAACTGAGTATATGAGATGTGATTTTAGCGATAACAATCAAGACAATGAAGAAACGATCAGATTAGAAGGAAGAGAAGTACCAAAGAATGAACGATTTAAATATTTTGGTTCCATCATTCAAAATGATGGCAATATCGATAGAGATGTGAATAATAGAATTCAAGTAGGTTGGATGAAGTGGCGAAAGGCATCCGAAGTTCTCTGTGATCGCACGATACCATTATATTTAAAGTGAAAATTTTATAGAACTGCAGTAAGACTTGCGCTCTTGTATGACACTGAGTGTTGAGCTATCAAACAACAATAAGAGCAAAAAATGGCTGTTGCTGAGATGAAAATATTTAGATGGATGTGTGAAAAACTAGAAAAGATAGAATTAAAAACGATAAGATACGTAATAAGTTGGGATTTAGTTCAATTGTGGATAAGATAAGAGAGTACTGCTTGAGGTGGTTTGGGCATAAACATTGAAGTTCTAAGAACGCACCTGTTAGGAAAATCGAGAACTTAAATATAGGAAAGTTAATAAAACGTAGAGATATGTCATTGAAGATTTGGATGCAATGTATTCGTAAAGACATGATAGATATGGATTTAGTTGAGAATATAGTTTTAGATAGGAATGAGTGACGTAGAAGAATCCGCACAAATTAAATCAATTTTATTTTATTTTATTTTTATTTTTTTCTCGATATTTGTCTCTCATATGGTTGATCTCAAATTTTTAGGATAGAAGATCTAGATTGTTGTTATTGTTGTTAGACTTTTTCTAAACTAACTTCTCTCGTAACCTCTAGATAAATATTCTTTTCTTTTTCTAAATATCTTCAATGGATGATTAGAATTGCCCCTTTTACAATCCGTTTGATGGAGGGTTTGGTGGGAAAGATGGTTTTAAAGAACTCATCTATATTTGATAAAACAATTTATTGTAGGGAAATATTTTGGAATATTTCATTTTCCAAACCTAATTTTTCAATCCCATCAAATCAGTGGATTTTGGAGGGGAGTGATTCTCTTTTAAAACTATAAATACTAAATTTGCTTTTATACATTTTATTTTAAAAATCTAATAAAGAGCGTCTCAATTGTAATCTAAATTCAGCGTGTATCTCTTCTCTATTAACTCTCTTTTTCTGATTCGCCTCTCCACATTCTTAGCATTTCATAATATATTCTTATTTAATTCGATTTCAATTGACTTGTACAATATTATTGTCTCATATAGTTAATAAAATCCTTTTTGCCTATGACGTAGCAATTTTCACCTGCTATTGTTTTTGCTCTTGCTAAACTCTCCTTTTAGTAAAGTTAGTTTCTTTGTCCATTTAGTCCATTTAGTTGTTATCTAATAATTTATTATTTTTACTCTAATCTTAATTATTTCAATGATTTTACTTTTTTGTTCTTATATTGTGTATAGTTGAATTGTTTTTATTCGTAAAATATTTATATTTCGTAGGTCAATAGTCAAGAAATTAAAAAAGAAAAATCACATTATATAAAATTATGTATCATCTTGCGATGGTTGTTGCATTGCAATGTATTATTGTTGCTCGACCTTTTTCTTCAAATGCAATCTTGTAAGAAAGAACTTAGTGCAATAATGGGCCCTTAAAGAGAAAGAATTAGAGTGAAAATTTTACATCGAATAACAAATAGTTATGAAATCCGAAAGATAGTAAGAATGGGACCACAATTTTTTTTTTTTTTTTTTTTTTTGAATTTGTGTGCCCTTTTAGAAAGAGAAGGTGAACTCAAGCTGACAAAAAGGGTTTCGGTGAAAGAGCAAGTTGCGAAAACATTTTATATTTTAACGCATAGTATTAAAAATTGTGAAGTGTAATTTTGGTTCCAATGATAAGTTGAAAACACAAGTTGCCATATTCATAGAATGTTGAGAGTTATAATTAAAGTAGAAAATAAATTTCTATGACAATCTGATGGTTCAAAAATCTCACCTGAGATAATTCTTAACAATCGATTCCATTCATATTTTAAGGTAAAATTTTTAATTTATTTTTATTGTTTTTATTAAGAATGTTAGGTTTTGATGATATTAAGATGAAATTAAATAGGTTTAAGGGTATCAGAAAATAGGATTGAAAATCATAAGTTTGGAGCCCCTTGTCAACCTGTTTCAAATACTCCTGTTGACTTGAACATCATTCAAAGAAAAACAAAAATCTTGTCGACATACTCCATAGACATGTCAACCCAAACTGTAATATGTCCACCTGATGATTTCCTTTGTCAACTTGAGCATCACTCATAGAGTAACAAAAGCCTTGTCGACACAACCAAAAACAGATCAACCTGAATAGTGACATGTCCACCAATTAAAGTTCTCATGTCCACCAATTTTCACCAATGTCAACCTGTTGCAACTCTTGTTGACCTATGCAAATAAGAACACACAATATGGCTAAGTAAAAGCTTGTTGACACCTATGTCATCATGATGTGCACTCTTCACACTTTGTCGACCTGAATTAGAGATATGTCCACATACTCTTAAAATTTGTCCACCTGATCAATTTTATCAGTCCACCTATTATCCATGTCGACCTGTCTAAACATCATGTCCTCTTATTTATGCAACAGGTCCACCAATTTTCAGACATGTCAACCTGAATATTTCCAAAGTTGACCTGATCATTTACATGTCCACCTGTTTGAGCACTCAGGTCTTTCAGACTCAAGTTCTATGTCGACACATTAATTGTCACAATGACCTAAACCTTAGCAAAACATTAAGATATATCGACATACCCGAAAAATTGTCGACCTATTATTATGCACAATGACCTATACTATAAATACACATTGATAGATCAATCAGGTCCACCAATTTGAAAACTCAGGTCCACTAATTTCTCAATGAATAGAGCTTTGTCAACATGTGACTTACCTATGTCAACCTGATTTTCTTGAAATTGTGTTAACCTTGAACTTAACGTATGTCGACACATCACCATATGTCGACAAATTCAAAAACCCTTGTGTCGACCGACATTTCAGATATGTCGACAAGCCCTTACTTAAAAGCAATTCATAGAAAGTCGATATAATATTGTTCAAATTGATTGATAAATTAAATCGGTCTATATGTTTATCAGAATTGGTTGACAAATCTTACTGATCAACCTGCTTGGCTATTATGTCGACCTAGTTATATGGAATTACAAAGCAAATCTTTTGAAATCAGGTCGATGTGTGTGTTAGTCTTGTCAACCCAAGGTTGTAAGAAACCAGAATTCGAAAATTCTGAGAATGCAACGGTTATCTCTTTTTTGGACTTTTTTTATGCATTACCTTTTTGATGTAAAACTAACGTTTAAATGAAGCAAACCGCCCCCTAATTGGTGAAATGAAAAGTGTCGCTAGTGGAAATACAAGTCTCAGCTGGAAACAATGAACAGAGCAACGGGTGAACACATTAAATGAAGTTGGTAAAGGATATTAATGTACAATGTTCGGAAGCTCACCAACCATGCAACGACTCTCTTCAATGAGGCTATAAATACCAGAGAGATGAGAAATGAAGAAAGAAGATGAATGCACCATAAAAGTTCTGAATCATTGTGAGCCCATCATATTGTGCTCTATCTCTCAAAGTCTTTGTACTCAGTTCTTACAATGTTTCATTTATCTTGAGTACAATTTTCTATAAGCTTAAAGATTATTTAATCTGAGGAGTCTGGCCTCATCTCATAGACAATCCCTGTGCTATACCTCTGTGATTGTACAAGACCAGTGTGTTTAGAGAGAGAAACAGCCTGTGAGAGGTTGGGTTACTATTTTGAGATAAACACTGTATAAGGTTTGAATTGAACCTGTAAATCAAGTTTGGGAATGTTTGACTTGAACCTGAGAATAAAGTTTGGAAAGGTTTAGGCTTAAACCTGCGAATCAAGTTTGGAAAGGTCTAACTTGAGTCTGGGAATCAAGTTTGTAATTGTGAGATATTAGTGGAAAACCCAATGGGAGCCTAGGAGTGGACGTATACCGGGTTTGGTGGAACCACTATAAAAACTTTTGGTGTCCTTTATTATTATTCTCATTTGTTGCCAATTATACATCCACACCAAATATTTCAAAAATCCAAAATAGTCAAAAATCACAAGAAAAATATCTATAATCAACTATTCAACCTCTTCTAATTGCTTAACAATTGGTATCATAGTAGGACTCTTGTTTAAAGGATTTAAAGACCTCAATAGAAAAGATCTTAAGATGACACTTGATCGAATCAACTCATCACAAGAGGCCTCCACATCAAGCAGAAGAATCGAGCATTTCAAGAAAACAAACAGAAATACAAATGGCTTAAAAAGGAGCAAAAAACGTGACATCAGAAGAAGAAAAACCATCCAATGTAAAAATGAGGGATAGTCGAAAGCCCGATGCAAAAGGCTCACGGAAGCTGAGAAAGAAAAAATCTTAATTGGCTTGAGCAACAAGGACGGAAGCCAAAATGAGCAACAACAATGCTTCATAGTAGCAAATGAAGATGATCATGATGTAAGTTGCTCTAACTCTGTATCTTATTCCTTTGATGAAGAAGAAAATAGTGAAAATAATTTTTCGTTAGAAAAAATGCAAGATGTTCTAATAGAAGCTGTTAATGAACTAAAGAAGATGGTTAATAAAAACTCAAATTTTAAAAAAAATGATCAATAAATTAGAAGACGAAGATAATAAAATTATTGATGAAAACAAAAGACTTAAAGAAGAGAATGAAAATCTTAAGATAGAAAATGAAGAACTGAAGAAGAAAAAACATCTGTTAGAAGTACAGAAAAATATAGAGATAGAAAATCTTAACATCTTGAATAACAAACTAAATGAATTGAAAAAAAATATATGATATTTTAAAGTAAGATAAAAATAAATTGCAAGACCAAATCGAAAATGCTGATAAACTGAAAATTGAACCTGAAAATCTTAGAATCATGTAAGTCAGCATCAGAGAGAATGAACATGAATTATCAATTGTAAAAGATGAACATAAGAATGAAAAGAACAAAAATCAAAAACTTAGTTCTTTATTGCACAAATTTATTCAAGGGCAAGAAAAATTAGATTTGATACTTGGTGTTTAAAGGACAGTATATAATAAAGGGATATAGCCCCCACAACAACTCGGAAGATGCTATATAGTTTCTTTGTACCAAGCTCAGAGACTAGTAAACCTAAAACTAGATGTTATACTTGTATGAAATTAGGTCACAAAGTAGAGCATTACAAACTCAAGAAGCAAACCAGTGTAAATAAGGACAAAAGATCATCAAAATTTCTAAAAGGCACACACTATAGCAAGAATGGTCATAACTCACATGCATGCTGGCTTAAAAATGAAACATCTAAGAAAACTACAATACAGTGGGTACAAAAGACAGACAGAACTATTATTTCTACTAACCCAGCCTATCTAAACAAATTTGGATACCAAAAGGCAAAACTTGAGTGTGTATTGCAGATCAGTTCCAAAAGAGGAACATTAAAAGTGTAATGTTAAATGGAATCAAGAATATTCGAATTCAAAAGGCAAGAGGGCTGTTGAAAGGTAACACTTATATAACCCTTGACTACCTTCCTTGAGAAAGTATTATTTGAATCTTGTTTGCTATAAATTCTCCTATATTCTTCTGACATGCAATACTAAAAATAGGAGTTAGTGCAAAATAAAGAAAAAGAGATAATGGTATGAATATAGTATAGTACTCACATTGAATAGAGTCTTAATTAAGCCAAAATTTAAAGAAAACACCCTATAAGTTTAGAAAGGATAGATAACCCGATATAGGTTACCTTCATAAAATCAGTTGTAAGTGCTGAAAAATGAAAAAGGTTTCCTAAAAAACTTTGTAAGCCAAAGTACTCAATGAAAGAACCAAAGCAATAAAAGAATAAATCCATAGTTAAATCTAGTCCCTCTAGATGTTTTACAAGTACCTTTCAGGGAAGCTAGATAAGGCTAAACAAAATCTAAAAGTTAGCAACAAAAGACAAACAAGACATGAAATTTGAAAACTCTTTGACATGTTGAAAGATTAGTCTTTGCATAAACTAATTTGACAATCAAATGAATTCTCTCAAAACTTTTATCTGGACTTAAAAGCAAAGAGAGAACCATATCACAAATTCTGTCTAATCTTGCCTTGATTCCTAATTAGTGTCCAAAAATCAGTCCTTCTCCACAAAACTTCTCTTGAAATCTGTTATTCCAAGAAAGATTATAAATTGGGATTCCCTAGAAAACAAGGGAATTTCTTATGGAGCATATATGAGGGAATATATCCTCCTAACCTTATCATCTCTCCTTTCCCATTTTACTAAAGGCTAGTAAAACCATTCTACAATATTTTGGAAGGTCATGTTGGAGCCTCTCTAGAAAAGAAAAATAGAAAGACAGTGAAATAACCATATGAATCTATCCTCGTTTGGAGAAATAAAGATGATAATATTACCCAAACTTATCTGTAATATCAACAATCTGGAATGGGTGCCTAGTGGAACTTGTAAGCCTTACCTCAAAACAAATATTTTAGATGATGTAGGAACTGTATTCAAAGACAATCAACTCTCATTAGTTGAAACAAAAGCCTCATCTCTGCATCCCCATTAAAATTGCTTTAAAATGATTATTCATTGTCTTAGACCTAAAACAATAAGACATGATTTTATAACTAGAGAAGACTATTGAATAATTGGCATGTCGTGGACTCCATTACTTAATTCCTCCGAAAATGATAAAAGTTAGAATAGTGAAAAAAGGAAGCCTTCCATATGCTCCATTGACGTCTGAAATCATCCTTAGCCTTGGAATAGTTATCTTTGCACAAATGGAAATTGAACCGAATCTAAAAATGGGAACTTCTTCTTCTCTTTGTGAAAACTGTGAAGTTGTTGATAATCCTCAAACATCGAATCAAATTATCTATCAAACAACTTAACCAATAAATTCCTTTCAACAGAAAGATGAAGCCCTAAATAATGAACTCTTCCAAATCCAAAAACGAATTACTTCAACTGAAGGAAAGAATCATCAGAACTGAAAGAAGGTTCAATATGCTTGAGAATGATAATTCAATAAACAAGTAATAACGAAATTGTCTCCTCCTTGAAAGCCTGTTAAAATTATAAATTAAAGTCTCTTTAATCTATCTCGATTGAATGTCTATCTGTCTACTTACTGCTATTGTGAATGTTGAATTGTTACTAGATGACATTATTTCTTCATATCATCATTTAAAAGCATGTGAACCTATTGAACAAATCTAATGCACTTAGCTCTGTTGAAATCCCTATCGCCTGCACTATCACTCCTACGTCTTAGGCTGAAAATAAAAAATAAAATGAATAATAAGAATCAGTTAAAATGTAAGCAGAAAAACTCTTTTGCTAATTTCCCAAATATTGAAATCCAGAAGGAAATCAATAAGAAGGGAAAGATGTGAATATAAAGTCGATCAACTTAAAGTAAACAATCAAAATTAAAAATATTTGGAGCCAACCGTCAAAGGACAAGTGGTAAAATGCTTGTGATAATGGTTTATTGTAACAATTTGTTCAGTAAACTATGAACTATGAATGGCCAACCTTAAAGAAAAATACCCTATGAACTTCATAAAGATAGAAAACCTGTTACAGGTTACTTCCATACATGAGGGTGAAAATGCTGAAAAAATGAGAAGGAATATCAAAAACCCATCCAACCTCCATCAAAGCATAAAGAAAGAGTAATAAAATACTCTTGGTATATCAAAAACTCGAATTTTGATTACATGGATTCTCTAATGCTAAATGTGGAGAATACAAATTAGAGATAAAAGTGCCAGTGGTACTTGTTAATTCTTTGGAAGCATGTTAATATCAAAAAAAAAAAAAGTGGTGTAGCATTGTCAATATCTAAAGATTAAAATGTCTCTACTGAACAAAGGAACACAGTCAAAATCCTTCCCAAAGTCAACAAGGTGCTATAAACTTAACTAAAAATATAATGCATTCACTCTCAAACCAAATACACTGAAGTGAGGTATCACTTCATCATAGATCATATCGTAAAGCAGTTTGCTGATATCCTCATTAAGCCATTGCTTAAGAATAGATTTTTCTTAAGCTGAGAAGAGAACTAGGAATGACAAAAATGGAGAAACATATAAGAAATCTGAAAAACAAATTGAATTTCAGAAGGATGTCAACAAGTTAAAAAAGTGAACATCCATGAAGACCCACTAATAGTAACCTTGAAAATCATGTTGACCTGCTGATTGAAAAATGAAAATATGCATAGTCTTGTCAACCTGTATATTAATATGTCGACTTGTATTAAAGTCGAAAATAAGTCGATGCCTATAAAAATATTTCGACCTGTTAATCATTTGACCTTTTAAATAGGTCAATGTGCACAAAAACATGTCAACCCGGGACATTCTAAAAGGAATGCAAACGGTCCTTATGTTGACCCCTCTCTCTCTCTCTAAACCCAATTTCAAAATAATCCTAATTTTCGTCCCTTTCTCTAGGCGATTCTCGATCCTTTGAAACTCTAGAAATTGAATCAAGACAAACCCTCTACTTCATTGCAATCGATTGAGGTAATCGCTTGCTACAATACACATAAGTTTAGGTCACTTGAGCAGAGTAAACTCTATGAGCAAGTGTTCACACGGAGCAAAGTAAACTCTATGAGCGAGTGTTCTTGCAGAGAAAGATTAATCAAGGATGATTAATCGACTGGGGCTTTTTGAAGAGGATAAATTTCAGGTACGAGGAACACTTGAATGAGGTATGCTCCAACTGGTTAATTATTCCAAATAAGTATGTTCATGAGAGAGGCACTAAGCTATTTTTCAATAACATTGATGCAATCTTTGATGGAATTGAAAATGAGACACGCATTATCCTAGATGAACATTCTGTATCATGTGCATTTAGGACTTACATGAATGACAAGGTAATTAAGGTAACCCCGAGGATAATTTATAGAGAAAATGTTCTAGAATGGAAATCATATGATCAGTGTGAACCCTACATGAAGACTAGTTACTTGGAGAATGCTAGGACAGTGTTTAATGATAAAAATATGTTTGTGGTAAATACAAATGCCATTGATCTGGGATTCCATGAAAGGATGTTGCATCTAATTGTTGCCCATATGCTTAGGCCGGAGGTGGAAATTACACCACCATTTCATGAGAAGATTTTTTGTTGCTGGCCTGTATCATGAATGGAAAGAACCCTCGACTTCACTTCCACACCTCATGATTGCTGCACATAGAGTAGAAAATTCACTCCTACCCTATGCTAGCATGGTATCTGAAATTCTATCATCTCATCGTGTGAAGTTGGACAAGGATAATGTGATTGAATTAAATAAAAAGAATGAGATTAATGCATCATCCATGCTTAGAGTAAAATGGTGCTGCAATAAAGAAGGAGAATGACTTAGGAAGGATGGTGGAGCTAACAAGAGACAAATTGAGGAAGTAAGAGAGGAAAATGCAAAGGCTGGTGTGGTTGGTTGCACTGAACAAGGTAGACATCCATCTAGATGTCAATCTATCACCCTTGAGATAATTTGGGAAAAGTTAGAAAATATTGAAAAAAGACAACCTTTGTTAGGCCAAATAAATTATGAAGTGAAATTAAAACTTCGCACTGTGAACAACAAGATAGATAGTTTGATGTAGGAAAAGAGAAGACTTTCTAAAGACCCCAGGCCTTCATGTTCAGAGTGACTAATCTTGGCATAATATCTCTTGCTTTCTATTGTTGTTTCAAATTTCTTTGACTAAGAACAGAAACAATAACCTTTTAGCTTTCTTTTTGCTTGCTGTTCTGAGTTCATTAAAATTTTAGACTTGTGTGACCTTATTATTTTGAACTATCTTACTTGATAGTCATTATGTAATAAAAGCATACTCACCCTATATGTTCCTTTTTATTTCAAACATGCTATCTCTTTCCCTCTTCTGAATCCAATTACTTTGGTATGACTACACTCACATTTGGACTCCAGATCTACACCCTTGATTAGTGACATAGGACATCCATTATTCTGAATATACATGGATGTGCTAACTTGTGGGTTGTAATGTATCGGATCTGCTAGATTATATGTTTGTTGTGAACAATAGACATTTGCTTACAGAACTTCATGCTTATAAAACTGAGTATTTCATGTCACACATAGAATAAATTATCAAATTCAAATTTTCATGCATAATCCTATCGATTGCTGCAATACTCTGGCCTATACACCATGCTACTATTTCAGAATTCTTAATGTGTTTCCTAAAGTCCTTGGCTTCCTCTTCCGGATTTATGTTGTTACAATGGTTAAGTTCTTCACATTTAAATTATTAGTTGATTATTGAAGCTTTGAATTTTGCTGGTCATGAACACTCTGCTATATAAATTGCAATCATGATTACAATGCTTTGTCTAGATCTTGACATTGCAATATTGAATTTAGACATCTTAATGCCATATTAGTAATACTTAAACTCTAAAAACTTACTAGAACTTAGAAATATTAAAACTAAGTGTATTGTAAAGATCTAGTTAGCTATGATACACGAACGAAATTACTGGTGAGATCATTGGGACAAAAAGTTTATTTAGAAAATGATTGTTTGATTGAGGGGGAATATTGGGCCACTCTACTGTAGGGATACGGTTTTGGAAACCCCTGAAAATAGGTCTACTTGACTTTATATTCGGGCCATTTTTTTGCCCTTTAGGTTTAAACCTGCTGTGATGTCAAAGGAATTTAGCGAAAAATTGAGTTGAACATTGATTAAAAGTACTGATGAGCTAGGATACTAGAACCATGCTAGATAGGTGTTATTAAATTGATAATAAGCTCCTGAATTTGAGAATGCTAGGAATATACTAAGCTTGGAACCTTAGCCTTACAATAGCTCTGGTACTTTGAAGAAAATTTGGAGTCTATGTGGTGAATGTTGTTTGAGGCTTGACCCTTTATGTTGATGACAAAATGGGAGAGAAAAATTTGGAATGCTAAGCTCTCAAAAGCTAAAGCACTGGGGAGAAAAATTTGCATTGGGGAGAAAAATTTAGGAGAAAAATTCTAAATTCTAAGTTCTGAGACTGAGAAATGTTCTGTAGTATAGGCATTTAGTGAAATCTGACAAGGAAATGCACTTAGACTTGATCAAAAAAATTCACTTGTGGATATTTAGAAATAATTGAGCCTTCAGGAATCCTTGAAAAAATTTGGAAGTATATTGAGAGTTTTGTCATCATTAAAAAGAGAGAGATTGTTGAGAATGTTAGGTTTTGATGATGTCAAAATGGAATTAAATAGGTTTAAGGGCATTAGAAAATAGGACTGAAAATTATAAATTTGTAGCCTCTTGTTGACCTACTTCAAATACGCAAGCAAAAATCTTGTTAGTATACTCCATAGACATGTCAACCCAAATAGTAACATGTCCACCTGATGCTTTCCCTTGTCAACCTGAGCATCACTCACAGAGTAACAAAAGCCTTGTCAATATAATAAAAAACAGATTAACCTGAATAGTGATATGTCTACCGATTAAAGTCCTCATGTCCACCAATTTTCATCCATATCAACCTGTTGCAACTCTTGTCAACCTGTGTAAATAAGAACACACTATATGGCTAAGTGAAAGCTTGTCGATACCTATGTCGACCTGATGTACACTCTTCATACTTTGTCGACCTGGCTTAGAGACATGTCCACCTACTCCTAAAATTGGTCTAGATAATCAATTTTATTGGTCCACCTGTTACCCATGTCGACCTATCTAAACATCATGTCCTCTTATTTATGCAACAGGTCAACCAATTTTCAGATATGTCAACCTGAATATTTCTAATGTTAATATGATCATTTACATGTCCACCTATTTGAGCACCTAGGTCCTTCAGACTCAATTTCCATGTCGACACATTAATTGTCTCAACGACCCAAACCTTAGCAAAGTATTAAGATATGTCGACATACCGGAAAAACTGTCGACCTACTACTGTGCATAATGACCTATACTATAAACACATATCAACACATCAATCAGGTCCACCAATTTGATGACCCAAGTTCACCGATTTCTCAATGAATAGAGCTTTGTCGACCTATAACTTACCTATGTCGACCTGATCCTCTTGAAATTGTGTCAACCTTTAACTTAACGTATGTCGACGCATCAACATAAGTCAACAAATTCAGAAGCCTTGTCCACCAATTTTGTACGGAACAGAATCGTGCTGACCTACATTTCAGATATGTCGACAAGCCCTTACTTAAAAGCAATTCACAGAAAGTCGATATAATATTGTTCAAATCGATTGATAAATTAAATTGGTCCATATGTCTATCAGAATTGGTTGACAAATCTTACTGGTTAACCTGCTTGGCTATTGTGTCGACCTAGTTATATGGAATTACGAAGCAAATCTTTTGAAATCAAGTCGATGTGTGTGTTAGTCTTGTCAACCCAAGGTTGTAAGAAACCAGAATTTAAAAATTCTGAGAATGCAACGGTCATCTCTTTTTGGGACTTATTTTGTGCATTACCTTTTCGATGTAAAATTAACGCTTAAATGTAGCAAACCACCTCCCAATTGGTGAAATGAAAATTGCCGCCAGTGGGAATACAAGCCTTAGCTGGAAACAAGGAACAGAGCAACAGGCGAACACATTAAATGAAGTTGGTAAAGGATATTAATGCACAATGTTCGGAAACTCACCAAACATGCAACGGCTCTCTTCAATAAGGCTATAAATACCCTAGAGATGAGAAATGAAAAAGAATGATGAATGTGCCATAAAAGTTCCAAATCATTATGAACCCATCATATTGGGCTCCGTCCCTCAAAGTCTTTGTACTCTGTTCCTACAACGTTTCGTTTCTCTTGAGTACAATTTTCTGTAAGCTTAAAGATTATCTAATCTGAGGATTCTGGCCTCATCTCATAGACAACCCCTATGCTGTAACTCTGTGATTGTACAAGACCGGTGAGTGAGTCATAGTCTTGGGTTTAGAGAGAGAAACAACCCGTAAGAGATTGGGTTAGTGTTTTGAGATAAACACTATGTAAGGTTTGACTAAAACTTGTGAATCAAGTTTGGAAAGGTCTAACTTGAACCTGTGAATCAAGTTTGGAAAGGTCTGACCTGAACCTGAGAATCAAGTTTGGAAAGGTTTAGGTTTGAACCTACGTATCAAGTTTGAAAATGTCTAACTTGAACCTGGGAATCAAGTTTGTAATCATGAGACATTAGTGAAAAACCCAAGGGAAGTCTGGGAGTGGACGTACACCGGGTTGGATGGAATCACTATAAAAACTCTTGGTGTCATTTGTTATTATTCTCATTTGCTGCCAATTATACATCCACACCAAATATTTCAAAAATCCAAAAGTAGCCAAAAATCACAAGAAAAATACCTATAATCAACTATTCACCCCCTCTAGTTACTTAATATTTTTATTTTATTTTAAAACCAAATATTAATATAAGTATAAATGTTGTTAAGATTGCATTTGTGCAATTGATGGAACATCTATACAAGTTATTTCCACAGAATCTCCTAAATATCATAGTAGAAAAGACTATTCAGCTCAATATATATTGGCAGCTTGTTTGTTTGATTTGAAATTTACTTATGTATTGTTGGGATGGGAAGGAACTGTATTTGACTCAAGAATTTTGAAAATTGTATTAAGAAGGAAAGAAAAGTTAAAAATTCTTTAAGATACAAAAATTATAATCTACATTATTATTATATTTTTTCATTTTGTTTTAATAAATTATGATGTTGAATATAATTTTTTAAGGAAATATTATCTTATAGATGTCAGATTTATGTTAACAAGTAGACTTATTGCACCATTTAGAGGGATTCGATATCATTTGAAAGAGTATTTTGCAAGGAATTTATCACTGAATCTTAAAAAGTTATTCAACCTTCAACATACATCATTACGCAATGCAATTGAAAGGGCATTTGGTATTTTAACATTTTGAAGTTATATCCATATGGGTTAAAAACTCAGAAACTAATAATTTTAATATGTTGTATTTTGCATGAGTGTATATCCAAATGATGAACTCCTTACTGAAGTGAATGAAGAACTGATAAAGCAACCTCAAGCTCAACAACAATTTCAAGTTTGTATGAATGAAGATGAAGATGCTGTTAGATAAAAACTTTTACGAGATTCAATAGTTAATGAGATATGAAGAAATTATCAATAATAATTTTATAGTTTATGATTTATTTTATGTACATTAGTTTGTTCTTGACTTCTTGTTATTGTTTGTTGATGTTAGTTCATATTTTTTGATTTTTCAATATTTTTTGTTCTTTATACTATTGTAAATTTTGTCTTTTGAATAAAGATAAATTATTCTATCTATATATGTGTTTCATGTATATATTTGTTACAATATGCCTATAAAGGGAAAAGATTCGAATGACAAAGTAATAATAAACTTGTGACATTGACTCTTATAATGGATGATACACTTATTAATATATTTATGCATCAATATGATATGAGAAATAAGTGAATAGGACATTGTGAAAGAATTGATTGAAAATTTTGGAAAAGGATTAACTAAGGAGAATGTTAGAAATCGATAGAAGACTATCAAATTTCTTTTTTTTTTTTTTAAATTATGATATTTTTAATAATGGATTGAATAGATTTGCATGGAAACCAGCAACAATAATGGATTGAGTAGATTTGCATGGAAACCAGCAACACAGTTATGGAGTGTGAAACCTAAAGTTTGGAAAAAACTAATTGAGGTACATTTTAATTTTTTTTAATCTTTTACAAAAATAATATTTAAATACTAATTACAGTGTAGTTTCTTTTTTTATATAATTTAAATCTCAAGCCAATAATTGAATGTCTACTCCGATTCCAAATTATGAGAAATTGGTTATACTTTATGATAATGATAAAGCAACTAAAGATCACGCTGAAACCACATCTAAATTAAGAAAGAGACAGTCTATCATATTAGATGAAGACCACATGAATACCATTGAAAGCATTGATAACTTGATCTCCTAGAATAAGGTAACATTTGAAGAATGTACTCCATTGGCAAATGTTGATGTTAATGTTGAAGTGGCTTCTCAAATGCCTTTTATAGATTGGGGTAATAGAAAAGCAAAAAAGGATAAAAAAACCAGAAGAAGAATTTGACAAGATATATTTAGCAATGAATAATATTGTTGAAGCAACTAGCAAGATGGAGAAACCAATGCGTGAAGATTCATTAATATTTGATAGGGAGCTTTAGAGTCATTTGTAAGAATTGGAATTTAAGACAAACTTGATAATTACAGTCCTTTACAAACTTATGAGTGATAAAATTAAGTTACGCACTGTATTTGCATGTCTTTAGCATGTTAAGAAGTAAGTAATAATGCGGCTAATATTGGGTTTTTCAAATGCAAATGTGTCTTTTATTTGGTCTGTCGAACTATTTCAATAACTTTTCTCTATTTTCTATTTGATTATTAGAAGTGCAAATTGATGGTTTCTGTATTTATCACTTTGGTCTCATTGATTTCAATTTTAAAGTATTCAATTAAGTTTTTGGAGATTTCGTTTATATTTTCTCTTTGTGGGTTTTATATTTATTGAATTTTATTTCATTTACCATCATTTCATTTTATGTGAGTTGTCCATGTTGTTTCAAGTCTTATTTTGTTGATCCAAGTGTGTTATAACAGGATAGTTAGGTGTCTATGGTTCAAGTTTGTAGGTGGCGTATGGGTTTTTATTTTCAGATTTTGGTATTCTTGTAGTCTAGCCAAGTGACAGGAGGCAGTCTCACTTAATTGATTTGGTTGTTGTTCAAGGATTGAATTGTGCAATTCTGCTCATGTTGTTATAAGCTATTTAATTACATGCATGATAAATCCTCCCTTTTGCCGGAGAGGGAAAAGAAAGGAACAACAGTATACCTTTAGCATTACGCAATCATTTAACATACCAATTATAAAGAAACAATTGGCCAAGTGCCCAAATATGCATATTCAAGGTTCACAAGTCATATATGAAATAAAATTATAGAAAATAAACAATAGCTCAATTTGTTCAAGAGTATAAAAGCAATACAAATCAGCTTATTTTTTTTTTAATATATTCCCTCATTTTCTCGTCTAATCAAATGTGATTTTTTATTTTATTTCTCTTTCTCTTCTTTTTCCATCATAATTTTTTGTTGCCAAATGTGGCTTTTAACTTGATCTCCCTTTCTCATGAGATTGTCAAACATACTATTATAAAAACAATCATTTAATGTTTTTCCAGTAGAGACCTTATGTAGTAGCATATTTCATTTTATGTTACCAATTTGCTAGTTTTGTTGTTAAGCATACAAGCTAGACAATCCCATATATAGGAATAAGCTGAGCTTACGCCCTCCCCATAATCTTGGAAAGCCGTAGTAATAGATTTGGGAGAAACCAAGTTTCTGATAAAAGCTGCTGCCTCAAGAGTGTACCCCAAAATGATATTGGTAAACTCCATGACTTATCATAGATTGCTCAATATCATAGAACATTATGTTTCTTCTCTTAGTAACTCCATTCTGTTATGGTGAACCCCACATTCTTGGTTGAGATATAATCTGTGGTTATGTAAGGTACTTCTTGAATTCACAGAAGAGGCATTCATCACCTCAAATTGAATGAAGCAACTTGCTATGTTTACCTGTCTAGTGTTTGAGCTCAACTTTATACACCTTGAACTTGTCAAAATTTTCATAGTTGAGGTGTATGAGGTAAATATATGATAACATTAAGCAATCATTCGTGAAAGTCACAAAATATTCAAAATTTCTCCAAGCTTGCAAACTCAGATACCACACACATCAATGTTGTACCTAATCCTTTTTGTTTGCCACTTTTGCAACTTTGTTTTTCACTTTCTTTAATGAAATCATGATTAGTGGTAATTTTAAAATTTTGATTTCTTTTTTGGTTCATGATGATTAGATTTGAGGTGCATGACATAATTTTAATAGTTTTTTACTCTCTTGAAATTGGTACTTTTTCTTTAAATTTTAATATAATTCTTAAGCTTTTTATTATCTTCCCTCGTTTAGTTTTGGAAACATTATATCCATACCCATAATTAATGCTCTCTAATTCAATAGTGAACATTGATCCATGCTCATTGCTCATTGCTCATTGAATTGAATTTCGTTTAATTTAAAATAATCTAATTTCAAGTTTAGGTTGGAAGGAGAACTAGATTATCTTACAAGTTTTCTTTAAGATACAAGCTATTCATAACAAATTTTGTACTGTCGACCACCTTATAACTACCATGCCTCAATCATTGGTGGGGTCTAATTTGTATTTTTGAACATGTTGGTTTTGATAAAGAAAATATGATTCAGTGGTTTAGGTTAATTATCTATCAACGACACAAACAATGGTTGATTAACTATCAATAAAGGACACGTGAACCAACATTGGTTGGCTCAGTTGGAAAAGAGTAGAGTTTTCTTAACCATGGTCGTGAGTTTGATTCTCTATGGATACGAAAAAAATTATATTGAGATACGTTCTTTCGAAAAGGGCCCGATAGTAGGTTGATCCGAATTAGTCGGGATGAATCTCCAGATATCGGGTGAGAAACCAAAAAAAAAAAATAAAGAACATGTGAAGAAAGAACTACTAAATTCAACATCATCCCTTGTAGAATTACAACTATAAACGTGTATCGAGGGCTTTAATAAACAAACTAGATAGTTGAATATGTGTGATGATTTTTTATAATTTCTATTTATTTATTGTTATCTTGAAAGGGATGTGTGAGATAGGCATTGGTCTATAATGTTAAATACATGGACTCATGTATATAATGTAACTTGATCCTATTATTAGAAAATATGAAAAATCTATGCATTATCTTTTCCCTCCTCTTTAAGACTTCAAGAAAAGTCTTGTCTTAATGTAAAACTTACAGTGATGCCTTTTGGAGTATTCAATGTTGATACCTTACTATAAGATTTCAAAAGACTACTAAGTGTTATTGTAGGAATACTCGAATGGTAAAGAGTTTTTGCTCAGATGTCTTCTCTGAGATCTAGTGTTCGAATTTTCGTAAGTGCATGTATTTTTATAATTTTCGTAACCTCTATGTAATAAAAAAAGGCTACTGCGTATGATGGGGTTAAAGCTATAATCAAGGAGTAAGGGGGATTTTGGGTTATGATGAACAAAATGTAGTTTCCCCTGATTGTAGGCCTTAGGAGGTCAAGCATTTTCAATGCTAAGGTTGAATATATAGGCAAGTCATGCTTGGCTAGGTTGTAATAAAGCTATTGTTTTAATGGAGGTTGTAATATGTAAAAATAAAAGGGTGGATTCTTGGAACCATTTATGGAGAGTGTAATTTGTTTAGGTTCAACTATTATATATTATTTATTTCAATTTAGTATTTTCAAATAGAGATAAATTTGTGATACTTTTTTTTTTAATACCAGTTCACCCAAACATATAACATGTAAAAATATTATTGTTATAATATTTATCCTTATGATATTTAATTCTCAAAACTTTTTCCTTACGACGCCTCAAAATGGGGGAAAATTTCCTTGATCAGGATTTTAGGACATACCAATGGATAAAAAAAAATTCTCAGTCGCTAGGGTTTATATGTTACTGCATAAACCTATTGAATCATACACAAACTATTTAGGTCACATATATCAAACAAGTAAATAATGTTCTCCATAAAAATTAGCATTTAAAATTATTATTTTTAGTGGATCAAAAATTATATTCCATTAGACAAATTTCAATTTGTCTCGTAATATCTATATTTTATTTATAATTATAAATAAAAAAATTTTGATAATAAATATAAAATTTTATAAATAAAATAAAGGTTTTTATTTTTAAAATTATTATATTAATAATTTTTTCATATTAGTAACTCCCTTCAGCCTAATCAAATGACGCTTCGGAATCACTTGGAGAGCCCAGGGGTGTTACTCCTAATACGACACCGAAACAGAGAGGGAGAGAGAGAGAGAGAGAGAGAGATTGAGAGAACCGCCTTCAACTCTCTCCATTACTTAACCCTCGAGGGTTTTTACGATTTCTCTTCGACTAATAGCAATAACTCTTCAATGGCTTCACATTCAAAACCCTAAAAACTCCCCCCCCCAAAAAAAACCCTTACAACTCCACCTCCAAAACCCTACTTTTTTCTTCCTCGTCTCCAGAATTTTAACCCTACACCAGAGAAAATGCCGAAGGTGTACGGAACAGGCGCATTTGACTTCAAGCGCCACCGAGTGGCGGAGTACCCAGTTTATGAGCGTCCACCGGAGCAAATCACTGAATCCAACGTGCCGAATTCAATCACTCTCAGCGAAATCCAGCGAGATAGGTTGACGAAGATTGCGGCAGAGAATTGGTTGAAGACGGCAGATTCGATGAAGAAGAAAAAGGAGTTCGATTCAGAGTTGGTGAAGGAGATTTACGACATGGAGATGTTGGTGAGAAGTGGAAGGAAGCCCGTTCCGCTTCAGAGAGTGATGATTTTGGAAGTCAGTCAGTACTTGGAGAACTACTTGTGGCCTAATTTTGACCCTCAGACCGCCACATTCGAGCATGTGATGTCGATGATTCTCATGATCAATGAGAAGGTATGTGTTTTGCATTTTATAATATTTGCTGCTATTGTTTGAATTGTGTAAATGAAATTTGATTACTTTGGTAAACATGCAGTTTAGAGAGAATGTTGCAGCTTGGATATGTTTTTACGATAGGAAAGATGCGTTCCGGGGATTTCTCGAGAGGGTTCTTCGGCTAAAAAATGAGGTTTGTGCGTCACCCCTTTTTATTGGTTATTCCGATGATTTATGATATTCAGTACTAATTATGGAATTCTTTATTGTACATGATGTTATGTTGGACAAAAACATTATGAATTAGAGTATGACAGAATTTCAAAAATGTTACATTGTCATGTTCAAATGCCGTATTTAAGGGCAATTCCAGGGATTTGAAGGAAGTCATTGATAATGTATGGCATGCATGCAAAAAGAAATTCAGATTTTTGGAAAGTGGTCTCTGGTAATATATTATATATAGATGTAAGTTGCTCCAGTGATTGCACAACTTACGGCAGCCAGGTCTTTGGCTTTTTTGGGACCTATTTGGTTGATTCAAAGGGGAAGCTTGAAGAGGCTTAAGTTTGAATGTCCTGCAAGGTGTGGAAATTTTGAGAGAAGATCAATTATTTGCTTTCATGATTAATAGTTTGTTTTGAACTTATAACATGCTAGGTATTAAAACTTGTGCTCTTTTTTGTTTGACCTTAGTCTGTTTTCCATGCTTTAGTACATTTTACAGCGAAGTATGATAACCTCTGACATATATGTTTTCCTTTAGGGAAGGAGCTTGAATATTGCAGAGAAGACCAATTATTTGCTTTTCATGATTAATGCTTTTCAGGTGAGCTAATCTCTAGAGACATTAGTTTAAAGAAATCTATTTTTTAATCATCTATTAACATTTAAGCATTTCCTCTGAAAGAGCAGGTTTAGACATCTACATCCTGTTCTTGTTCTAGTGCTGCTTTGTGAGAGTGAAGAATCCAACGAGTTGGGCAGGAAGCTCTTGCATTTCTTAGATTATTTGACCTTTTGGAAAATAACTCATTAATTTTTTTTTTTGGCATTTTAAAAGAAATAAAATGCACCATTTTGGTCATCACCAACAATTTTTATAGTTTCAATGTTGTAAGAGAGCAGTAAAAGCTTTCTTATATTTTCAATAAATTCAACGGGTTAAGCATCATTGGGCTTGCATACTCCCTAAAGGATGATATAGTACATGAAGATAAAAAGTAAAATAAAATATATCTTCTATCAGCATGAGAAACATAAAAACATGAGCAATAAATTCAATGTGTGTAGTATTGTTATTCTAGCAATTCCTGTTAAAATTAATGTTCTTAAAGTCTAAGTGACTGGCTCACCCGGTACACAAAACACTCCCCGGCTTAAAGTCTAAGAGACTCAAAGAAAAAAAAAATTGTAAATGACTAATAATGGAAAAAATGGGAGAAGTAGATAAACTAGGTAAAAATAGGAGAGTAATAATTTAAATATGGGGGAAGTAGTATGAAGACAATATTTTTTCTTAAATTATAAAAAATTTTATATTCTTCAAAGAAAGTATCACTAGACAATGGAGCAAGAAAAAGAAAATGAATATGTATTTATGTGTGCCTGTATGTACATATGTATGTAAATATGTATGCATGTATGTATGTATGTTTATGGTGTTACTAAAGGATGCCATACAGTACAAGAAGATAAAAAGAAAAAAAAAATATAGGTTTTATCAGCATAGAAACATAACCCTATTACTGAGATCAAGTGTCTATCTGTCAATAGTCACATCTATTTGACTCGTTAGCAAGAATTTAGTTTCATTCATTTTATTTTATTTTATTTTATTTTTTGGGGGGGTTGGGGGGGATAAGAAAGAAAGATTATATTATAGAGATAATGCTGTTACGATGAAGCGCAAAAAGGTTAAGAAATTTGTTAAAGGCCATAAAAAAGTGATCATATGAAGCCTCTAAAAGAGGATAAGAATATGATGCTCTTTGACTGTTTAAGCTTGATTTGTCCTTGTTATTCTTGATTTACTATACTAGCGATTTGAGTTTATGTTGCAAACTATGGTTTGTGGTAGTACTGGGAATCAGTTTCATGCTTTCTGACAAATATTGAAGAAAGTGGTGACAACAACCCTGTCATTAAAATAAGTGTTTCATCTTTTCTTTTTCTGGTTCTGTGCATCTAATAGCAGTGTTATAGATGTCTAAATTTTGTGTTGCTGTTTAATCCTTTCTATCTGAATTGCTCATCATTGTTAATTCTCCTTTTTAATATCTTATTTTGTTGAGGCAGCATTAAGCTAAATTTTTTAGACTTTCATTTTCAGTTCCATATATATATATATATATTTGGATATTTTAATGCTTTTGATACTGTAATGCTTCCTTTCGACAGAGTTTGGAAGATGAAATTGTTAGTGAGACTGTTCTGAAGTTAGCAAGTCTGCAGTCATGGCATAGTCTTTCTTTTGGTCGGTTTCAGGTATAATGCTATTGTGCTAAATATTGTATATATCATTATCTCTCTCTCTTTCCTCCTCTATCTCTGATCCTAATAATTTTCCTCATTGTCATGCAGTTGGAGCTTTGTCTTAACCCAGATCTGATAAAGAAATGGAAGAGGATTACTAAGAGAGAGGCTAAAGATGCCATGAAACAAGGAGGATATTCTGATCCTTCTAATGTGCCAGGAGTGCGATTTTTGAGAAACCTCATTGAGGAATTTTTGGAGGCATGCGCTGATGTTTCTGGTATTTAACTTGTTTTATCTGTAAATAGGCTTTACATTTCGTTGACTGTGCTTTTTTGTCCATGCTAGGTCTTGGATTCACAGGTTTTCAACCAAAAGCAGGCTGGTGAAAATGATGAACTTATTGATGTCAATGAGTTTCAGCAGGTGGATGATGCTGGTGTATTATACTGTGAAAGGTTCATGGAGTTTCTCATTGATCTGCTTAGCCAACTGCCAACAAGGAGGTACTATTGCAATCATGATATTGTTAACGTCATTTCAAATCTAGCAATTTCCTGTTTCTGTTAGTGCTAACCAGAGTTAGTTCTCCATGCGTTTTGTGTGCACTCTCTCTCTCTCTCTGTGCCTGGGGAGGTTTGAGAAGTCCTTGAAGGCTAGAAAAAAAGAAAGAAAAACAGCTATTGAGAACTGCCATGCATCTCTAAGTCCTCTAGGTTTTAATTTTTAAAATTCTTATGAGCCCTCAGGCAAGCGAAAAGTCTTCTTGTTAACAGAGAAAGTAATGTAGGATGACTTCGGAAGATTTTAGGGAAAAGGAACTAGGGTTTCTTTAAGAAACTGAAAATGTTCAAATAGTTTTCTTGGAACAAATTGTAACAAGTAAACTGACAGCAAAACACAAATAGATGAGATGAAAGACGATGAGGTCACTGGCATCTCACTGTTAGATGTTTAGGCTTCACAACTAAGGCAACAACGTATCATTGACTCTTCTACTTTTCAAAATTCTTATTCTACCTTTCATAATAAGAAGAATACACGATAATATAAGGAAAATGAAAACTACTACTAAAACTAATTTAGAAACTCGTAAATAGTCATAGCAGTTGTTCTTCTAACAATAATTAAAATAGAAATAATTTTCTAAATTTCTAGATATCAAAATAAAATTGAAAAACAAACTAGGAAACTTATAGAAAAAAAAAACACACGCATCGTGAACAGTATTTGAACTGTGAACGGTACTAACTTCCAAAATTTCTACCCAAGCTCCAAAAAAGGTTGTCCATAATTATCCTCCCACCTAGTCAAAGAAGGAGACTGATTAAACTTTGATTTCTTTCTTTTTGAATAAACTTTGAAGGCTGGGCTTTTTTCTAGAAAACTGATGCTCTTTGTTTGAAGATCCTCGCATTCAGATCCATCTGAATGCAACAAGAGATTGCTATAAGAGCACACTTCTAAAGTAAAAGATACTTACTTCTACCCACTAGACCTCTTGCCTGGTGTTTAATATTTGACTAACCTCTGTTAGAGGAGGGTAATCCGGTCGAGATTGCATTGTCTAACGAACTGTGACTTTTATGAGTTAGAAATATCATTAATGGGTTCTTCAACATCTATGACATTTTGCTGGTGTCTGAAATATTGGTATGGTTATTTTGCCCTTTGTGATCCATTCTCTGTGGACTGTAGAACACTTAATTGTTGGACAAAAAGATAGACTGATACATTCTGGTACAAAGAAAGAAAGTGACACATGATATTTCAATAGTCTACGCTGCGATTCCATGCATCCACAGTTCAATGCAGTTGTTATGTATGATGCATTCTAAAGGAGAAGATTGTTTCTGTGAGTGACAGAATAGGATGCTTTCTCTTTCTTAGTTTTTTCCCAATGAAGTCTTAAAGGTCCTTCAAGAACCTTTTTGGGTAAAACAGGTTTTGAGCTTTACATAGTAAAGCGAGAGTTAGGTTCAATATTCATTGTCTTCTTATTTTTTTCTCTGTTTCTTTTCAAATAAAGCGTTAAAGTCTTCTAATAACCTTTCTGAATGAAAGAGATTATGGGATTTGCATCTTAGGGGACATTTGAGTGTTGTCTCCTAAGTGGTTCCCATCATGTAGGGAAATGCTTTGATAGATGGATCCTTCTAAGCATTTGGCAAAGCTTTTGGGGGCTATGAAGTACTTCCACTGAATAGTTTTGACTTGCAGGAAGTGTCTCTCAAACATCTTGATTGAGAAACTCGAACAAAAAAAAAAAAAAAAGAATTATGAACTTGTATTTGGAAAATTGAGTATTTTCATCCAAAAATGACAATTTCTGGCTTGGGGTCCCAAATATGCCTTGCCTATATAATGTTTCTGGACAGTTGTCGGCATGTATCATTATAAATCAGTACATGAAAAATATATCAATATGATATTTTACACATTTTTTCGAAAAGTTCATTCATTATTTGATTATACGATCAAAATTTTATGGACAACTGTTGGACCAAATGATAATCTCATACCATTTGTGTTTCTCAAAGCTTTAGTTCTGTAAGAATTGGAAGTGAATTTCATCGAATGGATTTAAATTTCGGTCAGGTACATGATCTATTGGCCATTATGTAACAGTTTTGGTTGCTATTGTGACTGTTGTGGCCTGATATGCATGTCAGTGATTAAGTAATGGTTTGGCTGCAGCCATGATTGTTATGGCCTGATACAAGGGGATGTAATTGCTGTTATGCTTGCAACTACCATTAAAATTGGGAAATAACCATTGCACACCCATTATAGGTCGTAAAAAGGCTCCACAAAACAACTTTGACACCATTGTGGCACCTTAAGTGCAAAAGCTTGTCAATCAGGAATGT
Organism: Dillenia turbinata; assembly: GCA_037126225.1. Classification (NCBI taxonomy): domain Eukaryota; kingdom Viridiplantae; phylum Streptophyta; class Magnoliopsida; order Dilleniales; family Dilleniaceae; genus Dillenia; species Dillenia turbinata. Next base: position 20,873,356 of record JBAMMX010000009.1, on the reverse strand, counting down.
GCTATTTTTGTTATGTTACACCCACTCTGGCCAATGCAGCGTTCTGCTCCGATCACAACTGGAATTAGATCCATATTCATTGTATTATTCATTATCAATATTAGTACTTTAGGTCTTTGTTTTTTCTTTATTTGATATTAGTTTCTTTTAACGCTCCTAATAAACACATTATGTTCTGTTCTACACAATATTTTTCTTTACCTCCCCCTTCTTTTAAGTGATTTTCCTTTAATGCTTAGTGATAATTCTTCTGAGGACATGCAAGAATAACTCAAATTTGTAATCAGTTTTCATTTATTAGTGTAAGTTACACTTGGGTCTTGCTCTTTCTTTGACTTCAGTTTTTGATATCTCTGAAATCAAAACTTAGGCCAAGCAGATATTTGGAAGTCATTTTATATTCCAGGGGCAGGCTTCTAATTTTCCACAATGCTTCTAGCGATAGTATTAGTGAGACCAGTTATGAGACCAGTTACAGGCTAACATGAAACTTCAAGAAAACCTCATTTATAGTCCAAAAGTAGTTTATGCAAGCTGTTCCTTCTTGAGGTACTTTGTTTAGTTTGAGTTGGATAACTCTTAAGGTTCAGAGTTGGATTTTTCCTACATGACTCTGCAATCTGTTGCTCGATGGTCTTTCTAAATTTGCAGAATAAGTATTTTCTGATTTCTAGTCCTTTCCTTTTTGTATCTTTTGTGACCTATTTACTGAAACTTACTTTCTTCAAGATTGCTGTCGTTTGGGCAATTGGTTCTCACATGCCTGTTCTCTGCTCTTCCTCCCTTTTCTTGTAAATCTTCTCTCTCCTCCCCGCATACTGTTGATCTTATTTTTCATTTTTATAATTCCTTTTGGTACAGGTACCTTAGACCACTAGTGGCTGACGTGGCTGTTGTTGCAAAATGTCATTTGAGTGCACTATATAACCATGAAAAGGGGAAATTGTTCTCGCAGTTAGTTGATTTGCTGCAGTTCTATGAGCATTTTGAAATTAATGATCATTCAGGGGAGCAGTTGACTGATGATGAAGTTTTACAATTTCATTATGACCGGTTCCAAGCTTTCCAGCTACTTGCATTTAAGAAGATTCCCAAGGTTGCTGTAATACTGGTTTAAGAATTTATTTTGGTTTCCCTTTTCTCTGAATATTCTTTTTGGACCATAAGCCTTCGATCCATTGGTTTCGGAGGGAGAGATTGAAATCTGACCTTGTGCTAGGTTAGAGTTCAAATCTCCTTATTTCCTATTTGAAAAATAAATTTCACAAGCAAACAAAAATATTTTTTGTCTTGCTCACAATCCCCTAATTCCTTTCATTGATCTTTTGCAACTTTGAGGGTAGGAATAGTAGGTTTTTCGGCTGGTGCAAGGCAAACTAGTTTTTGCTTTTGTTTTGTTTTGTTTTTGTTTTGGGATTTTTTTTTTTTTTAATTGTCCTATAATATGGTGCTCTGTATATTATCAGTTATTCTTCTGTTGTGCTGGGATTGCATTCCCTTGGGCTTTTATATTTACATAATGGGAACCAAAAGCCCTTGTGCTTTATATTTCTAGTCAACATCCCTTTGTACTTTTTTGTCAATCACTTTTTGATGATCTTGATGTTGCTTTCTGTGTTATAACAGTTGAATCCCGTTAGTGCTCCATTTGGTGCCCCCCCCCCCCACTTCTCAAACAATATTTTCCATTGAAAAATCTTTTCCTTGGAAGTACTTCCTTCAGATGTTCATATTGCATGACATAGACACACACCCCCAAAAAGATTTTTACTTTTTTTTTTTTTTTAATTATTAAGGAAGCTTCTTATTAACCCTACTATTAATAGTGGATTGGCCCCCTTTCTATCTCTTCTTTCTATATATAGACATCTCTCTCCTTGTTCTTTCCTCCGATATGGGATTTTATATCGGTCCCATTTTGTCTCTTTGTATATACATATATCCTCCCACCACGTAATTTCTAATTGGGACATTTTTGTCACAACCAAACAAGTCTCTTTCTCTCTCTTTGTGGTTTCAAAAGGGAATCTTCGTCACTCAACTTTATGATGAGGAAGCCCTAGTCTCTCTCTCTCTCTCTCTGTGGACCCTCCGATAATCCATCTACTCATGCAGATTTCTCTCTTGCTCTCTTTATGTACATGTAAGGCTAGTGTAAACCTATGTTTGTAATTTTTTAGTTGTTTTTTTCCCAATCCCGAATCGTGTGCGGATTCACCTTCATTCCGTTAATGATTATTGGGTGTTTTTGCATCGGTTACACAATGCAGTGCCATGTGCTTCTCAATTACGCAATCACAATGTTTTCTTTTTCCCCTGTATGTGTGTGTATGTGTTGATGATTAGATATTTGTGCAAGTAATTATTGATATCGATTTGGCTAAACTTGGGCTGTCTATTTCGCTAGATTCGTTTTGTTTTCTTATAATGGTGGATATAATTCTTTCCGCTATATATATATATATATGTATTTTGGTTTGCTTTGTTAGTTAATTTAGCTCTTTGTTTTGTTTAATATTAATTTAAGTTATATTTTTATTCTTTTGTTTGTTATATCTTTAATATTTTTTAGTATAAACTTTTTACATGTTATTCTTGTTTTGGCCCTCTAAAGCAAAAATCTTGTATTTGTTCTTGTTGTGTAGTAAAATGTTGGAAAATTAATAATCCACAATCAGATACACACACACACTATTCGAAGATTATAGCCATCAACTAAATTCAGAATATTGCATTTTGTTAATATATATCTAATTTTTTGGCATTCTTACTTTTGTTTAAACACTGTAGTTGCGAGAATTTGCATTGTCGAACATTGGTGCAATTCACAAGCGTGCTGATCTATCAAAGAAGTTGTCTGTTCTATCTTCTGAAGAGTTACGAGACTTGGTATGCTGCAAGGTATAGAAATTGACTGACTTGGATGGTTATATCTTCATTTTTTAATTCTTAGTTTTTCTATTCATTTGGGGTGTTATTTTGATTATGTTTGTCCTTGCAATTTCTGTCCATCCACTTGAGTTTTCCATAAGTTTTGTATGTTGTCATTCTATAAGATTTGGATTGTGTCTATTGTGAAGTGTGCAACTTCTACACATGCTTCAAAAGGTGGTCCTCTCCACCACTGCCATAATTTGTTGGACCACTCTCTTTTTTCTTTGTTTGGTCTTATGTTAATGATGCAAAGGTAGTCGTCAGAGGTAAAGCTTAGGCATTGACTTAGAGTACATTGTTGAGCCTTCCTTGAAATATTTTAGAACCTAGTCTTAGCATTTTAGTGTCCTGCTTTTATGCTTAGTTCAACAGTTTCTTGTTATTATGTGATCTAGACTTCTGTTGAGTCATTGTATTGGCTAACTTTTGTCTTCATTTTGACAGCTAAAACTGGTGTCAAAGGATGATCCATGGTCTGCAAGGGTCGATTTTCTTATTGAGGTCATGGTTTCCTTCTTTGGAAGACAACAGTCTCAAAAGGAAGCAATAAATGCTCTTCCACTTTACCCAAATGAATTAATCATGTGGGATGAAAGCCTTGTTCCTAGCATCAATTACTCTGGGGAAGGGTGCCTAGCACTCCCAAAACTCAATCTGCAATTCCTAACACTTCATGACTACCTTTTAAGAAACTTTAACCTCTTTCGTCTTGAATCAACCTATGAGATTCGTGAAGATATTCAAGAAGCCATACCACACCTCCTAGCGTACATTAACAATGAGGGGGAAACTGCTTTTAGAGGTTGGTCCAGAATGGCTGTGCCTATAAAACAGTTTAGGATCACACAGGTAAAACAGCCTAACATTGGAGAAGTTAAGCCATCTTCTGTGACAGCAGAAATCACATACAGTATTTCAAGTTATAAGTCACATGTGAGATCTGAATGGGATGCTCTCAAAGAGCATGACGTGTTGTTTCTATTGTCTATACGGCCTTCTTTTGAACCTCTAAGTACAGAGGAAGCATCAAAGGCTAGTGTACCACAAAGACTAGGCCTGCAGTATGTGCGTGGGTGTGAAATTATAGAGATCCGAGATGAGGAAGGAACTCTTATGAATGATTTCACAGGACGAATTAAGCACGATGAGTGGAAGCCACCAAAGGGTGAACTTAGAACTTTGACAGTTGCCCTAGATACGGCGCAGTACCACATGGATGTCAGTGATATTGCAGAGAAAGGTGCTGAAGATGTTTATGGATCATTTAATATATTGATGAGGAGGAAGCCTAAGGAAAATAATTTCAAGGCAATTTTGGAGTCCATAAGGGACCTCATGAATGAATATTGTATTGTTCCAGATTGGTTGCATAATATATTTTTGGGATATGGGAATCCCTCTGCGGCACAATGGATAAATATGCCTGATCTTCTGGAGACGGTGGATTTCAAAGATACTTTCCTTGATGCTGACCATTTAAAGGAGAGTTTTTCAGATTTTGAGGTTGGTATCAGTTTGTATTTTTGTTTGCCAACAAAAATCCACCATATTTTCTCAATGGCATGTAAATTTTCTCATTTTAAAAAGTTTTTCTTGTTCTGTAGGTTTGTTTTCTGAACTCGGATGGAACGGAAAACTTGCATCCCAGTCCCCCATTTCGAATTAATCTTTCTAGGACACTGAAAGGAAATACTCATGCACTTCCTGGTAATAAGAAGTCTGCTGCTGTTGCTGGAAATGATGTCAATGTGGCTGATGCCAGTTCTGAGAAAGAAAGACTCATTGTTGAGGCATACATCCCCCCAGATCCTGGCCCATATCCCCAAGATCAGCCTAAACAAAACTCAGTTAGATTTACTTCAACTCAGGTGCTGGTTTTCTCATGCAGATGTTTTTGTCATATTTTATCTGTTAGTTTTGTAATAGTTTGTTGTTTTCTGCTTGTTTTAGTCCTGTTAGTTGACATAGTTCTTTGCTTAGGGTTCAAATCTCCCCTTCTTCCTCAATTTTTAAAGGAAGGCATTTATAAGTGACAAACCTGTCATGATTATGCTAGTAGGGGGTTTAGTATCACTTAAAGAGAATTATCCTTGATCTTTTTGAAAAGGTTTATGATGGCTTCACCGTAGGATTAGGGCTGACCAAGTGCATTATCTAGTGTCCAGTTTAGATGCAACCTTATGTCTATGCTCTGGCTGGTTCTTCATAGGTTTTCAATTTTTGTATGAGCTTCCTGGTAACCTTTTTTCTTTTGGTTCAACAATCAATGCCAAGTTGTTATGGATAAATCTGTTTTATGTAAATCTGGTTTCTTATTCTGTTTATCATTTGTAGATTGGGGCAATCATCTCAGGTGTTCAGCCTGGATTGACAATGGTTGTGGGTCCACCTGGTACTGGAAAGACTGATACTGCTGTGCAAATTTTGAATGTTCTTTACCACAATTGTCCTTCTCAACGGACACTTATAATTACTCATTCAAATCAGGCTTTAAATGATCTTTTCGAGAAGATAATGGAGGTGTGTATTTCCGTGTTTAGTCCATGCTGTCCATTAATATGTTTTCAACACTTTGAGCAGGTTTTCTTGTACTTATATCTTTTAAGTGCATTTTTGTTGCATTCTGATACTTGTGGTAATTACTTGGTAATTGTTTGTGCTGTTATGATCTGATGACTTTATGCATTTCAATGTCTGATGTGTCAGAGGGATGTGCCTGCCCGCTATCTTCTTCGACTGGGTCAAGGCGAGCAAGAACTGGCAACAGATCTTGATTTTAGTCGTCAAGGTCGTGTGAATGCAATGCTTGTTCGGCGATTAGAATTGCTTAGCGAAGTAGAAAGGCTTGCAAGATCTCTCCAGCTGCCAGAAGACGTGGGTTATACTTGTGAAACTGCAGGGTACTTTTGGTTGTTGCATGTCTACTCACGTTGGGAGCAATTCCTTGCTGCTTGTTCTGAGAATCAAGATAAACCAACCTTTGTTAAAGATCGATTTCCTTTCAAGGACTTCTTCTCCAATACCCCTCAACCTGTTTTCACAGGTCAATCGTTTGAGAAAGACCTGCGAGCAGCTAAGGGATGCTTCCGTCATCTCAAGACAATGTTTCAAGAGCTTGAGGAGTGCAGGGCATTTGAGTTGCTGAAGTCAACAGCTGATCGAGCAAATTACTTAATGACCAAACAGGCAAAGATTGTGGCCATGACTTGCACTCACGCAGCCCTCAAAAGGAAAGATTTTCTACAATTCGGATTTAAGTATGACAACTTGTTAATGGAAGAAAGTGCCCAAATATTGGAGATTGAAACTTTTATTCCAATGTTGCTACAAAGGCAAGAAGATGGATATGCTCGCTTAAAGCGCTGCATTTTGATTGGTGACCATCACCAGTTGCCTCCTGTTGTCAAGAATATGGCTTTTCAAAAGTATAGTCATATGGATCAGAGTTTATTTACAAGGTTTGTCAGGCTTGGTATTCCATATATTGAGCTTAATGCCCAGGGTAGAGCCAGGCCAAGCATAGCAAGACTATATAATTGGAGATACAGAGATCTAGGGGATCTTCCTTATGTAAAGGAAGAATCCATCTTCCATAAAGCTAATGCTGGATTTTCATTTGAATATCAGTTGGTGGATGTTCCTGATTTTCATGGTAGAGGTGAGAGTGCACCTTCTCCTTGGTTTTATCAAAACGAGGGAGAAGCAGAATACATAGTTAGTGTCTATATTTACATGCGCCTGCTAGGGTACCCTGCAAATAAGATTTCCATCTTGACAACTTACAATGGTCAGAAGCTTCTTATTCGTGATGTGATCAATAGAAGATGCATCCCATATGATTTCATTGGTCCTCCCAGCAAGGTGAGCTAGTACACTTCTTTTTCTTACTGCAATTATGTTGAAACTTCGGTGTTTGTTGGCTTGGATGGCCACCCTGTTGCTATTTCCTAGCATGGCAGTGCCGGGGGGTGAGGGGGAACCAATTACTGCCCCCAGTTCCTAGAGCACTTATTGGAACTATATGTATGGGCCAGTTGCAAACCTATATTGCACCAAGCCTTAGATATTGTCCAAAAAAGTGTTAAAGATACTCTGGTGACTAACAAGTTTCTTGTGCCGTGTTCCTATGCTTTCTCTAAGTGGTGCTTTTGTGCATTGCATCTTAATTATTTCTTCTCCATCTAAATTCTTCACGTGTTCCTTTCTCCATTGATCGATATCAATGTAGACAATGCTAAGAAATTAGGATCAAATACCAGTCCAATATTAAGATTGGAAATTATTGTCCCTTCTTTTGGCCGAGTTAGTACTCATGAGAAAGGCCAAGTCACGTCACAGCTAATTGAGCTGCTAGGAGAACTTCCACTTAAAGTTGGACTAGCATGCCACTACTTATTGGGCCTTGGTGGAAGTCATTCTCTTTTTTCTTGACAAGACAGCTTTTCTTATTCTTGGTGTTATGTATTCTTTCTTTCTTTGAACGTTGTAAAAATTATATTTTGATCAAAATGAAAGACAAAGGATTATAAGGGAAATAATTGGACATTAATTGGACATTAGGCATAATTGAGTGATGTGTCATACCTAAAGATCTCATAGCTTCCCGACAGAGGGATGTTTCAATGACCCAAATGATTGGTGGCTTACAGGTTACTACAGTAGATAAATTTCAAGGTCAGCAAAATGATTTTATTCTGCTCTCTCTAGTGCGGACTCGCTTTGTGGGTCATCTTCGTGATGTTAGAAGATTGGTTGTGGCAATGTCTCGTGCTCGTCTTGGGTTGTATGTATTTTGCCGCCGTTCTCTGTTTGAGCAATGCTATGAACTACAGCCAACGTTTCAGCTACTTCTTCAGCGGCCTGATAGACTTTGCCTGAATTTGAATGAGTTCACACCAACTACAGATCGTCATGTTGAAGAAACTGGACTAATCCATCTTGTTAGTGGCATCGAAGAAATGGCTGAAATGGTCAACATAAGAATGCATCATGTAATTCAGGTATGAGGATCATGCTATTCCCACCAATCTTTTTCTGTATGGTATCCTGATCTGCTCATTCCTGTATTTTAAGTGCCTGATTTTATTATTATTATTATTATTATTATTATTATTATTATTTTTTTTTGGCATTTGAGTGACTAAAATCTTGCCAACACATAACCCTAGTAGCCCAGTGGATGTAAAATATTTTTTGTTTTGAAAATTAATTTTGGGAGGAAAATAATTGAAAGCGGAGTTGTAGAGTGGGTGGCTACAAGTACGACAGGAAGTTACCATTTTTCAGTGAAAATACTAATTTTGGCTTTTTGCGTTTTTGAAGTCTTGAAAGTTATTCCGCAAGATGGGCATCTTTGTCATTGAAAAACTACCACTAGCCACTTTGCTTTTTTTGTATATTGGTGTAGATGAGGGATCTAAGATTTCCGCAAACTTCCGCTTGGGCATCTAGATAGGCAGACATCACAACACATGGCAGCATCTTTTTATGCTTATGCTGACCAATTTATTGCATGTTCTGATGTTCATGGACTCATCTTAAGGCACATTTACATTAGTGTAATATTTTAAACAAGCTCGCGTATTGTGATCTGATTTTACTTTGGCATTGTGGGACATGTTAGGTTTTGTCTTGGTCTTCTTCCAGTTTATGATTGATTAAATCTTTAACCTGGAGCATCCAAAAAAGCTTGACGCATTCTGTTTTTAATCTGATTTAATTTCAGGCTAGGTTTATAAGTCATCAATATAATCAGTTTTCCGCTTATTCGGGGTTGGGACAAGTGGATGCACCTACGAACGTGCCTGAGGATAAAGACCAGATGTCTGAACAGCATCCCATGGACACTGATGTACCTTCTCTTGAAAATGGTGCAGCGGAAGCTACGCCATCCGAGTGCAACTTGGAGACCTCAAATATGGAAGGCCTTGCCAATGGTCAAAACGGAGAGATAAACCTTGAGGGCAATCAGAAAGGGCAAACGGACACCGAAGTATCGCCAGATGCTGCAAATGGTGCCCCACTTGGGAGTACTACAAGTGATGAGATGCATATGCAAGAGTGAGGAAAGAAGATTGGTCAAGTAAATTGTAGCCCTACTCGAGCCTGAGAGAAAAGCCACGACCTTGTCATATTTGCCGGCCAGAGAAGTTGCCTGATCAAGTTACACTGGGTTCTGCCATGAGGAAGGCTGCTTTTTGAATGGTACTCTGCTTGATACTCTGGTTCAAGTTTCTCTCAGGAAAATGATGAGAGATTATCATGTACAGTGCACTACTCATGGCTGATGTTGTACCCCATTTGTATTATACAAAACTGTATAATTGAAGAGGATACAAAGATCTACGAAGCTTGTTTTCTAATCAGTATCCTCACTAGTAGGATCTTGAAATTAAGACGTTGGTCTCTCACTCTTCCTGGCCCTTGGGACAATTACCTCAAATTTTGTGCAGTTTGGATTCGAGAGTATTTGACAATTTAATTGCAGTATTCTTGACGTGGTAGCTCTTCCAATAGTGATCGGGCTCTTTAAATCTGGTCAGGGTATGGCTGTTAGATCAGACATGTATGACTTTGCAAAGTTTGCATCATCTGGGATTTTGAGTCGTCTGTTTTGGTCAGGTCAGCTGTTTAATCTGGGCAGGTCCTGGGAAAAAGGGGTCCTGCAATTTCAGGCTTAGTCCTGGGATCCCGCAATTAAAGGCTTACTTTTGCCTCCTCATTGTGGCAGCAAGTTTGAATTCCATTTCCGACATCTACAATACCAAAATTAAAAGCTATATCCTATAAGAGGGTCTTTGGCACAATATCTTTTTAAATAAGGCAATCCTTAATTTTGGCATGCGTGTCTAAGACTACCAAAATTAGATATGGACATAGAAGCCGAAAGGAAAATAGAACAAAAAAATTGTTAAATTTTGAGTTTATCAATGAAGCAGGAACTAGTGCCCTCAAAAGGATCAACCAACAATAGAATTCTCATTTCTTTTTTTCTTGGGTGCCCTTAATTCAACGCCTAATATCCGAACTTTCGCTTCGACTAATCTAGATCGAGCCACGATTGGATCCTCGTTCGAAGGAAACTCTCCCAATATCGTTTTTTAGAGTGTGAAATTCTAATTTGGTACCAATAGTAGAATTCTCAATAATTTATTTAAATTTCAAGTCATTGGGAGATTACACAAGGACCTTTGTAGTTGCCAAGGCGAACAGAAAAAACACTTCATTTTTTTTATTATCTTTAAAAGAACTCACCTAATTCATAAAGTATTCCCCAACTTTGTACAGGAATAAAAATAATGTGGACGTATAGGTATATAACCCATTGCATTTAACTTCATCTATATCTTTGAGATTTTAAATTTTGATCCAACTTAGTTAAAAAAAAATGCTTGCAAGATCATAGGTAAAAAGTTTACAACAGTTGCTATTTTGACATTTTGATACAACTCGGAACAAATTTGCCTTTCAAGTAGTTATATTTGAAATAAAACATTTCACAGCGCATATAAATCCGCCTGAGGTTACTAGCCTGCGGGGAGGTCTCATGGTATTTCACACTCAAGGACATCCATCATGGTTACTCCCAGAGCTAGACTAGTTAAGTTCCAAAGTTCCCGAAATCTCAGTCGTTTAACCATACAATACCATCATCACTAGCCCAATTGCCCAACCTGATGACACCAAAGGTCAGTTAAGTCTTTGACAATCTGTAAATGCATATGCCTGTGCTCTAATTAAGCACAATACATGAAACCGAATATTGCTCTTGCTTGACATTGGAATCCTCCTAACCTGGAAATGCTTTTGAGCATATTCATAGTGATCTGAAACATCTAACTAGTTAGTCTATCATACCAGAATCAGACAACTGAAGTCAACATCTGTCCAGGGTTTGTTGTCCTTGAGCTTTGATGAGTTCTATACGAAATGGTTTTACTGCTATAAGCCAAAACAGGGATACATAAAATATATTTTAAGCAATTATATATAAACTATATTCTGGCAATATTTGGGCAAGACTAGTTACTACAGCTATTAGTAACTTCAATCAGTCACCGAGAATTTTCCTTTTTTTCGAAGTGTTCATGTATGGTCTGCTAACCCATTCAATCTGGGCTTCATTCTGATCCACCGTTCCTAATTTAACCTACAAAACAACAAACACAAAAAATCAGACCCAACGAAATCATTGCTTGTGCAAGATGCTTAGCTCTATAAATTTCTCTCCTGAAAACCATCCTAGCCATGTCATCTGGACTGAACTACTGGCTGATGCTCACACATATTATATCCTCATAATGTCCTCACAAGTTCTAGTTCATATTATATGCTAGTAAAATACCAAGAAACTCAAAGATACGAAGACTTTGATGCAAGGATCAAACATCAAGTGTAAACCAGAGAGAGAGGGGGGGTGTTTATACATAACAATAAAATATAGACATATGATGCCTATAGTGTCACTGCCAGAATTACCATCATCCCTTGGTCTCGAGTCTAGGATGTGAAATATCGGCATAACCAAAGTGAGTTTATAATGAGGCTTAAATAGAAAAATTACGAGTGTCAAGGCAATGAAAGTTCATGTCTTCCCCAAAACCACGGTGAAAGTCAAATACTACCATAAGAGGGGCAGACTTCAAAGATGTTTCCAAGATTTCACACACTAATTTCACAAGGTAAAGACATGGATGTTAACAACAAACACTACGCTGGAATTTTTTATTCTCAAAACCAAGGTACAACATGGCCAAGTCATGATACTAAAACAGATTTTGCCCTTGTCAGCTTTGCTTGGTCAAACTTAGTATATGAGCAAACAATAAATATGAAATGACTGGTTTTGCATGATGCAACTCAACTCACCTTAACATAACCAAGCAATTATTTCCAAACCACTTGAGGATATCCATATAAATCTGCTGTTTTCATTCAGCTCTATTCCATGTTATACCAGTAATTAAGTTAGCTTAATCTGTTGCACAACGATTCCTAAAGATTACTTCATCTTCCCCTAATTTTCCATAATGTTAAGTCTCATGAACAAATAAAACAGCGAAAGCAATCCGGAATCCATGTCAACTATTCATATTTAAAGCTTTACAACTTCTTTATATTTCTTTCACCCGTTAGATTGTAAAACCCATTACAGCCACAGGTAAACCAATTGAGAATTAAGTTCCCCAATAGAATACTCAGAGCTTCAGGAATTTGCTCTCTTGCTTTAATTTTTCTCTTCCACCTCCTTTTGGCTGGAGGAATGAGTAAATACTCCCCCAGTTGGAAATCAAAGACAAATCCTAAATCAATGGCGTTAACAGAACTTAGGAACAGATAAAATGCTTGCATGTTGCAAATGCACGATCAGTCTATGCTCAAAACTTGAAAAGCAAACCAAGTAAAGCATCAAACTGACGTATCCCACAATTATGATATGCATCAGATTAGAACATGAATTACACTTTGAAATGACTATTTTTGTGCACTAAAAGTTAGCTGCATTAGGAAATTCTTAAAACATTACAAGTGTCGGGGCCTTTGCAGGCAAGAAACTTCTCAACATGCCATCATTGCATCACTCTTAGCTCAACAGAAACAGGGTAAAGAAACCAATCCATACTAAATGCTGAAACAGCAAAAATTGCTACCTTTAACTAAGCTGCACACATGCATATGCTAGCATGAAATAAATTTTATAGGAGAAAAGTAGCCACCTTGAAGAGATACAACTCAAACCGAGGACCAATCTCCTTCAGCTCAATTGATTTAGGACCGCCGTGCTTCTCATAAATGTGATGCCTGCATTTTCAAAAAATGCCCCTCAAGCCCATAGCAAAGTAAAACCCATAATCAGAAGGACTGCATACCCTGCAGTTTACCTTCTAAAGTGAATGAATTGTGAGTTTAAAAGCCAAAATGGAAAAATGAAACCTCATAATAGTCAGGGACCACAAGGGGAATAAACCGACAAAAAAACTCATTTTCAGCCTGACAGATAATCCAAAGTGAAAAACAATAGACACAAAATAGCAAAATCAGCTAAGAAACACCAAAGAGTGAAAATTCAATAGCTCTTCTAATTAACAAAACCAAGAATCATTGTGCAATTCCCACATGACAGTCCATTATTGGATGATTTAGTTACAGCCAAGCATGACAAGGTTTGGCAACTAGATCCATTATCAAGTCTATTGCCAGTTTTCAACCAAAAGTTCACATCAGATTTCGAGTTATATTGAAGCCTAATTCCCTGAATTTGGATATGGTCCTAGGTTCCTAGCTCAATATTACTGCATGTGGCTGTGCTGAGCACTGAAACCTACAACACTGTGTTTGCCAGGCTGAACTTGCAGAGTAGCTACTCCAATACTCCCAAAATCTCTCTGTGATATAGACGGTTACACTAAAATCCACCAGACCAATTGTTGTCCATATCAATCAGTAATAATGATGAGAACACCGAACACAAAAGTATTAGAAGCTTATGAAAATCCTATTTTGACTAGCAGAGGTCTAATAGTGACCCGTAGCTTTTTCCTATATATGCCAATGATCGAGTACTAAAATTTTTACAACTACCAGCTTTTTCAAGGGGTTGAAGATTTTGAAGATCAGGGCAAGGTTGTGTGGAAGGTGAGCGGATTTGTGAGGATTGAGATCAAATCAATGGGCCTTTATATGGCCATTTCATGGAGGGAACGCAAACGAGCGGAGAAACTTATTTCATTGGTAAGTCATGTGAAAATCTTCTGTGCCACCACGTGTCTCTCCTGCGATCCTAACTAATGAAAATTTTAACAAATGGGGTTCGCATGGTTCAACAAAGCCTGCTATACAAGGACATTAAGAACATTGATCATCGTATCTTACATAGCTTTTGGACTTATACCTTGTGCAAGCTACTGCTTTCTTTGCTACATAATATGCAAAGCACAATTCAATATCCTAACTAGTTGGCTTTATGTTAAAATACATGCAAATCAATGCCCCAATAGGCAAAAACCAACCTGAACGAAATATAGTCAGACTGGTTGACAAATGTGACAATACGCCTTGTATCCGGCTTCGGCACTGGAAAAAGATGCCTTAAAATAGTTGCAGTTCTTTCACCAATCTGCCAAATATAACAAATCACAGTAAATACTAGATGAGAATTGAGAAGTAACCAACTAAAAAAAAAATGTCAGCCAACAACCATGTATAAAAGAATAAGCAAATAATGCCAATTCAAGAATCCCATAAGGCATAACAATAAACTATGAAGATTTAAGAATCAGATATTCCCCCAATTCAAAAACAACCCCCCCCCCCCAACAGAAAAAAAAAAAAAGAGCTATCAAAGTCATTATCTTCAAACATTAATATGCCAGTTTGAGTTCAACTTGTCAAAAACTCAGTGAGCTCAATTAATGATCTTAAAAAAAGACGGGGCTAAATTTTGAGTTCATTAATTAAAAAGCCAAGCTACTATGCTACTGAACTCATATTCATTTATCATGTATAAAATAAGCAACCTACTCAAACTTGGCTGGGAAAATAAAAGTGCAAGCAAAAGAACATCTTCCTTGATTTGACTCAAGCTTGTTTCCTCTCCAAATCATGTTAGTGCTTATGAGGACATTCTTTTTGTCCAAACGTGCAAATTAAAGCCCATTTAGGCAAGGATTAATAGGTTTTCACATTGCTATTAGGCCCAGAACTGATAGGATTAATTTGTAGAAGGGCTTGATAAAGTAAATCAAATTTAGGGTCCCCAAGTACAGGGGTCAAATGCAAAACCTTTTTCTTTTTCCTTTTTGCCTAGAGAATGAGGCTGCTGCATGATTTGAACCCTCATCATCTCCAAATCAAGGATCCTAAAACTCCTTTCAATGACCATATTTCCTAGGCAATTAGAAGAAATTCATGTGTTTGAGAGCAAGCAGGAAAGTAGCTTCCAACTTATGGTCGGCACAACCCAAGAAAGGACCTTTCCATAGAAATTGATTGGGAAATTGGCCCCACCCCCAACACCACACACACCCCCAAAAGGAGGAAAAAAAAAAGGAAAAATAAAAGAAGGGAGGATTACTACTGTAAATAGCTCCCCTCTTTGCAAAGGCAGCTAGAGAACATTGATCACCTGTTGCATCATTATTCATGGGAAAGATGTTTGATAGATGGTTTCTTTTATGCTCCTCATTAGTTGGGCCTCTGAAGGATTTGTTCATAAAATTGTGGGATTGCTAGGTCTTGGAGTGTGGCAGAGCGAGAGGAAAATTATTCGTCCAAAGACCTTGCTTTTTTTTTAATTAAAAAAAAGAATTCCTAATCTTTTTGCTTCAATCTCTTTATTTTAGAAAACATCATCAATGCATGACAATAAAATTGGACCAAAAGTTACAAATGAAACCTGAAAAATTTCTCCTTCACTTCATGATATTAGCAAATAAAGCATGCTTATTGCATCCCAAATAATAATATCCTTTCACTCATAAGAGATTCCCCTGATATTAGAAATAAAAAATCGAAGGTGGCTGCTTTCCATTTTGACCCTCCTTGTGTTTACCATGCCATGACCGAAGAAGACAATGTTCACACAATACTTTAGCTTACTAGATTTGCTAATATCATTATGTTCACCAACGGATAGTTGGTTTAGTGGGATGTGGTGCTAGGTCCCTTAACCAACATCACAAGTTTGACTAGCGACTTGGGCATGGAGCAGACTACGTTGGGAGAGTAGCCCCCTAAATGGGCCACTGCAAGTCCCGAACAAGATTAGTCGGAGTATAGCTCCGGATACCGGTTGATATAGTACCAAAAAAAAAAAAAATTATATCATTATGTTCATTGTGAAAAAAAAAATTGTAATGTCCCTTTAATAGGATCCAACAGGAAAGGCAGATAACACACTTAATGCTTCATACCTTGGTTGAGAAATTTTCAAAAATCAAATGCGGGTAAGCTTCAGGCATGGTTCCTACGGTTTTCTTGTCCTTAATATCATGTCTTGTAACCTGCAAGTGTTAACTGATCAATTTTTGTGTCCACACATAAAATAGGTTTGAAAAAGCCCAAGAAGCCTAAAGAAAGACTACTTACCACATTGAGTAGACTAAAGTAGGCCGTTGGACCAAAAGGTAAATGACTTATTACTAGACCATCTGGCACACCTCGATGTTCATGAACCAACACAACATCTGTAAAATCATGTGCTCGGCAGGTTTCAATAATCTCAGAAATGACCTGCAAAGAAACCAAGTGAAAGGAAGGAAGGAATCAAGAAAAGCAGTTTGAGACACAGCCAAAGCTATTTCTCTTTTCCTGTGAATAAAATAGGGTTTTGAAGGACAAGTAACTAAAGAAACAATATTTACAACATTTTTTTGGCTTATGTACGATCCATCTCTTGAAGACTTGGTTACACATTACAGAGATTCCAGTTGCAAGTGGCTATAGTGACGATAAGCTATCCTTGCGCAAGCTATGGTCAGGCACTTAACACCAAAGATGTTTGGAGTAAAGGCTTACGGGAATAATAAGATATGTATGACCAAGGCCATGCTACATGCTCTCGGAAACTAGTTACATGGCTATATAATTAGAGAAAAGATCTCTTTTTCTTCTTTTTTTGTTGGGGGATAAATTAAAGACTGAAATAGAAATAAATAATTCCAAAACGAGAGCTCACACATAAAGTAAGGAAAAAAAATGTTGTCAAAGGGACATAAACAGACCTGGCCACCACGATTCATTCGTTGTGCATTTGGAAATACAAACTTCAGTTCCTGCAATCAATCAATTTAATCCAAGGAAAGATAATAGAAGTCAACTCACATTACAAAATCAGCATAAGGGGAAAAATTCAGTAATCAAACATCACAGAAATTAAAGGTATTCCAACCTTCACAAACTGAGTGAGAGGAGCACTTGGATTCCTAGATGTGGTAATTAAAATCTTAGGATCCTTCTCTGAAGCAGTTGCATACTCATCATCTATGGTCGTACTGGGAACTACATTTCCACAATTGTAGCAGCAAGATATCAGATCCAGCTTAGACTATTCTCATTATGCATGCAATGACAAAAAACTGAGAAATGAAATAGCCTTTTTGCTCTTCAAAGGGCATACTATTTAAACAGCCACACTGAATCAGAATGGTATGATTAGAACCTCTCTGCTAAAATTTGGCTTGGTAAATATATCCCCATATCATGTCTCACAAATTCTAGAAGGTTGTTAACTTGTTGCTCCTTATGGACTTGAGTATATGACACTAATTCCAATATAGGCCAAGATCTAAACAGCCAAAGGGCACAAAAGGCCCAGATAATGGGAGTCTTCCGAGAAACTATGAAGAATGAGCATTTTCCCCTTAAAGACCCTAGTACCTCTCACCAAGTAAGCCAGTAGAGCTAGGGAGATGTTTATGTTTTGTCCAGAATCACATCAACTCATTTAAAACTTCAAACTGCATAGAATTGTGCAATGTAGTAGTAAAAACCAGCTGAGCTGCAAGCATGACAAGCTCTTCTTCACCACATACATTGGGACTATGGATAGATCTAGTCTGGACAATTGACTAGTTATGGGAGAGTAAATCAGAGTTGATTTAATTCAACTTTTTAATGAACCAACTGTTTTCTATCATGCCATAGTCCATGATGGAAAATTAGTCATAGAACTATAAGTTACAATAACATAGAACTTTGCTGTTCTATTATCATTATTAGTCCAAAGTGAGATTTATAATCCATTCACATGTACTCGTGCCCAGTTTTGAACTGCGTTTGCTTTGTATCCCTTTTGGAGCTTGTTCTCACTCTTTTACACAGATTATCACACACATGTACACTGGTATCTTTACTGTCAAATTAATTTTCAGAAATGCCAAAATTTAAGATCAATTGCATACTCCTTTTTCAAGGATACCCACAAGAATTTCCAACTTATAGGATGGTCGCATGCATAGTGATCATAGTTATACAAATTATGAAGGCACATGGTAAGCAAGTGGCAATGTCCATGTCCTTAAACTTACAGATGTTTGTCTGTATGAAAGAAAGTAAAATGAACTTAATTGAAGGGATGTATATTTTTTTTATGTTAAGAAACATGTCAACCAGATGCTCCAAGTTGTTGGGATAATTACTGATCATCTATTATAGTTTTTACAGCATAAGTAGTTACAGTCATTATTATCATGAGCTATGAGTCATTTGGCATCAGATGTTGGGCATTTTGTCAACTCAATCCCTTTGTGAACTTAGTGATTGCAGCAACAAGGAGTTCAGATTGCAAACATCATGAGTTCTTAGGCAATTAGTCAGTTTTATGGCTGCCATTCAGCTTAGGCTAATCAAGATATTAAAGCATTTGGTCAATACACAGGGTATGTATCCTTTAGAAATCAAGTTTTCTCATGCCCAAATAAGAAGTCATGATAAATCCAGTTGCACTGGGCTCTGCACAAACATCCCATTATTTTTGACCCAGAAATTAACAAACTTGGCTAGGCCTTAGGAAGTAGAATAAAGGATCATTCAGAGACAATATTCATGAGTAACATGAGAACCAGAGATCTCAGAGATAGAAAAGTTTCAGGACAGTGAGATTTTCCATTTGGTCTTGAGTTTTGAGATTTGACATATCCATGAGTCAATCAAGGTTGTTCTAGTGTTTGGTGTTCGAAATCTGCTGTTTCAAGTTGTTGAATTTCCTCTTTGGCTAGGTTTGAGGCTTTTCTATGGTGTCTACACTGAGTAGAGCACATTATCTTAATTACAGATTGTTCAACAAAAATTATCTATCGCATACCATGAGGAAAAAAAAAAAGTGAGGTGTGTTGGAACTGTCAAGTGGAAACGCATAATAAACAAAAGGGAGAAATGTTTCCCACCTACTCAATTGTGGACAACCAAATCTCTAAGTGTTTAGATCTAGACTTCCCAAGAAAATGGAAAAAGGAAAAGACCCATAACACAAAGTGATATGTCCAACGCATATACCATGGGAACAAAAATAAATAAATAAATAAATAAACAAAAACACACACACATAAATATGTTGAGAGAGAGAGATAGCTAAAGTGAGAGAGTAGGTGGGAATGAATGGGAATCTCAAAAGGGAAACCCTCGAGAGAACCCCAAGATGAGACTTAATGTTGCGCACCTATGACTCAAATCACTTCCATGGATTCAACAATCAGTGTTGTGGAAGTCAATCTTAAGGGATGCGCTTACAAATTAAAAAATATAGAGAATCAAGTAAACGAAAAGGATTAAACAACCGTTGAATATTAAAATTGGCACTAAGAAAACTCTAACCTAGAGTGAATGCGAGACAATTCCTAAGAAGTTCCCATCATTTCAACCATCTATGTGCAGTTTTTGACAACTGGGTTGATGCTAATTTTTCAGAATTAAGCCTGTTTCACAACATCATGAAACTGCTAAATTTTCAACACTAAAAAAAAAAAAAAATAATAAATAAATAAATTAAGCCGCTATTTGCAATTAAGCTCATTTCTCGTTCCGATTCATATTTTTACACATTATCTCACAAAATTCAGCACTTAATTAATTCAAGAAATTGAAAGTGAAAATGAGTTACCAGCAGTGTGCTCATCTTCGAGGTCGATTTCTCGGCGCAAAGCTGCTTCCTCGTTTCTCAGCTCCGTGGGTATTGGCTTTCCCTCTGCAGAAAGACCAAAAACCAAAAACGATTGAAAATCAAACACTTTGAAATACATTCAAATTGTGTGTGTGAGTAAGAGAGAGAGGGAGAGAGAGACCTTGAAGAGCTTCTCTGATTTTGCGTTTCTTCTCATAGAACAAACGCTCTTTGCCTTCCAAGCTTTTCCTGTAGAGGTATTCCCTTCTCAGACGTTGATTTCTACGAAACATTCTGCTTTCTTCGATTCCAAAGGAGCGAGCGAGCGAGCGAGAGAGAGAAAGAGAGAGAGACGGTTGTGGGAGTTAAGATTCTGAGTAGCTTACAGGTAGGGTTTTTAGGTTGTCTCAGGGTTTGGGACAAGTAGACTTGGGGCTGGAATGGAAGAGAAGGCCAAGGGTTTTAGTTGCCGAAGCACGCAGCGCCGCGCGGTGAGTACAGGCTGAACTATTCTTTTGCCTCCTACCAAACATGTGTGCTCACGGTTTGAGGCAGTTGGAGGGCACTCGCTTCTCAGAGGATCCCTACAATTTTTCGTCACAGATTTTTCATGAATTGCTGGTTGGTTTTTCCAAAAGTAGGGTTTTATTAAGTGATTTTAGGGTTTCACAAAATATCAACTTTAAGTTAAAAAATTTAATTATTTTTTTGTTGGTTTCTTTTTTCAAATATTTTTAATATTATAATTAGGATGTTGCGATTAAGGTTTTGACTAGAATTTAATTTATTTAATGATTATTTACTGATTTGATAAAGATAGGTAAAAATTATGATTATAAGCCATTTGAACTTTGTTTATAATAAAGTGACGGTTAAATGGTTACCAACGATAATTATTGTCGGTTACTAATGATGATTACTAGCTGGCTAACGGTAGTTACAGATAACAATTTTAGATTTTACCAAGTGACGGTTACCAAACAGGTAGATAGCACAAAAGTGATCCGGGTGGTATAGTGGTTGATTGTCATGGATGAGGGTCATTATGACCATAGCATGAAGTTGGTGTACATGACAATTGGTGGCTAGATGATGCATTGGTGCACAAGGCACCATGGCAAAAGTGTGGGCGCATGCGTGCATAGGGCATGAGGGGGTAAGCGTTATGAGCTTTGCTAGGAAGTGTCGAATGATGAAGGTAGGACTATTAGTGAAACTGGAAATGTGACAGAAGTGCAATGTAACAGAAGGGAAAAGGAGAAAGATAGATAGGATAAGAAGAAGAGAAGAAAAAGAAAGAGAGAAAGAGAGATAAGGAGAGTTGCAGAGACAGATAGAAGGTTGAATTAGAGAAGAAGACAGTTCTTTCATTCATACTATCGACTGCCCATTACAGCTCTATATTTACATTCTTTTTTGGAATCAACCTAGCAACTAACTAACTGACTTTATGCCTAACTAACTAAAGTTAGTTTCTTTATTTGTTTCATCCTTCACTTTATTTCTCATTTGTAGTTGCTTCAGTAGTCTTCTTTCTGCGGTTGGTACAGCTTCCTCAGTAGCTCCTCCGATGGCTCAACTATGACTTTTCTTGTGTCTGCAGTTGTTACAGTAAGGTGTGTATGCACTGGCGCGTGAGGTTAAAGCCTTTGACGTGTGAACTAGAGACATGGCATGAAGGCATATAACATAGTTTGAGTAGAGGAATACACTGCACAAATTTAGAGAAATTTGGCATGGTACAATACATGATGCTTTGGACAATATTGGCAAGTCTAGGCGAACATACATGATGTATAGATAGAGTTGTGGTGGTGGTTTTCCTTGTTCATGGATCAAAAAATAGGTGTCTCTCAAAAGGCAAAGAGAATATTCAAAATGCAGGAGAATGATATATGTGGTAGGCACAAGATAGAAGGCACGTGCATGACATACACCTGGCGGTGTGGGGATATGTGAGCATGTGCCAGAGGGTCTAGTGTCTGAAGGTTTAAGTTTGGGCTAATGGTTTAGGATGTAAACTTAAAATAATTATTGTCTTAAAATGGTTTTGGGTGTTAACCGAATAATTAGAAGTATATACAAAGACTTGCGCATGATGTTTGGTATGCTTTGATATGAGGAATATCAACATTGATCTCTCAAAGATCAATTAACAGTTGATTGAGTATTACACGAGTGGAGTGAAGGTTAAATTGCATAAATGCAACATTACTATTTTATCCTTTTATTTTAGAGGCAAATAAAAGTCTCAGAATGGTTTCTTATGCAATTATGTGTTTTTTTTTCTTTTTACATATGCTATAATTAGTTAATTTTGAGTGCAAGTATAGTGAATTTTGGGGTTAATCGTGTTAGTCTGCAATCATAAGGCGTAGTTTAAGATAAAAAAACTTATCTCATAATAAATTGATATCAGAGCAAACTAAGATTTGTTTGATGTATGCAAGTACAAGCGGAACATGCGCACGATTGACATATTGAGGAATATTAGGAATTCCATACATCCTTATCCAAACCTCTTTAGCTAAGAGAATGGATGGAGTGACGCGAGAGGTAAGCAAAATTTCTGAAGTTGGATAAAAACATGACGATTCTAAAGCAGGTACTTTAAAAAGAAAAGAATTCAAGGACAAGGCCAACTAGAGCTGTTATGCGAATTGAGTCGAGTTCGAGTTACTTGTAAATCACTCAGTCAATGACTTGACTTGACTCGATTTTGACCGAACTCGAGTTGAATTTATTACACAATCAAATCGAATTCGAGTAGTAAAATTTTAAACTCGAAAATTCGTCGAATAGTTTGATATATATTATATATATTTATAATATAAAAAATAAAATAAAATATATTAATATGTTATATAATAATCAAGTTTTTGAGTTGAGTTCGAACAACTTTATTACACAATCGAGTCGAGTTCGAATTCGAGTTTGAGTTTGAGAATAGGGATACTTGGGATCGACTTGACTTGAATACATCCTTAAGGCCAACACAATCCTAGGTTAGGATTCTAGAACCAAAGGCCTTCATCGGTGCTCGTTCAGCAAAAAAGTTAATTTTGGTGTAGTATTTCAAAGTAGCTCGTGTGCTAGAAAGGGATATGGTTACAATGGCAGCCATGTACCTGGTAGGAGATGCAAAATCATAGTAAAGCACTAATGTACACAATGATTTGAACGAGGGACAACCTCAAATTAATTCATGGGGTAAATTGAGGGAGTAAAAGGATTAATTCCTTGAAACGTAGCGAGGGTTGCGAGAATAAACTTGAGACAGTTAAAACATACAGGGACGATGTGGAATTGTGATAGGGAATTTAGTTCCTTAATATGTATATACCAAATATGTTAAAAGAGAACAATCTTTTCAACTTCATAGAATGGTTGTATACGGGTAGAGTTGAAAAGGTAGGTAGTTAATGGCCTCCCTTTGGTAATGGCAGCAGCTGATGGTTTGGTGGACCTCAAGATTAACCCAAAACTTGATCTGAAACCCAAAAAGACAGAAAAAGGCAAGTAAAAGGAGAAGAATAGAGGGGGTATGAAGGACAATAGGGTGTCTAAAGGGGTATGAGGACCAAAGTAATGGTAAATTAAAACACGAATGCTTCATTTGTGATGAACCACAAAGGCCTAGGAATTAATTAAAACGGGAACAACTAAGTGCAAAGGTTACACAAGAAAAGGGAGTAGACTAATTATGAAGTGGCTCGATTGGACCCTTTACAATTAGTGGATTTGACGCATGATTCACCAATAGGGCTGCAAGGGAAATCTGTGCAGGGGCATGTGTGGAGGCGCTTAACACATCCCAACACAGGTTTTTTTTTCGTAGTAAATACAGGGGTGAACCACAATGTTGTGTAAGAAATCTCCTAAGATAGTTAAGATGTAACTACTATTTCTCTATATAACCTAAGGGCAGGTAGCATAAGCCCTTGTTGGGGCTTTGTAAAGGAATTAAACCAACGAGGGTACTAGAGCCTTTCTATTGGGGGAGGTTTGTTATACCCTCAACATGAGGGGAGTGAGCATGCATGTGACCTTGGGGACCATGGCATGCGGGGGCATGGCATGGCATAGGCCAAACATGGGTAAACATTCGAGGGTGTCAACGTTTGGGCATCTAATTTTGGTGGGTCTTAAGAAGTCAAGAACACAAATATGGAATATTATGATACTCGTAAAGCAAGTATAAATAAATTGGATGCACGTGGGAGATACATGTGCGTGATAGTTATCGATGGCTATTATCAATGATGGTTATCGATAACAGTTATAGAGAACATGGGTCATCGATATCCCTTCTATCTCTCGATGACATGCACGTGGGAGATACTCATAAAACAAAGTATATCTCTCGATGAAATTGAAATATTGAATATAGGTCATCGATATCTTTTCTATCTTATATTGATTCTATTAAAACAAATCGTAAAAATAATTTTTTGGAGCTTTTGACATGTGAACCATAGATGTGGTATGAAGGTTGATAGTATGGTTTGGGGCAGATGAGTACATTGCACAAATTTAGAGAAGTTTGGCATAGTACAACACATGGTGTTTTGGACAATGTTGTCAAGTCTAGGCGAACATAAATGGTGTGTAGAAAGAGTTGTGGTGGCAGTTTTCCTTATTTGATGGATCGAAAAATAGGTGTCTCTCAAAAGGTAGATAAAATATTAAAAATACAGGTGAAAGATATATGTGGGAGACACAAGACAGAAGGCGTGGGTATAGAACACACTTGACAGCACAAGGGTATAGTAGTATGTGTTAGAATGTCTAGGGTCTAAAGGTTTAATTTTGGTCTAATGGTTTGGGATGTAAACCGAATATAATTACTGTCTTGAAGTTGTTATTAGTATTAACTGAATAATTAAAAGTATATATAAAGGCTTCTACATGGTATTTGAAAAGCATTGATCTGAGAAAGACCAACATTGATCTCTATGAGATCAATTAATAACTGATTGAGTGTTGATGTCAATGGTTGGTGTAGGTAATACAAGAGTAGAGTGAAGTTTAGTTACGTAAACAAAAAATCTATTATTGTATCCTAATATTTGAGAGCAAAAAAAAAAAGTGTTTGAGATTGGTTTATTATGCAATTATATGTAGTTCACATATCCTATACGTAGTAAACTTTGCGGGCAAGTGTAGAGAGTTGTTGGGTTTAATTAGTGCCGGTCTGTAATTACAAAGGATAGTTAGGATTAAAAAATTATCTCGTGATAAGTTGGTACCAGAGGAAGCCGAGTTTTAGATGATGTAAGCAAGTGCAAGCAGAACATGCACATGATTGGCACACATCAAGGAATATTAGGGGATCCCATACATTCTTCCTAAAGCCTCTTTAGTTGAGAGAATAGATAGAATGTTGCAAGATGTAGAAACCATCACAACGTCAATGTTGTAACTCAACAAGAGTGCAAGCACTAGTGTCCCTAGTGCGGATGGTTCACATGTTGATGTGCTCAGGGCAAAACTTTTGAAATTTGAGGAAGAGATGATAGTTCTAAAGTATACACTTCTAAAAGAAGAAAACTCAGTGACGAGGCTATGACATAGCCCCAAGAAGAAAATATATACCATGACATAGTCCAAAGATGAAAAAAAAAATTCTAAAAGTATTTGAGAGGCAAATAAAAGTGACATCTATTATGGTTTCCTAATATTTGAAGGGAAAATAAAAGTGTTTGAGATTGGTTTATTATACAATTGTATATAATTTACATATTCTATACTTAGTCAATTTTGAGGGCAAGTATAGTGACTTGTTGGGTTCAATCAGTGCAAGTCAATTTTGAGGGCAAGTATAGTTAGTTGTTGGTTGCTAAGAACAAAACTTTTGAAACTGGAGGAAGAGATGACGGTTTTAAAGCAATCACTTCTAAAAGAAGAGAACTCAAAGACGAGGCCATGACATAACCCCAAGAATAAAAAATATAACATAACATAGTCCTAACAAGAAAAAAGAAAAACATTCTAACAATGGCCCATACAGCTCTCGAACCTATGACCTTCATGTTATTAGCACGATGCAACTAATTGAGCTAATAGACTAACTTTTAAAAAACTCTTCCTTTTCATATATTTCTCTTTTTCCCCTCTTTATATCCCTCAATGAAATTGAAATGTTAAATATGAGTCATCGATATCTCTTTCTTCTTGCATTGATTCTACTAAAACATATCGCAAAAATATTTTTTGGAGCCTTTCATGTGCGGATTAGAGATATGGCATGAAGGCTGATAGCATGGTTTGGGGTAGAGAAACACATTGCACACATTTAGATATGTTTGGTGTAATACAATACAGGGTGCTTTGGACAATGTTGGCATGTCTAGGTGGACATATACAGTGTACAAATAGAGTTACAGTGGCAGTTTTCCTTATTTTATGGATCAGAAAATAGATGTTTCTCAAAAGATAGAGAAAATATTCAAAATTGTAAGTTATCCCTGAATATATAATAGTTAAGAGTTTAGATTAGAAGATTGTCTTGAATAGGAATAAGTGGCATAGGAGAATCCACACAATTTAAACTAATGTCCTCTCTATTTTTTTCTTAATCTTCTTTATATTTGTCTTTGAAATGGCCAACCCCAATTATTGGGATTAAGAATTAGATTGTTATTGTTGGTGAAAGACATATATAGGACGCACAAGATAAAAGGCGCAGGTATAAAACATACTTTGCAGTGCGGGGGTATGTTAGCACGTGCTAGAGGGTCTAGGGTCCAAAGATTTACTTTTGGCTTAATGGTTTGGGATGTAAACCGACATTAACTACTATCTTGACATTGTAATTAGTGTTAACTGGATAATTAGAAGCATATATAAAGGATCGTGTATTGTATTTGGTAAGCATTGATTTGAGGAAGACCAACATTGATCTTTGAGTGATCAATTAATTATCGAGTGTGTGTCAATTTCAAAGGTTGGCATAGGTAATACACAAGTTGAGTAAATGTTAGTTGCGTAAATGAAACATCTATTATTGTATCCTAATATTTGAGAGGCAAATAAAAGTGTTTGAGATTGGTTTATTATGTAATTATATGTAGTTTTCATGTTATATACTTAGTCGATTCTGAGAGCAAGTATAGTGAATTGTTGGGTTTGATCAATGCTTGTCCGCAATCACAAGGTATAATTAGGATTAAAAAATTATCCTGTGATAAGTTGATACTGGAGCAAGCCGAGTTTTGGATGATGTACACAATACAAGCAGAACATGCATATGACTGTGTATATTGATGAATATTAGGGGATCCTAGAGATCTTTCCCAAAACCTCTTTAGCCGAGAGAATGGATAGAATGGTATAGGATATAGAAACCATCACATCATTAATGTTTTAACTTAGCAATAGTACAAGCACTTGTATCCCAAGTGCAGATGGTTCACATGTTGACATGCTTAGGGCAAAACTTCTAAAATTGAAGGAAGAAATAACGGTTCTAAAGCAGACAATTCTAAAAGAAGAGAACTTAGAGACAATGCCATGACATAGCCCCAAGAAAAAAAAAATATACCATGACATAGTCCCAAGAAGGAAAATAAAAAGAAAATAATTCTAACAATGGCCCATGCTAGTCTCAAACTATAATCTTCGCATTATTAACACGATGCTCTAACTAACTTAGCTAATAGGCTAGTTATTTGATAACTCTTTTTTTTCATATGACTCTCTCTTTTCCCCTTGATATCTCTTAATGAAATTGAAATGTTGAATATGGGTCATCGATATTCCTTCCTTCACTGATTCTACTAAAACATATCATAAAAACAATTTTTTAGAGCCTTTGACGTGTGAACTAGAGATATGGCATAAAGGCTGACAATGTGGTTTAGGATAGAGGAGTACATTGCACATATTTAGAGAAGTTTGGCATGGTACTACACATGGTACTTTAGACAACGTTGGCATGGCCAGCAAAACATATATGGTGTATAGAGAGAGTTGTGATAGCGGTTTTCCTGATTTTATGGATTAAAAAATAGGTGTTTCTCTAAAGGTAGAGAAAATATTCAAAATCAAACAAAAAATATATGTGAAAGGCACAAGACAGAAGATGCGGATACAAAACACACTTAGTAGTGTAGGGATACGGTAACATGTGCTAGAGGGTTTAGGTTTTGAAGGTTTAATTCTGGCCTAATGGTTTGGGATGTAAATCAAATATAACTACTGTCTTGAGGTAGTTATCAGTGTTAATTGAATAATTAGAAGCATATATATAAAGGCTTATGCATGGTATTTGGTAAGCATTTATATGAGGATGACTATCATTAATCTCTGGGTGATCACTTAATAGCTGAGTGAGTGTCGGTATCAAGGGTTGGTGGAGGTAATACACGCGTAGAGTAGAAGTTAGTTGTGTAAACAAAATATCTATTATTGTATCCTAATATTTGAGAGGCAAATAAAAATATTTGAGATTGGTTATTATGCAATTATATGCAGTTTACATTTTCTATACTTAGTCAATTTTGAAGGCAAGTATAGTGAGTTGTTGGGTTTAAGCAGTGCTAGTTTGTAATCACAAGGCATAATTAGGATAAAAAATTATCCCGTGATAAGTTGGTATTGAAGCAAGTCGAGTTTTAAATGATGTACGCTTGTACAAGTGGAATATGTGCACAACTAATGCACATCGAGGAATATCAGGGGATCCAAGACATCCTTCGCAAAATCTCTTAGCTAAGAGAATGGATAGAATAGTGCAAGAGGTAGCAACTATCACGACATCAATGTTGTAACTCAGTAAGAGGGCAAACTCCGATGTCCCTAGTAAAGATAGTTCACACATTGACATGCTGAGTGCAAAACTTCTGGAACTGGAAGAAGAGATGACAGTTCTAAAGTAGACACTTCTAAAAGAAGAGAATTCAGAGACGAGACCGGACATAGTCCCAAGTAGGGAAAAAAAACCATGACATAGTCCCGAGAAGAAAAAAAGTAAATGATTCTTATAATGGCCCATGCAAGTCACACTTCTAAATGAAGAGAACTCAAAGATGAGGCCATGACATAGCCCCAAGAAGGAAAAAAAAAACATGACATACTCCTAAGAAGAAAAAAAGAAAATAATTCTTACAGACATAGCCCCAAGAAGGAAAAAAAAAACATGACATACTCCTAAGAAGAAAAAAAGAAAATAATTCTTACAATGGCTCATGTAGGTTTCGAACCTATGACCTTCACATTATTAGTACAACACTCTAACCAATAGAGCTAATAGGCCAGCTATTAGAGAACTTTTCATTTTCATATATCTTACTCTTTTCCCTCTTTATATCTCTTAATGAAATTCAAATGCTGAATATGGGTCATCGATATCTCCTCTATCTTGTATTGATTCCACTAAAACATACATCAAAAATAATTTTTTTGAGCCTTTGACTTGTGAACTAGAGACGTGGCATGAAGGCTGAGAGGATGGTTTGGGGTAGATGAGTACAATGCATAAATTTAAAGAAGTTTGGCATAGTACAACACATGGTGCTTTGGATAATGCTGACATGTCTAGGCAAACGTATATGGTTTATAGATAGAGTTGTGGCTACAGTTTTCCTTATTTCATGGATCAAAAAATATGTATCTCAAAAGGTAGAGAAAATATTCAAAATACTAGCGAAATAAATTCTTACAATGGCCCATGCAGGTCTCAAACCTGTGACAATATGACACTCTAACAATTGACCTGATAAGCCAATTATTAAAAAACTCTTCCTTTTTATATATCTCTCATTTCCCTCTTTATATCTCTCAATGAAATTAACAAGTTGAATATGGGTCATCCATATCCTTTCCTTCTTGCATTGATTCTACTAAAACATACTGTAAGAACAATTTTTTTGGAGCCTTTGACATGTGAATACAGATGTGGCATGAAGTTTGATAGCCTGATTCGAGTAGAAGTTTGCATTGCAAAAATTTAGAGAACTTTGGCTCAGTATAGCACATGGTTCGTTGGACAATGTTGGCATGTCTAGGTAGATATACAAGGTGGTTTCCCTTAAAAGGCAGAAAGAATATTCAAAATAAAGGTGAACGACATATGTGGAAGGCATAAGACAGAAGGTGCATGCATGGAACACACGTGGTAGTATGCGAGCATTTGCTAAAGGGTATTGGTATAAAAGGTTTAATTCCGATATAACAGTTAGGATTGTAAACCAGAAATAATTATTGTCTTGAAGCACTTATCTATGTTAACTCAATTATTTAAAAAGCATATATAAAGGCTTCTGCATGATATTTGGTAAGCATTGATATAAGGAAAATTAATATTGATCTCTCATAGATCAATTATGACTTAAGTGAGTATCAGTGTCAAGGGTTAGTGTAGGTCATACACGAGCGGATTGAAGGTTAGTTGTGTAAATACAACACTTATTATTGTATCATTATATTTAAAAAGCAAATAAAGGGTTTGAGAACAGTTTCTTATATAATTACATGTTATTTACATATTCTATACTTAGTTAATTCTAGTGCACTTCAAGATCATCAACCTAAATTCTGATTTAAAACCAAAAAAGACAGACAAAGGCAAGTGAAAGGAGAAGAATGGAGAGAGAAGGGAGGACAAGAGGATGTATGAAGGGGGTGAGATAACTAAAGTACATGGTATGTTAAAGGACGGATGCTTCATTTGTGATGAATCACAAAGTGCCACAGATTACCCAAAATAGGAACAACTAAGTGCATTGGTTGTGGAAGAAAAGAAGCAAACTAATTATGAAGTGACACGATTAAACCCTTTATAAGTACCCAAAATAGGAACATTCCCTCCCCCTTTAAAATTTCCTTGTCCTGAAGAGTTGAAGTTAGGAAATTGAGCCTTGACGAAACTCATCTCTTCCCAAGTTTACTCTTCAGTGTCGAGATTAAACCATCTGACTAACCATTGTGTGACAGGTTCATTACTTCTCCATATCACTCTTCTCTTTAACACTGCATCCGGCTCTACTAATGGTTGTTTGTCTGAATCCAATTAGGGGAAGGTTGGGCATGACTTCTGCATTAGGACCTAATTTTTTTTTAATAGTGAGACATGAAACACCGGATGGACTTTTGAACCCTATGGTAGTTGCAATCTATATGCAACCTTGCCAATTTTAGTAGTTATGGGGAAAGGTCCATAGATTTTGGAAGAAAGCTTGAGTTGTTTTCTGAGTTCTATTGATTATTGTTATAAGGTTGGAGTTTAGGTAGACAAAGTCTCTTTCTTGAAACTTTCTTTCTGCCCTTTTTTTATCTGCATAAATCTTCATTCTACTTTGTGCTCTGGCCAAATGATCCGTGAGAACTTGTAACATAGTCTATCTATTCTTCACAAAATCCTAAATAGCGGGGTTAATAGTTTCCTAATAAGGCCCTATAGGTATGGTTCTAGGTTTGTACCCATATAATGCTTCAAAAGTGGTAATCCGCAGACTAGAATAGAAATTTGTATTGTACCATCACTCTGCTAAGCTTAACCATTGCCTCTATTCTCCTAGTCTGTCAGCTATCATGTATTTAAGGTAGCATTCCACACATTGGTTGAGTCTTTCACTTTGTTCATCTAACTATGGATGATATGTACTACTGAAATTCAGCGGGTTCTCATTATTTTGAACAATTCTTGCCAAAAGAGAGTTGTAAACACTCCATCTCTATCTGAAACCACAGAATCAGGCAATCCATGTAATTTAAATACATATTTTACAAACATTTTAGGTACTTTCAAAGTAGTGTAAGGATGTTTTAAAGCTATGAAGTGACTGAATTTTGTGAGTCTGTCAATAATTACCAAAATGGTATTAAAACCATGTGATTCAGGAGGACCTTCAATGAAATCCATGCTTATTTGTGACCATGCTTGAGTAGGTATAGGTAGTGGTTGGAGTAACCCTAGATAAAGTATACGTTTATTTCTTTGGCATATATCACACTTTTGCACAAATTGAGTTATTGTTGCTTTCATCGAAGAGTAGTATAATATGGTTCTTATCCTTTGCAGTGTAACTTGCTACCCTGAGTGATCTCCCATAGTTGAACTATGCATTTGTTCTATTTTTTTGGTCCTTAATCTATAGCCAGTCCCTATATATATATTCTCTTCTTAAACTTGAGACTACCATCTTTATACTGAAAGTTTGTTTGTACTTCTGATTCTATTATCAATTGAGCTATAAGCTTTTGACATTCTTTATCTTTTGCATAACTTTGAATTATCTCCTGTATCCATAATGGTTGAATCACGGATATAGCCATTGGCTTTCCACTTTGCTGTTGTTCCTCATGCATTTCTCTTCTCGATAATGCATCAACAGCCTTATTTTTTGAACCATTCTTATTTTGAATCTCATAACCTAGACCCAAAAGCTTTGTAAGCCATCTATGTTGTAAAGAGTTAGTAAGCTTTTGTTCCAAAAGATTTTTAGGCTTTGGTGATATGTTTTTATAATAAAATGATAGCCCAACAAATAATGTTTCCATTTTATTACAGCCATAGCTAAAGCCATCAATTTCTTTTCATACGTGGACAACCCTTGATTCTTAGCTCCTAATGCTTTATTCAGATAAGCAATTGAGTGACCTTCTTGCATCAATATAGCCCCACAACCATTGGAGCATGCATCGGTTTCTATTATAAAGGGCTTTGAAAAATCAAGTAACTTCATAACAGCTGTTGTACACATTGCAACCTTAAGCCTCTGGAAAGGTTTATCAACTTTATCATTCCAGGAAAAACTATTCTTTGTAAGAAAATCATTCAGAGGTTTTGTAAGTATGCCATAGTCTTTAACAAATCTCTTGCATTAGCATGTTAATCCTAAAAAACTTTTGAGATCCTTAACAAAAGATGGGTTGGCCAGGACATAATACACTCAATTTTTTAGGGATCCATCTTAACACCTGAGTCAGATACAATGTGGCCTAAAATACTTTACTTGTGTTTGACCAAATGTATACTTAGAGAGCTTTACAAATAATTGATGTTGCCTAATAGTTAGAAGAACAATTTTCAAGTGTAAAACATGGGTTGAAAGGTCTTGACTATAGACAAGTATATCATCACATAACACTAGGACAAATTTTTTGAGAAATGGTTTGAATATTTGGTTCATCAGAGATTAGAATGTGGGTGGAGCATTTATTAAATCAAAAGGCATAACTGGGAATTCAAAATGATCATGAATAGTTTTTTCCATATCCTTAGACTTAACTCTGATTTGATGATAACTAGCTCTCATATCTATTGTTGAAAATAATTTGGATCCATATAGTTCATCAAGTAATTCATTGATATTTGGAATAGGATACCTATCCTTAATGGTCATGGAGTTAAGCTGTCCATAGTCTACACAAAATCTCCAAGTATTATCCTCTTTTTTTTTCTTTTTTTTTTTTTCACTAACAATACTAGAGAAGCAAAGGGACTAGAGCTATGTCTGATGATCCGTGTGTTCAGCATGTCTTGTATTT
Source organism: Dillenia turbinata (assembly GCA_037126225.1). Classification (NCBI taxonomy): domain Eukaryota; kingdom Viridiplantae; phylum Streptophyta; class Magnoliopsida; order Dilleniales; family Dilleniaceae; genus Dillenia; species Dillenia turbinata. Next base: position 20,840,334 of record JBAMMX010000009.1, on the reverse strand, counting down.
GTTTTTCAATTTCAGTCTTTTGAGAATGGGGATATCTATAGAGTCTAAACTTAAATGGTTGTGCTCTTGATTTGAGGGGAATACAATGGTCAAGAGATCTTTCTAGGGGTAGTGATTTTGGAATAGAAAAGACATCCTCAAATTGTTTCAGTAACTTAGAAATGGTTGTCTGAATTTGTGAGTTGTCATTTTCTGTAGTGATGGAGAAAGAAGTATTGCTCAACAATTGTTGTTTTTAGAATTTCCTTATGTTTTTTCTCTCACCAGTTTTATCATAGATTCCTCCGCTTGGCCTATCAGAACTACCTCCCTTTCTGTATTAGCTAATCTAACTCGTGGTTACATAAAGTCAAATGTGATGGGGCTAAAATTAAAGATTCAGTTCACCCCAAAATAATGTACAAACTTCCTAATTTAATCACTCTTAAGTCAAAGGAAAAGTTATATCTATGTATGCTCCATTTAACCCCTCTAACTTGGTTGTAACTACTTACTTGGCTCCCACAGCAAGTAAGGCATGTAAAGGTTTAGCCTCTTCAATTTGTATATTAAGCTTTTTTACCACTATTTAATTTAAAAAGCTGTTAGAACTGCTAGTATCAACTAATATTGATGCAAGCAGACCACTTAAAGTTTCATGCAAAGCTATAGCTTTTCTACTTAGTGAGCTAGAGATAACACAAAGAGGTACCTCAACTATTTCATCATTTAGTAGCTCATTATCTTCTGCAGCTTCTGTTTGTCCTTCCTCCTCTACAACAATGATTAAGTTGAGATTCTTGAACCTACACAAGTGCCCTTGAGTAAATTTTTCTCCATATTTAAAGCAGAGATTGTTGCCTTTTTGGAATTGCATCTTTTGAGAAGAAATTGTTGGCTTTTCAGAACTGCATCTCTTGAAAAGAAACTCTGGACATTCTGTCTATGAGCACATTACTATTTGTCCATTCTTTTCTGTTGTTGATAGTGTTTTTAAAGAGATGTGTTGATGCCATTCTTTGTTTGAATTCACCTTCTTGTTTTTGGTCAACTCCAGAAATTATTCTTGTGGAGTGGCTATTTCGAAATTTTGGAGGGAAGTTGGTTTGAGCATTCTTAATATGGGTTTTATTTCTTATTTCACACCATTTATGAAACCAGAAATGAAATAATATTCAATTAATTTTGGATTCTTTTGAAGCATAATTATCCATAGTTCTTCAAACTTGGTCTGATATTCTGGCATGGAATCAAATTGCTAAAGTTTGTTGAATTCTTCAATCTTATCTTGCATACACTTTTTCTCAAAGCGCTGGCTTAGGAGTTGAGAAAACTCTTCCCAAGACATCTCCCGTTTGGTTAATTTCATTCCTTGAAACCATATCTCAGCTTTACCTTCAAGATACATTTCGATTGTTTCTACCCAAGCATGCTTTGGTTTTAGCAAAAAACTTGCTGCACTTTCTTAGACAAATTCTAGGGGCTTCTCTTGTGAACAATGGCAATTCTATTCGAGGATTTGATGTCAATCCATGTATCATTGAGTCTTTCTTGATTATGTGAGGTCTAATTTCTATCCTCAATCTTCCTACCACTGATGTAGGTAAAATGGGAGATTGAGTGACCTTGTCACTATCTTGCTCCTCCTGTTTATCCTTATTTAGCAACTTTATTATGGCCACATATCGAGCATCCATGGTGGCCATGTAGGCCTCCATCCTCTGAGATTGCTCTTTCTAATTTTAGAGAATACTCATCTAATCTTCTTCCCAACTCAATGTAATTTTTGTGTATTTTTGTTTCTTGCTTCTTAAGTTGTTCGTCGATAGCTTTGAATCATCCCCTGCCATTTCCTTAACTTCTTTTGTCACGCCCCGACCCGCAGATTTGAGCTCATGACAACCGCTGCATTACCCTGAATACGTGTGAAATTCACCCAGTACTCCAAGGTATTGTAAGGCATTCGAAATACTGAATTTAAACCATAGGTTATCCCGGCCATCAACCAAACAAATCACAATTTCCTCTCTAAGAATAGAAAACAAAACTAGTAATAATTCCCAAGTAAATTTTGTGAGAAAAAAAAATTTAAGGGTCCTCAATAAATATTTACATATAACCAAATCTATCCGGTATCAAAATACAGAATTACTTAAGTTGATAATTAAAATTTTTATACAAAATGTCATCCTTGGGCCAACTATCAATACCTCCAAAACAAAAGTAAATCTATACCCCAAAGAAGTCTCAGACAAAAGTCCTCCCAAAATCTGGCTCTAGATGACATCGCAAAATGACTAAACTTTCTCTATAAAATAGAGAGGGAGGATGAGTATAAAAATACCCAGTGAGTGCATAACATAGTATGAAAATAAATGAGTAGTGATTGTGGATATGTCAAATGTTTTCCTTAAAATCATACGATTGCATCAATAAATCACAATATAAACAAGATTCCAACAAATTATGGTGTATAATTCATATGCATCCAGTCATCATAACTTATTTTCTAAAATCACGGGGTTGTCAAAATCTTTCCACCAAAGACTTGACCCTGACTAATGATGGAATCGCCAAGGAATTATCATCAACTTCAATCAATTATACACAATACCCTTTCCTTGGCTTTACCTCAAGCCTCCCTTGAGGTGCAATCAAACTAGTTCAAAGGAAGGGATTCAGAGACACCTCTCGAGCGTAACTACCTCTTCATCCAAATAACTGCCCAACCACGTTGCCTCGTCGACTCCACACTGTGGAGGGAATGACTATAGCCATTAACCATGCACACAACACCATTTCGCAATCATTACATCATATATCAAAATGTGCTAACAAATGTTCAAACGAATTCTTAGTGCATGAGTTCAATCAGTCGTATTCAACCCAAGTCGATAAACATGACACATTATTTTCAAATAATACATGGATGCATTCAGCAATTCAAATCTACTTTCGGGACATTTCACAATCATAAAACAATTTTAGAAATATTTGCAAAATCATTAGAAAATATTTATAAAATTGGTATAAAATATTTTCTCACTTAAAACCATACACATATATCCATTTACTATGTAAGGGAGGGTAATCACTCCCGGTTTGTCCCACAACAAGAGTCTTGCTTTGATCGGTTTGTCTAGCTCCTACGAAATATCATTACGTAACCAACTATTAATATTTATCATCTCATAACAACCCACAAGTCTAATATTCAAACCCTAACTTTTCTCTCACTATCGGTGAGACAGATTTTTCTCCAAACTAATCTCTCTAATTTCAGCATATACTTTAAAGTCACGTGAATTTAAAGTAACCCCAATTAGAAAATGAAGATTACCTAATTCGTTGTCACCATTTTTGTTTCAAACCAAACCACCGTCAAACCCTAGGTTTTCTTTCACTATAATATTTCGAATCTCCCACCAGAGTGAACTTTCTAGAGGTTGGGTTATGAGTTTTGGAACTTGTAGAGTGTAGTTCTAGTGGTATTTTGATTGATCTTTGAAAGAAATAAGAAGAGAGAAAGAGAATGTGTGAACCTAGAGAGAAAAGGAAGAAGAAAAAAAATGGAGTTTGATTTTCGTGGGTTCTAATGTCTCACCACTGTTCTTCATTTATAACTCATTTTCCTGAATTTACTTAATTGTCCTCCTTCACTTCCAATATACATAAGTCCTCAATATGCTCTCGTTGGTAATTTGGAGAATTTTCTCAATGGGTTCAAACACTTAAGATTTTATTTGTAGAGAGAGAAGTGATCGGCAACGTGTAGAAAAGCTTGAAATTGGAAGTGTCAATTTATAGAAAATAAATTAGAAATAATGATAAAAAATATCTTTGGAAACCCAATGATCTTAGGTTCAACTCCATTCGCAACCGAACACAATCTGGTCGGCTAAAGAAAGAAATGTCATTTGCTAGAGACATATGCTTATATGGAGATTGAAGAAATAATAATAATAATAATAATAATAATAATAATAATAATAATAATAATAATAATAATAATAGTAATAATATGAGATATAATATGTATATTATATTTGTAGATTTAAATGGTTGGATGGTTTAGTGGATAAGTTCTTTTTTGATGGTGAGAGGTTAGAGGTTCAATTCTCAAGCATAACACCTATTCGGTGAGATGGAAGGTAGTCGAAGGGTTTCTTTGAAAATGAGGTTTGTGACGTAACGGACTTGTCAATATCCGAAGGAAGGTGAAATAGATTGTTCGGTCAAATATTGGAGGGAGTTTTGTGGCCAAATGGATTAGCAAATATCCAAAGGAAAATGTAATGGGTTGTTCGGTCAAATACAAAACTATTCACAGCTGAACAAGTCTCACAATTTCATATATTATATCACATACCAAGGAGAATTAAAAATATTAACCATTCGGTAAATGGACCGATGAGAAATAAATATGTCAATGAGACGAAGATACCAATGAGTCTATGAAAGTGTTCAACACTAGGAATATTGAGAAACATGTGAAAGTCACTGGTAGATAAGTACCGATAGAGGATTCAATTGTAACCGACGGTAATATATCGAATAGTAGAAATAAGGAAATGATTTAGAGATAATAATCTTTCAGGAGTAATCTCTACCAAACAAGTCAATCCTCTCAAAGATATCAATTATTTACCAAATACTAAACCAAATTTAAAGTCTACCAAACGCCATTATTTAACAACTGAACACTTAAAATTTAAAAATCTATCGATCAAGAGTCTAAGAAATATGTTGAACAATCCAAAGGATAGAGTTTCAAATTTTTATTCAAATTAATTATTTCTCTTACATATTCATAAAAATATAAAAATTTTAAAATTTTCATTTAAGAATGAACATAAAAAATTAGACTTGTCTGATATTACACTTTTGCTTAGGGTCATATGCTCATGCTCTGATACCACTTTTTGTCACAATTCAACTCAAGGACTAAGTTCTTAGCAGAGTGGGAATTGCACTTTTTGCAGATTGTGCTTACAAAGGGTGTCTGATAATTCATTGCAAACAGTAAATGGAGGACGGAGTGAGTGATGTGTATGGTCCTTGATGGAAGAATCTTATCAGAAAGAGAATAGAAAGGAAGAGGGAGAGAGAAGGAAACAAAGAGGGAGAGAAGACGTTATAGACGAGAGGGAAATAAAGAGGTCAGAGAGAAGAGAAAAACTTGCATTTTCATCACTTGTTCTTGTTTGATCATTATGTCTATATACAATTTGGGGATGCAACCAACCTAGCCAATTCTAACTACAAGAAGTTAGTATTCCACCTAAGTAGTTGATTTCAGCTCCTCTGGTAGTTAAGCTTGTTATCTGCAGTTGCTTTACTAACTGTTGCAACTTGTTGCTGTTGGTCTAGTGTCAGCAGCAGGCCCACTAGCTATTACTGAAGGGCTTCTATATTAGCAACCCACAGCCAATAATTTTAATGTCTCTTTCTATGCTTATTTATTTTTTTATTTTTTTATTTTTTTATCCTTGAATTTGGTTTATCCTCGACTATTTAGCATTTTGTTCTGTCTAATCTCAGTTGAGTTATTATCAGGTTTCAATTCAGAGGGAACTGTTTTGAACGTCATTCAAGAATCAAATCCCGATTCTTAGTGTAGGGTGTTAGTGTTCTTTTTAGTAGACCAACGAAGCTTTGGTCTCTCCTTCTATACTTATTCTTATCAATTTAGATGCCAATCGAACTATCAAATCTCAAAGAAAAGAGGCCAAAAGCAGTTCTATGGTGGCTATTTTACAAGGGAAATCAAGAAATAGAATAGAGCATGAAGACGCAGAGATCCAAAATAATTTGTTGCAAAAACTGCAAAAAGAAAATTTTATCAAAATAAATAATTTTGTTGACAATGATTGCAAAAAACAGAGAAATAGGAGTGGATGCCACACTTACAGGATGAGGTGCGATGGTTCTCACCCATACGAAACACAAATAAATGATCTGTAATATACATGCGGTTTGCTAAAAGTAATAATTTAATATGCCAATATCACATCTTGCATATTTCTTATCTTTATCTTCACCTTATTCAACAGCCTCTGAATAATCAAACAATATTAAGGTCATCTTTGGATTATATTATGCATTTTCATTATTATCTAAGCAATTCTATAAAAAAATGAATTTTATAAATGAAAATTGTATTTGGGTCAAAATTTTAAATCATTAAATTTTGATAAAAGTAATGTTTTATAGTATATAATTTATAATATTTAGTCAATAATTAACAAAATGTATTATTTTGAAATTTTTCCAAATTTGATAATATCATTATATTCGTAATTATAGTTTCGAATGTCCTACAAAAAGTTACTAGAAGGACCAAAATCCATTTTCTAATGAGCAAAAGTGGGAAAAAGGTGTTTTTGGAAGTTCAACTTTCTACTGTGTACAAAAGGGAGTGTAATTTGACAAAAATAAATTATCAAATTCCTTAATCAAACATTATTTATTTATTTTTTAAAAATCTATTATAAAAAAATGTCTTATGAGCCATAAGACATTATAAAACAAGTGGAGCCTTTATGCCCCTTACCGTGGTTGGTTTGAAAAATCAATCAAAAAATTACCTACGTGGCTTGCCAATATTCAGTCCATTAGCCCAAAAATTATTTGATTTATATAGCATTTCTCTTCTAATTTGAAAGAAAATATATGTAATCTAAAAATTATTTAATCCACATAACATTTAATTTTAGTCAGAAGAAAATACATGAGCCCAGATTGCAATCGGCCTTGCCACACCCATAAGAATCACTAGAAAGCTATTGGAAAAGATAAAATAAAAAACTTGTTTAAAAATTTGAATACATTAGGCTTACATGATTAACCAAAAGGGCCTGAGAATGACTTTGGAGAACAACTGAAAAAGCGGAAACTCCTCCCATATCGAATTGTGAGCTTGGATATATTCTTACAAAATATGACGGGGAATTTGAACCGACTTAAATTCTTTTATAGTCGGATTGTCCCTTATAAAGACCCGGGGAATGAGAGATAAGTGGGAGGAATATTCACCTCCTTCCTCCTCTAAACACTTCGGCTTCAGGAGTGGACAAGCCCAGATATACAACCGTAAAAGCGAAGGAAGAATGCCTTGGTTGGGCAAGTTCTGGAGCTTAGGACAATCGGCAATTTGTAGATACTGAAGAGAGTTGAGGCCTCTTGATGATGATATTCTTTCCAAATTTATGAGACCTGCTATCTTAAGCCATTTTAGTGAGGGTGGTGGCAGAGGCAGTAGTCGAGAATCATCATCAAGAACGGAAACCACCTCTCTAAATTCACCCCGAATGGAGAGTGATGTAAGAGCAGCGTGTGTGTGGAGGTGCTGACACCAGTCCAAACTCTCCTCCAGTCTCTCGCAGAGAGAGATGGTTAGGCCTCTGAGGTTGTGGGGCAAACCCCCTTTTTGAGGAGGAAACCACTCCAGACTTGGACAACTATAAATATATAAAGATTCAAGGGAAGTGAGATTTTGGATGTTGCTTGGTAAGGATTTAAGATTCTTACAGGAGAAGATTTGTAGCGTTCTGAGGTTAAGGGAGGACAATCCTTCTTCCGGGAACCACTCTACACCCTCACAATTAAATATGGTCAGAAAAGTGAGATTGGTGAGTTGGGCACAACTGCCAAGACATTTGGGTAAACTTTTCAGATTAGGATATTCTTGGAATCTTATGTACTCGAGAGAGGTGGCGGCATTGAGTGACATCCCGTCCCTCTCCCTTCCAAAGATGGACTCCAATTTAGGGCACTTGACGATCTCAAGCGTCCTGAGTGTGGGGGGCAGGACACCAGTTGGAAATGATTCCAGTGATGGACATCCGAATATTGTCAACCTTTCCAAACAACATTCGCCATCAGCCTTGGTCTCCGTGCTTTTATTGTTTCTTTGCATCACCCCATCGGGCAAACACCAAAGACATTCACAGTTGATGATAACAAGTTTCTTGAGAGAGGAGGGTAAACCTGTTGCTGGAAAGCATTCTAGAATTTCGCATCCATTAACCGCCGAATCTTGTGATGACGTCAACAAGCGCAAACTTCCACATGACAATTCCGCTTCACCAGTGGGAAAGAATGATCTGAATTTCCCACAACCACTTATCTCCAAAGACCTGAGCCTCCCCAAGTCTTTCAAGGTGGCATCATTGTTCCACAAGTGTGTCAACTCGTTGCAACGCACAATTCTCAGTACTTGCAAAGCCACCAAATATTTGAAAAACTCCTCCGGAAGGCAAGTGAGACTTGAAATATTAAATAGTAACAGAGTCGTGAGAGAAGAGGACCCAACGGTTTCTCTCATAATTATTTCCTTACATTCTTTCAACTCTAAAACATGCAAGGACGAAAATCGTGGAAGTGGAGACTCCAGTTTCGGGCATCTGTGAATTTGCAACTCTAACAAAGACCCAAAGTCCACGGAACAAGACCATTCGACCCAATTTGGCATATCTTCAAATACCAAAGTCTTCAGTGATGGAAAGGACTTGTCAGAGCAGCCATAAAATTCTGCACCTACACTCTCCACTTTGTCCATGCCACTAATGTGCAACCCTTCCAGTTTTGGCAGATGCCCAACCGGAGGTAGCTGTGTGCATCTTTTGCAATCTCTAAGACTCAAATTCACCAAATTTGTGAATGAGAGATCTCCAACCCAGTTTGGAAAACCCAAGCCACCATAGGAGTTGATCTGGAGCTTTATCAGGCTTTGATGAGGATGTAATAAGTCCAAGACTTGGAATTCTTGGTCTACAGCTCGCAAATCATTGTCAAAATCATGGTACCATTCCAGTGTTATCTCTTTGAGTTCTTTCATAGCCTTAAGATTGGCTTCACATGCATCATTAACGTCCTTTACCCTGTCTAACCTTGAGATAGAAATGCTACCACGTAGCTGGTGCAACTTGCCAAGTTGATTCAATCCTAAATCATTGCCTTCCCCCACCACAAACTTCGACAGTGTATGGAGAAATCTCAAATCACCCAAGCAAGGTGGCATCTCTTGTAGCTTAGGGGTTGCACTAATGCCAAGATGACGAATTTCTGCAAGAGCCGTAATCTCTGAAGGCAACTTCCAAAGATTCTTACAATTACTCAAAATCAAAGTCTGTAAACTGTAGAGGCAAGAAATTGTATCAGGTACGACGTCAATCAAGGTGGAGGACATATTGAGATATCTAAGATGCTTCAACTCACAAACTGAATCTGGAAACTTCTGGATCTCGTAAACACTCAAAGAAAGTACTCTCAAGCACCTCAATTGCGACAACAATCCCTGTACTACCTTACCACTAATGTAATTAAGTTGATATTTACCCCTTTGATGAATTGGTAAGGCTGCAAGTGTTCTCAAACTCTTCATTTCTTTTACCGGTTCAAACTTCTGAAAATGCTCATACTCATCACGAAGAAATGATGAATAGCGACATCGTTGGCTCAGTTTAACAAGTGCGCCATTCTCTTTCTCATGCTCCATCCTGAAGCACACTTCACCCGCAAAAAAGCACGCCAAATCATGAATAAGATCGTGCATCACAAATCTCGCTTCACCTGCACTTGATGGCTGAAAAAAGGACCTCGATAACAAGCCACGAAAATATTCACTACCCAAGTCTTCCATTTGCCTTTTCCCCCCCGATTGTGAAAGAAGTCCTTCGGCCATCCAAAGTAAAATTAGCTCATTCTCCTCGAATTCATAATCTTTTGGAAATATTGAGCAATATAGAAAGCATTGCTTTAAAGGAGAGGAGAGAAGTTGATAGCTTAATCTTAGTGCAGGAAGGATGCCTTCTTCAGCAAGATCCCATAATGAGTTGTCACGCACCTCTTCCCACTTTCGTGGGTTCACTTGATTCCGCAAGAGGCCACCGAGTGTCTTAATTGCTAGAGGCAACCCGTCACACCTTTTAACAATTGCTTCCCCTATGCCTTTGAGATCTTGGTGAGCTTCAAGACTTTCTGTTCCCAAGGCATGCCGAGCAAATAAGGTCAGGCACTCGTCATGCCTTAGTTTATGTAGTTGTAGACAGTGAGCGGGAGAGGTGGCAACGGCAGAAGCAACTCGATCACTTCGAGTGGTGACAATTACTGCACTTCCTGAACAACACATTTTGAAAGGACCAAACAACATTTCCAACTCTTCCCGATTCTCACTCCAAATATCATCCAGAACAATGAGATACCTTTTTCGAGAGAGCTTTTCTTTTAGCTTCTGTTGAAGGCCATTTAAATCATCATTAGTTCCAGCGACTTCCCCTACTTGCTGCAGAATCGACTTTGTAGCCCCAGAGATATCAAGATTATCAGAAACACAGTACCACGCCCTCAAATCGAAAGAATCCTTGAGACTTTCATGATTATAGACGCATCGAGCTAGAGTTGTCTTACCAAGGCCTCCAAGCCCACATAAAGCAATCACACGAGTTTTCTCTACCCTTTGATTCTGATTAAGAGGGATCTTTAGATTTGGAGCAGAATACCCTCCCATGCCACCATGGTGACCTGAACGGCGACCTGCCTTGTCATCAGCTTTCCCCGCAGTCTTGGGTAACAACTCGAGTATAGCCTCCACATCTTTGTCGCGGCCAACAACATCAGATCTCTCCACCAAGGAAGTCGTTGGAAGCCTTACGCTTGTAGTTGTACACCTCATCGAGGGATTTGCTTGCAACTTCAAGACATACTTGCCATCGTCTTCAATTTCTTCAAATCTTCCGGTGATCTCCTCGATCCGTGAGCGGAGGCTCTGGATCTGCTCCGACCAACTCGTGCCGCCTTCCTGCACTCCTTCTTCAGACTTCTTTCGCCGCAGCAGCTCGTACTCCAAGTCGTCCAGGACATCGTCCAGGTCGTAAGCTAGATGTGTGAGATCAATCAGCCAATTCTTCACACCAGCCTTAGTATTCTGCTTCTCTTCAGCATCCACAAGCAAATCCATGACTTCAGACAGCGTTGCTCTCCATTTTCTGACATCCGCACCGAATCCCTCTTGGCGGGCAAAGCCTTTCAGCTCCGGAGAAGCCAATCGATCAGTTAAATCTCGAAGAGAAGAGGCCAAAAGGGGTTGTTCCGCTGCAGCCATAGTTCAAGAAACAGGGCAAGACAGAGGAGACGTAAGAGATGCAAAGGTAGAGGGGATGATCTAAGTCAACTGAGCATGATAGGGTTAGATTCACCGTTTTACACAACGCCCGAGCTCAGATCAGGTTGATATTATTCTATTAATATCAAATGAGCAATTTGGTAGGATGGTATTCTAAATAACAATTATATGATAATAATAGGGTCGGGTCATAAAGCTATCAAGTTGGCTCCTATACGGGCAACCCACATCCATTAATTTTAATCGGTCTCTTTTTTTTTATGCTTATTATTGTCAATTGAGAAACCAATCAAACCATCAAATCTCAAAAAAAGAAGCCTATGATGGCCATTGTTCGCACAAGGGAAAGCAAGAAACAGAATCGAACAGGAAGACACGGATGCAAAATAATTTGTTGCAAAAATGCATAGAAATTTTTATCAAAATAATTAATTTTATCGATGTTGATTATAAAAATAAAATATATAATATAAAATAAAATATAATGTGTATATAATATGAAATAAAATATAATATGTAGAATGATTGATTTTAAAAAGTTTAATATAATGATCTAAAAATATAATGAAAAAGAAGTGGGCCGAACTCATATGCATGAGTGGACGAGCCAATTATTTGGTAGATCATATCTAGTAGTCTCAGTTACACCGAATGCAAATAAATCTTGATATATAAAATTACAAATTATATCATTATTAGTAAAATAAATAAAACAATGAGAGATTGGAGTAACCACATAATTGTTTGAACATGAGAAGGATGTTGTCTTAAATACTAAAGATGTCATGCACATATCCCCATCCAACAATGCCAAATTCATCTTAATATATATATATATATATATATATATATATATATATATATATATTATTGTAGTTTAATCGTTGAAAAAAAAAAGGATTCCAACAATGGGTATAAAAGACCAATGAATTTAAGTTGTGAATTTAGACAAAATTTGCTATCTTTCATGTGGTACTTTACCTGGGAGCCCTCTTATTATTGAGTATTTTAATTTTATTAAGATTCTGTTTTATCCCATAAATATTTTAATCTTATTAAAACTCTATCTTATTATTTGCATATTTTAGTTTTATTTTAGTATCTATTAGTGTTGGAGTTGGTTTTGTTCCACTGACAATATGTTTTACCAACTCGAATGGAAAATCGGAACCGATGTGTTAGTTGAATTTTCCTAGATGGAAGGACCTACAAAATATCTGCCAAAGGTGGTTTGACGGAGAAATTTTAAACACTCAAGTTATAAAGAATAACGAGAGAAAGCATTGAATAGAAATTTTGCTTTAATTTTATGTTGGCTTTGTGTGAACTGTGTATAAAGTCTTGTATGGAGTCAGACTTTTTCGACTCACCTTTGATCAAAGATTTTTATGAGATTTAGAATTATGAACGATTTAGAATGTAGTGGAGATTAATGAAAGTTTGAATTATTATGGAGATTTCCTTCTTTATTGAGCGAGATTATAGAAGATTTAAATCTCATATGATCTTGATTTGCTTAGCGAAAACATTACATGATTGAAGATCATTTTGATAGTGGTCTAGAGGTCTAATAGATGAAGATCATTTCGGTAGTGGTTGAGAGATCTAATCGAAAAAGTTCAATCAAGAGAATTTGATCGAGAGAGTTCGACTGAGCAAGATATACAATTTAAGGATACAATTGCGGATCTTATTGTAACCCTAGTATAAATAGCTTCATCATATTTATTTGGAGTCATTTTTTATCACTGTTTTAATTATTGAACTATAGAAAGTAGAGGTTTTGCTAACCTTATGGTGTTTTTTCTTTTTTGGAGTTCCGACTCTATCGTACTCGTTTCCACCTCAATTCAACCGGTTTTCCTGCTTACCTCTTTCCATACCACATCAATTGTGGTGTTAGAGCTTTACTGCTAGAGTTTTATACTAGGGTTTGCATTCAACCAATGGTCAGACGAGGTAGAGGTCGAGGACAAGGGAATCAGGGTCAAGAAATAGAATTGACTTTGATATGACATGTGATTAAAGAATTGTCTCATGCAATTTATGCCAAGCCTAGCAACAGGAATAAATCAAGAACCTAGAAGCGCCCAAAACCACTGAAATGTAACGGAAAGTAGTTTTGCCAATGAATCTAATTATGGAGAAAAAGGAAACCCTATTCATGATGTGGTGAATACGATGAGCGGCAAGGGTGGTGGCAACATGGGCAATGTTGAAAGGAGTAGCACGGGTAAAGGTTTAATGACACATGGAAGTAAAGACATCCTAAGTTTCTAACCCCGGCAGCAACTCTCAGATTAGGTGCTTTAGTTGTGGAGAAAGACACCATGGTTCTTGTTTTTGTCTTAGACGAAGGGTGAACCTGGCCAAATTAGAAGAGCATGAGGATGAGATGGTAGACCCAATCTATAATGATATGCTGAACCAAAGAGAAGACATTGATGTAACTACGAAATTTATTGCCAAAGAATGTGAGGGGTGTGAGAAAGATGTTGGAAGATGACCTTGACAAAGAGGATGGGGTATTTGAGGGAATAAAATTAAGTTATAATCGCTTACCAAATGAGATAAGGAAAATTGTCCTTTCTACAGTGCTTATGATCCTGAAGATTTAGTATAAGTTTGAAGGAGAGTAGTTGATAGGCTCCTTGATTGATGAGGGGGTCAGGGAAAAGGATTTGAGCTCTCAAGAAAGAATAAGCCAAATACAATATTCAACAAACTCGTAAATGCTTGCTTGCTTGAAAGGAATGGACATAAGCAAGGATTTGAAAGGATAAAGATGCAAGATGTGATTATATGGCATTTGATTAAGTCCGGTAGATTCTTGGTAAAAGTCTGGGTCGGATTGATAGAGCTTTCGTTTTGGGGAGAGGATCCAGAGAAGGTTTTGCTTGTGGAAAACAATGTCACAGATATTCCGTCACTTTGTGTCTCAAAAATGTCCATATTGTCATCCTTCCACGCTATTCCTAAGTGAACATGTTCCAAGGGACATGTCTTTGTCTAGAGGAGCTAATGGCTTTAATATTTTTGGACGTCTTCCAAACTGCTCCCCTTGAAGTTCCAAAGGGGACCGACAAGTTGGTGAATATTAGTCCCTAATAGAGTTAAGCTCTGATTCCACAGAGTGGAGAATAAAGAAAATAAGATAGCTTAAAGCATCAGCCGGAGTCAAAATGAAACAGAAAAGGAGAGACGCATAAAAAGTTCACATGACAATAGCCAAAAAATGTAGAGGACAAGTGAAAGAAACTGTTAGTTTACATCTACACATCATTCTCTCTTGGTCTCAGCAAGCCTCTACAGAAAGCAGCAAATGAAACCAACAATTCAGGAACTCAAAAAACCAGTGAGCCATTAGAACAATCTTTAGAACTCTTCCCCCCCCCCCCCCGGGGGGGGGGAAATGAGACTGATCAATAACTCAGACAATCCCAACTATTACAGATAAATGCAAGCAATGTGGTCGGCAGGACAAAACAAAAACAGGCAAAAGCTTCAATGAACAATGGTAATTCTTGCTCAATAGATCTATCATGCTCAAGAGACATTGCCTTATATTCTCAAATGCTTCATCATAATAAAGTAGCATATACTTTCATAACCTTCACTTTCAGCAAGAATACCAGGTGCTTTTGATGTTGCAGCCTCTTTGCACTGCGCTGCTATGGTCTCTGTGGAGCTTGATTCTGAAAATTTTGATGGATTTTGCAAACCTTCTTTAAATATGATATGCAACTCAATTCTATATATCTAGATCTTCATGCCCTCTTTTCTTCTTTTCTATTTTCATAGGCCTCTATGGCTGAAAAATTACTTGGAAAAAAAAAAAAGAAAAAAAAACCTTAAGCAAAATGTCATGAAAGGAACAATAGCAACAAATTGTACATCTCTCGAGTAATAAACGTGAAATCTCAAGGTGCAAATAATGAAGTTTATGGTGTTAAACTCAGATGCACAGACATTAATTAACATTACATACAGGGGTCATAAATATGATGTTAAGACATGAACTTAAACATCACCGTTGCTAGCTAGTTCAACTAGTAAAGCCCCTTGAAATAGTATCAAGATGTCTTGGTGCAAATCCCGCTAGTACCAGGTCAAGGGTTTATGGATAAGGGGGGAGTCATCCTTCAATTGTATGGCTCAATTACCTTTGAACTAAAAAGGGGGGAACATGATTTGTACTTTCTAAAGGAAGCAAGGCTAGCAATTAATGATCAGTCTTCATCAAGTTGATGATGATGGGAACATGTTAACATTCTTGAACCATATCTTTGGAAAGCAATATGTTTATGCAGCCAATAAAGTATGTTTTACATATCCAGACTATTAGAAGGAAAAGTGTCAGAAATATATAATGTAGAATTTCGCAGTCAAGATCTTCTTACCACCAGAAAGTATGATTAGACAGCACAAAGAAAAGAGAGAGAGAGAGAGAAATCTAATGATTTTGTTCTTTTGCCTTCCAACAAGAAGTATGGCAGAAGCAAAGCACAAAATGATAATTTGATGATCTACCTCAAGAAACGCACTGCGACTGATAGAATGAGAATTCTCACTGCTATTCACATTTTTCATTCTTTTGATTAGAGAAGCAAAATAACATTTCAACCTCAATAACAATAGCTTCATTTACATGAGATATCTTGGATTCTTTTATTTGGTTCATCTTTCAAATAATCACAAAGCATGTATCAAATTAAATAATCAAAAGTATCTACAAAAAATAGAAATAAAGCAATATAAGCATGGATACTTGCTTACTTGAGAGATCAAAAGTAACTAGATTGCACTTGCAAAAGCTCAAGTTGTGCCAATAGCTTTGCTACTGTAGATTTCAACTTTGGCTCACCATTTTGTGCTAGATCAATCATCACTGCCTGAATATCCTTTCTAACATCCAAAGTGCTTTCTCTTGAGCCTTTACATTTCCGGACTCAAGTACCATAATAATGGCCTGAACACCTGACATTTTAGATATTAAAATCGATCCACTTTCCCAAATTTCATCTTGCAAGAGAGTTGCTAATGCATTAAGAACAACTTCATCTGCTGCTTCTCTCCTTACCTTCCAAAATTTTGATCAAGGGTGAGACAGCATCAGCCTTGACCAAACAAAATTTGCTTTTGACAAAACAATAGCCATTGTGAACATGACAAAATGCATCCATGAAGGAGGGATGGATAACCATTTTGAAGTTCTTGACTTTTGAAGTGAGAGAATTTTGTGATAGCTGAGCCAAAGCAGTTGCAGCTCTAGATTTGGCAATCATTGAGCCACTTGAAAGAAACTTCACAAGCAGGGGAATCACACCATGTTCTACTGAAAAAAGCTGTAATTTTCTATTAGAAGGAACTGTGAACCTAATCAATAAATCTGCAACACTCTCAGCCAGTTAGCAAGTTGTTAGTGTTGAAGTGTATGACCTCATAATTGAGACCATGTAAGGCAGTAGATTTGTCACCAAAGGTTATAATTTGTTATAAGATAATGAATGCCTTAAATTAATCTTTTTTAAAGAACAATAGTATTTTTTAATGATAACCTTTGTCACCAAAGGTTATAATTTGTTGCCTTACAACTTTCGATGAGAAAAAGCATGTATTTTATCGATAATTATTTTTTTTTTTGGGAGATAATGTATGACAAATATTCTAAGAAAAGAAATAGAAAGGAAAATCACTACAACTATTCTAAATTATCCAATTAAAATTATAATTACTCTACAAAGTTGACCCATCACCGAATTAAATAATAATAATAATTCATAAGGTACCATGATCGTACGTCATTATAGAAAACAAATTTAAACTTTGGACCCCCTCAATGCAGGGGGCACAGGGCCTCGTCACCTAGGGTGCGGTGTGTAATATTTGGTGATAATTGAATATCTGACTGAATCGAATTAAATTTGAATTCGATTTTTAGATTTGAATCGATTTTTTGTTATAATCGAATTTCAAATTTGATTTTCAAATTTCGAATTAAGATTTTTACTATGAATTCAAACCGAAAACCGAATTAAAATTTTTAATTATCTTCTTATTTATTTATTTTGATTATTTATTATTTTTGTTCTTTTTTTAATACAAACTTTGATCAATAATTTTTTTTTTAAACAAGTAATAAAATAGCAGTAAAAAATTTTATTGTTTTATCGATTCGAATTCAATTAAATCAGATTTATATGAAAATTTAAATATCAAAAATCAAAATCGGTTTATTAAATTTATTTGATTCAATTCGAATTCAATGCAAAAACCGAATTTTAAATTTAAATGAATTCGATTCGATTTTTAATTTAAAATTAAAAAATATTAAATTGAATTAATCGAATTGAAAAATTAAAAAATCCAACCGATGAACATCCGGCAAGAATATTAATTGAATAATAAAATCTCATTTTCTCCCAAAAACATTGGGAAGCTCCTAAGAACTAGGTGCACCTTTCATCTTTGAATTAATCACGTGGTTCCATACCGCGCCTACTGTGTTTTGTATTTTTTTTTTTTTTAGCTTTTTGTTTATATATATATATATATATATATATATATTCTTTAGTTTTTGTTTTTGTTCTTTTGTTCATTTTTTTGGTTATTTTCTTTATTTTTTTTTTAAGAAGTGGAGTCGCTGGATTTTTTTTTTTTAAAAAAAAGAAAATAAGAGTTGTATTGAGCTATATTATAACTAATTACCACTATATTACTATGAGTTACTACTATTATATTACTATCACTATATTACTATTACTATGACATAAAATACCATCATTTTTTGAAGTTGGGAAATATTTTAAATGATGAACTTAGACATCTTTTCCTTTTCTTTTCTTTTCTTTTTTTTTTTTTAAAAGGAGCATTAAATCGGATTAAATAAGTTTAGAACTCTCTCTCTCTCTCTCTAGGAAGCATATGCGCTGCTTTTTTATTTTTTACTTTTATTTATATTTATATTTTTTATTTTTAATAAGTGGAGTTACTTTTTTGTAGTTTTTTTATTTTTATTTTTTATTTTTAAGAAATGAGAGTTGTATAAAATGGGCTGCTTTTTATTTTCTTATTTGCTTATATGTTTTTATTTTTATATTTATTTTTTTATTTTTCGAAGTGATTCCTTTTTTGCTTGAATAATTTATGTTAAAAATATCACCTCTCACATTTTTTTCTCTAATTCTAATAGATAAAACTATGCATTACCATATGCTACTAATAATTAATTATGAATAAAGTTGTAGTATTTCACTCTAATTTATAATAATATTACCACACATCATTAGTTATTATACATTTATAGTTTTGTAACCTTACTACTAATTCTAATCTTACTACCTTTTATTATTATATGTTATCACGAAATTACTACACTTGTTATAATAACCCACATCACATGTACAAATTATCTCCTATAACTTACCATAGTCAATGACACATATAAAGACTATTTTCAAATAGTTCCTAAAAGTGCCACATTGAAAACTATTCTAAAAATATATTTGATTTTGGTTATTTGGCCATTTAATTTTTACCCAAAAAAATTCAAGATCCACTATTTTTTTTAGTCTTTTGTTTCCTTATAAATTTTCTCATCATTTTTTCTATATTTTTATTCTTTACCTGCCTTTTTTTGTTACACACATTTTTTCATACTTTTATTCATTATCTATCTTATTCTTAATTTCTCACACTTTTATAGTCGTTACATTTTTTCCCATATTATCACAGTGATTGTTATTTTTGTATTTTCTTTTTGTTTCACACGTGAAAAGGCTCATTGTAAAAGATTTTTTTTTCATTGTCACTTCGACAGTTGAATATAATATTTATAATTACATTAGCTAATTATTAATTTTATGTAATTATTAATGTTGGATATCATATAACATTATCTAAATTACTAACATTGATAATTAATTACACTATGTAACATAATATCAATTATACCATTAAATTACTAATATGTGAATAGTCATAATATCATATTATATTGTAACACTATATTATGTAATAAATGGTTATAATATATAAATAAATAAATAAAGGAAATTACTTGCTTCTCCATTTTTAGATGGGAAAAAATGAAAACGAGATAAGGAGGAGAAGTCCTCTAACACAATCGTGACAGGAAACTGGAGAACATGGGAAGGAAGACTTCACTAACCATTAGAGTTTTTGTCAATTATGTAAAATGCTTTGCGGAGTTAGGCAATTTGATTTTCTATCAAGGCATGATTCACCATGGCTGCCAGGAACTGTCTCTAGCTAAAACAATGTTGCACAACCATTGATGGCCTTAAACGTGTTCGAAGAGAATTTATATGATTTGTGGATTGCCTCACATTCTAAGTCAACTTTTTTCACTGGGGGGTTTACATTCGATGTAATTATTATTTTAAAAAATATGATCCCAATAAACCTAACATGATATATGTTCTATTGAGTTGTGGCGCACCTTTCATCGTTGAATTAATCATGTGGCTCCATAGTCAGAAAGGGAGACCTGTAATAGAAGAAGGTGGAGTGTTCTTTAGTTGTAACAACTAATAACTACCAAATGAAGGAGGTAGTTAAGAATGGACAGCAGTCTAGTTAGAGATAGTTAGTAGTTAGTTTAGGGAGGTCAACTCAACTCCTTAGTGTACAAATAGATGTAATAACTGATGCAGAACTCATGAATGAAGATGAATATTCCTTTTCCTATCACTCTTAACACTTTTTCTCCTCTTCTCCCTCTAATCTCTTCCCTCTTTCTCTTCCTCTCTCTCTTTCTCCCTCTCTTTCTTCTCTATAACAACACCTTGTGGTATTGTCCAACATCCTTGTCTTACCTGCATTTGCTTGCTACCAGAACAAGCTCTTTGATCATAGTAATTTATTCACAACTTACTTATGCACACTCTATATTACTTCCATTCTGAACCTTTCATTCCACACTAGCCTTCTTTCCTCACTTCCAAATCTGTTACAAATTTGGCATCAGAGCCACAGAATCCTTGGCCTTAACTGACAATATGGCAGAAGTAACTATATCTAAAACTATTGAGAACCAGATCAAGAAACAAGATGCAAGAATCCAAGAAAACTATGGAGAACTGACTAAAAAGATAGAAGAGCAATCTTAGAGGATGGAAGCTTATATGACAACAGTAGATGCTTGTTTTGCTTACCTTGTAAAGATGTTCAACAAAGGAAGAGATGAAGGATAGGATCATGATCGAGTCACTCAATCTCCAATACTTTCCTCCCCAGTTAAAGGGAGACCAAGAATAGAACTAGGTTCTCAAATGATCTGAAGGGATCCTTTTAGTTGATGGCTCCTTCCTAATCCCCTTAAAATTGAACTTCCCTTATTCATAAGGGAAAATCCTCACATGTGGTTAAGGAAATACAACATGTTTTTTGTTATCTATCAGATTCCCAAATCTAATTGGATTGACATGATTGGGATGTGTCTTGAAGGGAAAGCTGAAGTCTAGTATCAAAGGGTGAAACTAATCCAATAAGATATGAGTTAGGAGGAATTCTCTTAGCTTCTGAACCAACGCTTTGAAACAAAAGGGCTGCAAGATGAAGTAGAGGAATTTAACAAAATTCAGCAGCATGGACTAGTATCAGAATACCAAGCAAAATTTGAAGAACTTCGATTGATCATGCTCCAAAAGAACCCAAGATTGACAGAATCTTATTTCATTTCCAATTTCATTAGTGGATTGAAAAAAGAGATCAAACCCATGCTCAGGATGCTGAGACCAACTACTGTATTTCAGGCTTTTGAAATTGCGACTTTGCAAGAACAATCAATAGAATTAACCAAGAAAAAGAAGGGTGGTCCAAGTAGGAATTTGGATCTTGGAGAAATGCTAGGAGGGTTCAAGAACCAAGGAAGGACTATTCAAAAGAGCAAGGGTTGATCAGAAAGAATCAACAAAATAAAAACAAAAACAAAAACAAAAGAAGAAAAAAAAAATGTTTAGAAGAGGAGAAGAGTGACCCCAACCGGAAGCCCCTTATGGAATTGAAAAAGTGATGGCTTCTTGAATCCCTAAAGGAGTATATATATAGTCTTCACCCTCTTTGACAGAATTAGTAATATGAAATTTTTAGTAGCACTTTCCTTTCCTCTAAACTTCTAAATCAACTAGAAGTTTTTAAAATTAGATAGATTGCAAAAGTTCACTTTTACTAAAAATAAATTTCCTACTAAAAATAAAAATTCAATTAGAATGTTGAAATTAGAATTCAAGCTCCTCTTCTTCAAAACCCAATAGATGTCTTGACCCAATTAGCTCCAAAATTGCTTCAATAAGCCCAATTTGCTCTAAGACTTCAAACCCAATCTCCTAAAATGAAAATTCAATAAAACCAACCATTAGGGCATTAAACAATTCAAATTCAAACTATGATAATAATAATAAATTCAATAAATTGCATGTTATCAAATTCCCCCATACTAAACCAATGTTTGTCCACAAGCATTTACTATATCAATACCTCTCAACTATTCTCCTCTTCACTCCTTCCCTTCCTTCATTTCATCATCCAACAATTTCAAGTAGCACACATTGAAGCATTCAAATTAAAACAACAATTTAGAGAACAAGAGATCATAGTTTCATAACTTTTAAAAGAAAACATAGGCATCCCATTAATTCAATAATCTCATCAAAATCTAATGTATCAAGATTTAATACCCTCATAAGGAAATCACTCTATGCACTCAAAGTGTTTATGGAATTTATCAATACTCTCAAGATCAAACATAGCATGATATTACTATAAGTTTGCTTATTTATCAAATCTTCACCACTTAATATATGAATTCAAAACAAAAATCCGGGGGTCTTTACAAGGGTTGTAACTTGGTTTTGGTAAAAGTAGGGTAAAGGTAAATATGATGTGTAATGCATACCAAAGAAACATGTTAAAGATTACAAAACATTCCTACTATCAAACTCATCCCATAACGTGAAATACAATCAACCCAAAAAATGATTCAATCAAGACTTTTTCCTTTTCATTCCTCGATCAAAACTTTTGAATATTTTTCTTCAAATTTCCCAACTTCAATTCATGGGAATTTTTCTTTTCTCTTTTCTTTTTTTGTCTCTTTTTTTCTTTTTTTTTTTAATGACAATCTCGAGAAAGAATGAAAAGTGCATACATAACTTTTCCCAAATTATATGAATAAATCTTTAAAAACAATCTCCAACATAAAATTATCTCATTCCCTTTACAAATAACCACTCATTCAACCTCTAAATATATGCTTCTTTGATATGAGGACCAAAAAGAATGTTAAGCGCAAAAAGAAGATTGTGTGTCAATTTGTGAGGTTATAAACAAAGAAAAAGGGATAAATGCTCAATTTGGTTTATTAGGGATGAATATGTATGAGAAGGTCTTTTTAAGATAGCTAAAGTGTGTAAACCTAATTGCCCCTATCATATTAATGCATGAACTCATGAATGCGGTCTTAAAATGTATAGCAAGGCAAGTTCTAGAATACACATACTATGATTGATAAACACTCATGAAGAAAAATTAGACCAATTATGATGATATGCTTTTAAAGCTCAAAAGCTCACAAAAGTATTTAAATTTGTATCAAATTTTGTATATTTTCATCTAATTCAATCATCAAAGTCAATGAGATGCTTAAAACATTTTTATCCAAAAACAACTAATCACACTTGTCTCTTTCATGTGTTTCAACTCAAATCAACAACGTATACTAACTCAAAAATTATTTTCAGACAAAAATCAAAAGAGTATGAAGTTCTAAGAAAAAATAAAAGAAATGATATGGATACATAAAATCTTCCCTCACACCTAAATTCTATATTGTCCTCAATGTATGCAAATGTGAGAAAAAAGAAAAGAAACTAGAATGCAACTTAAAAAAAAATTAGCAAATTTTAAAATCGCAGTAATTCTCAAAAAATCACCCAATGTAATGTATAAAAATAGGACAATAAAAAAAAAGAGAAGAGAAAACTCCTCTATGGCGATGGTGAGGTCGCGGAGGGTTTTGAAAAGGTTGAACTGTGAAAATACCTCTTCTGAAAACCGCGTGATCATCTGGTAATGCAAAGACTGTTTCTGTCCAAATTTTGAACTTCCTTCAGAAACTGCGTGATCATCTCTTAATACCAAGAAATTTTTTCAATTGCTTCAAAAACTGCGTGATCATCTCTTAACATCAAGACTACTTTTGTTCAAATTTTTTTTTCAATTGTCTTAGTGTCTTTTGGTTTAATGCAACTCTTAAAAATTCCATCTTGGGCACCTACAAAAAATTAAAAGAAGAAACAAATGGCATAAATCAAATATGCCTAATCCAATGACAAATTAAACAAATTCAAGAAAGAAAGAAAAAATATTGGGTTGCCTCCCAACAAGCGCAATTGTTTAACGTCTTTATGCTCGACATTTTTTTTTTCTTCAAGGAGGCTTCAACTTCAACTTGGGAGGTTCATATAACTTCCCTTTCATATCTAATTGTGCATTCAAATTAAAATGAATATCACATTTTTATTCATAAATTTTCTGCACAATTAAATCAACAACATCAACAAAACAAATTGGTCGACACTCATTTGGGTACTTCATAGAATCAAAAACAACAAATTTAACAATCTCGCCGTCAAACTCGACGGAGAGAGTACCCTCGTCCACATCTATTTTAATCTTTGATGTCTTCATGAATGGTCTTCCTAATAGAAGTGGAGCTGAATCAATAATTGTGTCTACTTCCATTTTCAAGATGTAAAAATCAATCGGAAAAATTAGTTCGTTAACCTGTATCAAAACATTCTCAATAATCCCCTCCAGGTAAGCATAACAATAGTCAGCTAATTGGATAGCAACCTCAACTTCTTTTAAGGGATCCAATTTCAGAGCATTATAAATTGAATAAGGTATGATATTTACTGGTGCTCCTAAGTCTAGTATGGCATGCTCAATTTTTTTCTTACCAATAACACAATGTAGAGTGAACATACCTGGATTCGCATATTTTTCGGGTAAAATTCCTTTAATCACTTCAGACACATTCTCACCTATTTCATCACCTTTTAACTTTTTAACTCCATTCTCTGAAATCTCCAACCTGCTAGGAAAAGGTGGTGCAATTGCACTAAAAGTGTTAGACAAAGAAGATTCGGATGTTACCTTGATTGAATTTTCATGAATGCGTTCATCTTCCTTATCCCCATCATTTCCTTCATCCACCTTTTTACATGGAGTAGAATTCGAATGAACTTCCTTCTCACTTTCCAACATTATTGCACTATCATTCTCCTTGGGATTCACCACCATTTGTGAGGGAAATTTTCCTGAAGTTCGAGCCTCCAAATTTCTAACCGAAGTGGCTAGCTGAGTGATTTGATTTCCCAAGTCTTGTAAACTCACCCTCGTTTCCTGAATGTTAGCTCTCATTTTCTGTAGAAATTGTTGAGTGTTAATCGCAAGAGTTTTTATAATATCTTCTAATGACATACCTGAATTAGATGATTGTGTCGGTACTGGTGATGGTCCATTAAAAAATTGAGATTGATGTCTTGAGTGTTCTGCTTGATTCCCATAGCCCAAATTTAAATGATCTCTCCATTCAAAATTGTAATTGTTAAAATAAGGATCATATGTATAAAAATGTTCTTCTTGTAACATTGGACACACATCCGTAGGATGTCCGGGAGTTGAACATATGTCACAAACTTTAGCTGTTTGCAATTATCCTATAGCCAACTGACGAACCAAAGCAGTTAATTCAGAAATTTGAGTTTCAAGATTCGAATGACTTACCTCAAGAGTTGGATACCCAGTGCACAAGGTTTGTTTATTCAAAATTCCTGCATACATTGCCATCTTTTCCTCATCTTCAAAAATCAACAAACAAATGAAAAAATACAAACTAAAAAATTAATGTAGTTCCCCGGCAATGGCGCCAAAATTTGGTTGGGTTATCGAAACCCTCAAATTAATACTGATTCCTCCAATGCAACAAACTGTAGTAATAGTGGTTACCAGGTCGAATTTCAAGAGAACTAATTAACTTAATCTCCTAATTGATGTTAAAAATAAAGTTGGGGGTTTTCAAACAAATTGCTAAAATAAAAATTGTTAAATAAAAATTTATAACCTAAAAATAAGAAACAAATCAACAATGCAAAATACTAAAATTTAAGGAAGAAAATCAAGGAAGAAAATCAATTCACAAAACTCCGATCCAAGGGTTCATATATTTGATTGTCTTATTGATCATTGGATAAAAATATTATTCTTGCGATTCAAGTATTTAACATTAGATCTATTAGGATAGTCGCAATAAATCTTGCGTTTTCCTAATTTAATCGACCAAACTCAGCATCAAATCGAAACTTATTATTAATCGACTGGGCACGATAGCGTTCCATATCAATATAATGATAACATTACGTTCTGTGAAAACAGTTAAATCAAAATATAATTAATTGGGATAGCCGCAATTACTCAATTTTGTTTCATTGATTCCCTAGATCATATGAATACCGATAAAAGACTCATAAACAAAAATAACTTAGTTGCTACTTGTACCATTCATTTATGATAATTACGGGTCACTGAATTCCTGGATAGCAATAGAAAAACTAATATTGAATTAAATTGTCAGATTAACCAATATTATGTTTCCCTAAAATTAAATCAAGAATCAACGAATACTTGAATAAAAGACAAGAAATTAAATTAAGTACATAACTTCACAATGAAAAACAATCGATTAAAATTTTCCTTGAATCAGAATAAAAAAAAACTCACCACCATGGGTGGTTAGTTTTCAACAAAATAAAAAGAAAAACAAAAACAAAAGAAGAAAAAAAAATGTTTAGAAGAGGAGAAGAGTGACCTCAGCCGGCAGCCCCTTATGGAATTGAAAAAGTGATGGCTTCTTAAATCCCTAAAGGAGTATATATATAGCCTTTACCCTCTTTAAGAGAATTAGTAACATGAAATTTTTAGTAGCACTTTCCTTCCCTCTAAACTTCTAAACCAACTAGGAGTTTTCAAAATTAGATAGATTACAAAAGTTCACTCCTACTAAAAATAAATTTCCTACTAAAAATAAAAATTCAATTAGAATGCTGAAATTAGAATTCAAGCTCATCTTCTTCAAAACCCAATAGATGTCTTGTGTAACACCGACACTGCGGTGTCCGTATTAGTATTCCTGTTCATGAAATTAAATAAAATATTTCTCAGTTTATATATAGAGAGAGAAATTTTTAATTATATTGATTTTCGATTTTGAGTTATGTAATTTGAATTTTTGGTATATTTAAAGTATCCGTGTTTTTGATTTGCAGTTTATCTTATTTTGTTAAAAATTTGAAACCTTGAAAAATAAAGTGAGTATAAAAATATATATATATATATTTCCTTTATTAATTAAATTACTTATTTACTCATTTATTTATTTATAAATCTATTTTTATAAAGATATATACATATTAATAAATAATAATAATAATGATAATAATAATAATAATAATTAAAAAAAAAAAAGGAGAAGGGGCAAAATGCGGCGTTTTGTCCCAAATTCAATTAGGGCTTTTAGCCCTAATCTTCCTTCTTCGTCTCTCTCTCATTCTCTCATCCTCTCCCGCGATTTTCCTCCTCCGCCATCTACCGCTTCCATCGCCGCCGCCCACTCGACTCCTCCAGCGCCATCTCCGACCACCCCATTCTCTCTCACTCTCCCTTCGGTTTCCTCTCTATCTCTATTTCTCTCTCTCAGTTTCGATCTCTCTCTACTCCCTCCATCCCGCGGCTCTCTCACTCCCTCCACCGCGAACGATCGCGATCCGCCATCTCCGCCGCTCGCCGCCTTCGGTCGCTTTCTCTTTCTCTCTCCATCACTCTCTGTCTTCTCTCTCTATCTCACTCTCTGTTTCCCTCTCTCTATTCGCTCTCTGTCTCTCTCTATTCACTCGATCGCTCTCTCTCTCAGTTCTCTCTCGCTCTCCTTCTGCCACGATCTTTCTGTCTCTCTCCTTCCCGCGCGCGACAATCCCCTGTCTCCCTCTTCCCCGCTCGCGCGTGGTGTTGCTCTCTCTGCCGAGAGCCTCTCTGCAACCTTCGCTGCTCCCTCTGCCGAGTTCATCATTGCAACTCCCTTCTGCAACCTTTGCAGAAGTCCTAACAGGCAGGAGCAGCAGATTTAGGAAGCCCTAGGCCGAGACTGCATTCCCTCTCTGCTCAGGTAAGAACTGATTTTTAATTCTAAATCTAGGGTTTCGATTTTGCTACGTCATTAGGCCTAATTGATAAATCTTGTTTCGATTAGGAAGCACTGCAGATCTTGGATTGGATTGAGGTGACATTCGGACGGAAGTCGTGAACTGTGAAAAACCCTAGGTGAGGGATTCTTGGTTCCTTCGATTAATTAATTGAATGCATTTAGGGTAAATTTAGGGTTAGAAGTATTGTATATGTTTAGAAATTATGCTCGATTGGAATAGAATATAATTTTGCAAATTCTATGCCTGAATGTGAGGATTATATTTAAAAATTTACGCGAATTAGGTTGCTTAGTATGAAAGAAGCATATTAAAGGATAATGAGATTGAGTTGAATTGATTTGAATACTTTCCTTTAGAATTTAATTTGACGAATGCATGAAAACAGTCAAAATTTGGGATTTGAGCCTAAGGATTGATGCGTTGTTTTACATTATAGTTGGTGTTGCATATAGGTAAGTCAAATACAATCTCTATATTATGAAAATAGGTTTCAATACCTTTAAAATGAGATATGGTTTGAAGAAATCGGATGAGAATTGAAAAGTGTATAAATTTTCAAAGATTTTTCCATCTTGTTGAGAATTTATTTATTTTAGACTTGTTTTCAATTTTGAACGGTTTTAGATTTGAATTAAGATTGATTTGATTTTGGTTATTTACTTATAAATGGAATGAAAATTGATGACATTGGAGTTTATTCATAAATTGGAGAATTAAGGTTTGTACAAATTTAGGGAAAATGATAAACCCTAAAATAATTGGAAATTTGATGAAAATCGTGATGATTTGATTAGGTTGATCTTCTTGGAGATTCGAGGTGCCGATTTGGTTTGATTTTGGAAATAGGGAGTGACTACCCTCCCTAGAAACTGAGTGGGACCCTAATCTCTTGCATGAAATAGTGAAAATCTAATTTTATCGTGTTTTTAAACAAAACATGCTTTGATATGCATTGATTCGACGTGTGATATTAAATTTCAAATCTGTTTTGTGATTATTGGAGTGTCTTAAACTTATGTTTTTCATGACTATGCATCTATGTTTGAAATGAAACAAAATTGTGCCATTACTTGAAAATTTGATAAGTTCCCTTTTCTACCATTGCATTGGTTTGTTGAATTTAAATGATTTCAATGAAATGTATTTGGCACACGGATTTGAATTGTTTTGAGGATATGATGAGATGATTTGGCTGTGGGTTGGATGCCTACTAGCTTGAGATGATATGATGATATGGTATTATTTGATTGATTCCGTAGCTACGAAGGAACTTTGTCGAGGCACGGGTTGCCCGGATACGCTTCTACAGGAGGTATCCGCAAACGTCTAGTTTATATGGTCATAGGCGCGGCCGGTTGAACCCACATCGGGGGAGAACGTGTGTGACGCCACCGTCTAGCACCAGGCGGGGACCTATTTGATGAGTCTGGGTAAGCAAGAGCTAATCCCACGGCCAATATCGGGGTAGAGAGCTACTTTTGAAACACTTTGCATAATAAAACCCCCGATGCGCCTGTCCTTGGTCATGGTTGACCTTTGCCAGGATCCTTTCGACTTGCTCTATGATCTACTTGATTTTAAATGGATGTATATATGTATGATATCGTGTGAATGATTAAATGAGTTCATTTTATTCGAAAATATCATGATTTACTGCGAAATTTGAATTATTGGTTATGAATAATATTGACACTCCAATATTCACCTACACTATTAGTACTTGAAATTAATCCCCTCACTCACTGAGTATTCTTCCCCGAGTACTCACCCCTCCTCTCTCCCTCCCCAGACAGGATTATGGTGTTAGGGCGACGCATTTGGCTCTAGAGGGCTTGATAGCTTGATGGTGGATTTGGTATTTACGACGGTGAGATTTAAGTTTTAATTGAAAATATGAATTTCGTACTTTATGTCGACCCTGCGTGGTCTTGATATCGAGGTCCGTAGTTGACCGTGTACTTATTTTGGGATGACTGTATAATTTATGTATGTTTATTTGCGAAACTCTCATATTTCATTTGTATTGAGGCAATTGTACATATTTGAATAATACTTGAAAAAATTATTGTAAATTGTATAAAAACTTAGGCCCGCTCAGTGTAGCGGCTGCTCATGCTCTAGTTGGACATGACAATAGAGGTTTGTGGCTAGGATTACTGGTAATTTATTTAGCCTTGCGTTGTTCTGGATGTCGGTTGTGGGATTGGTTGATTTTGGAGAGGCCGGCATGGCCATTTGTTTATTTTTACAGGATGAATGTTGATAAACAGATTAAATTGTACATGGGAGACCTTCGATTTATGGGAAGGTTCTATCCGATTTTCAGTAAAAATACAGCCGGCATCTAGGGCAACGGGCGGCTGTTTACGATCTCGGTTCAGGGCGTGACAGTTCAGTTGGTATCAGAGCATATAGGTTAGAGAAAAGATAGTAGTACAAGTCTTCCCAAGTACATTAAAAGTCCTCAATGCATTAGAGAGTTTCGTACAGTCATGAGATCCCAGTACAACGGTTTTAGGCATATGAGTTTTTCTTTTCAGGGGTTAGATACGATGCGTATCTAACCTAGCATATTGGTTCTATCAGTTCTTAAACTGATAAGTTTATTCATTTAGGGGGTTAGTTACGAATAAATCATTTCTAATTTAAATTCTTCCTTTATAAGGCTATGATTCTTAGACGAGATACTAGATTTGTACCTGAGACACCTAGAATACTCGAGGATGTTTCCTCGTTAGGTGTACCCTTTTAGCATGTTCTCAGCCGGCTATTATAGCCACGGTTCCATCACCATCATTTGATGCATTTAGGCAGGTGTATGAGTGGTACACCTCCCATTGGATTCGAATGCCTTGATTCATAACTCAAATTCTTTTTAGGGGGTTAGTTACTCCGTAACTAACCCTAATCCTTGATTTTCACTTAATAAAGAGGTGCTCTGTTTGCAGAACTATGCCGCCTAGATGTAGTAGGCGCGGTGCACCACTAGAGAGTCCCTTGGTGTTTGATGCACTTGTGGCACCCGAGACTTCACCAGTGCCACCCTCAGCACCTCCACCGGCTGTTACAGCTGAGATTCCTCCACCACCACTCGACGCCTTGAGACAGAGGCAGGAGTGGTACAGTAGATATGGGGTGCAGACGCCACCACCTCCACCTCAGACTCCAGCGGTCGCACCTGCGGCCGTACCTGCTCCTACGACACCGATTCCTCCTCCGGTGACCGGTTCTTCCATTTCTAGTCCAACCGATGAGACATCCGTTACTTTGAGGCGCATCCATGAGCTTACTTAGTTGGTGACAGAGTCACGACAGCTCAGATGCACAGACTTTTCAGGATCTAGTGATGTTGTAGCGGCGAAGCACTGGATCTATAGGATTCGCAGGATCCTTACTGATGTGGGATTGTCAGAGGAGTTCAGATTGAGAGTTGTGGAGAGACTTCTCAACAGTGATGCCCTCACTTGGTGGGAGGCTAATTGTGATGAGGCTATTGACTCACTGCGGTAGGAGGACTTCTTGAGGGAGTTCGACCGCAGATATTTTACGGAGTCTTAGTAGGACCATAGAGGGTTGAGACCCAGACGAGCCAGAGCTCGAAGTGGGGTAGGACTTCTAACTTTTAGGGAAGCCCCTCTCACTTTACACCAGCAAAGTTTGAATAGGGACCATGTCCCTAGGTGTTTAAAGCATAGGCCCCTAGTGCCTCTAGCTAGTCCATAGCACAGCACCATTCTATTTGTCGCGACTGCGGCTGATGTCATTTTGGAGATTGCGGAGCTCCCTTTAGATACTTCTAATATGGAAAGCAAGGACATATTTATAGCTCTTGTCCTGACCTAGGTTTTAGAGGTCAGGTGTCACAGACACACACGGGTGGACCATGGACTGGTCAGCAGGGAGCACCTGCACACTCAGTACACACCGCTCCACGGACTGCAGCCGGGAGCAACATTGCACTAAACTCCTCACGATAGCAGCCGAGGGCATAGGCCCGCGTATATGGTATGACACAGGATGCTTAGGCGAACCCAGATGTGATCATGCGTAATATTTCCACGGATTTTATTATTTAGGAGCCTTTATGTGCTTTTCTTTTTGAGATCATGTATATCATGTCCCACCATAATTAGTTAAAGCTCTAGAAGCTTAACTATTGTAATCCTCTTTTGAAAACATTCATCTCATGATGATATGTATGGTTATGACTGGTTAAAACCTTAGAGACTTGACTACTTGATATATATATATATACATATATCTTTTGCGTATCCTATATTGGTTCCTTTTTCAATTTCTCGCATCATGAGTACCATGAAAATATTCAGAGTCGATACCCGTGTTCTTATTGACACTGGTTCAGATTATTCTTACGTGAGAGTATTATTTCGTTCGACAGTTGGGTAGACTGTTATCGTCGCTAGATGAGGAGCTACTAGTTATCACTCCTCTTGATGAGCAATTGGTCAGAAAATTCAGTGTATAGAGAGTGTTTATCTCTCTTGTTTGATGGGACCCCGTATATTAGGAGTTAGTTTGGTTAGTGATGATCGAGCAACATTACTAGCTTGATTTGAAATGAGGCCGACCTTGCTCGACCGCATTAGAGAGATTTAGATAGCAAATGGGGAGCTCCAAGGTGTTCTTGATAGATCTATAGAGATGATGACATAGAGTTCCGAGTCTGTGATAACGGACTAGTAGTATATCGATAGCGGGTTTGTACTCCCGCCGATAGTGAATCTTCGTAGAGATATTCTAGAGGAAGCTCATTACTCCATTTACGTTATGCGTTTGAGAGGTACAAAAATGTACCTAATTATCCGAGATAGTTATTAGTAGTTTGGTATAAAGAGAGAGTTCGTTGCTTGATGTCTGGTTTGTCAGTAGATGATGGCCAAGCATCAGTGACCCATAGATGCTTCGCAGCCTTTTCTCATTTGTTTCGGTAAGGCCTTTTTTCAGTTTCGAGGACGAAACTTATTTTTAGGGGGTTAGAAAATGTAACACCGACACTGCGGTGTCCGTACTAGTATTCTTGTTCATGAAATTAAATAAAATATTTATCAGTTTATATATAGAGAGAGAAATTTTTAATTATATTGATTTTCGATTTTGAGGTATATAATTTGAATTTTTGGTATATTTAAAGTATCCGTGTTTTCGATTTGCAGTTTATCTTATTTTGTTAAAAATTTGAAACCTTGAAAAACAAAGTGAGTATAAAAATATATATATATTTCCTTTATTAATTAAATTACTTATTTACTCATTTATTTATTTATAAATCTATTTTTATAAAAATATATATATTAATAAATAATAATAATAATGATAATAATAAAAAAAAAGGGGAGAAGGGGCAAAATGCGGCGTTTTGCCCCAAATTCAATTAGGGCTTTTAGCCATAATCTTCCTTCTTCGTCTCTCTCTCATTCTCTCATCCTCTCCCGCGATTTTCCTCCTCCGCCATCCATCGCTTCCATTGTCATGCCCCGAACCGGGAATCGTGAACAGCCGCCCGTTGCCCTGGATGTCGGCTGTATTTCTACAGAAAATCGGACAGAATCTCCCCATAAATCGGAGGTCTCCCATGTACAAATAAACCTGTGTAAAATTGTATAATTCAAAATCATCCTGAAAATAAATCAAATAGCCATCCCGGTCTCTCCAAAACCAACAACTCCCAAAGCCGACATCCAGAACAACGCAAGGCTATAAAAATCTATCAACAAACCTAGCCACAGACCTCTACTGTCATGCTCAACTAGAGTATGAGCAGCCGCTACACCGAGCGGGCCTAAATTTATACAAATATATTACAAATTCCCAAGTTAACACTTTCAATATTTACAAATGTCTCAATGCAAGCAAACAAAAGTCCAAAAATTTTACAGTCATCCCATAATATGTACACGGCCAACTACGGACCTCAATATCAAGACCACGCAGGGTCAACATAAAGTACGAAATTCATATTTTTATTTAAAACTTAAATCTCACCGTCGTGAATCACCCAAATCCACCAAAATCTCCAAAATCTAAAGTGTCGCTCCACCGCAATAATAATCCTGTCTGGAGAGGGAAAGAGGAGGGGTGAGTACTCAGGGAAGAATACTCAGTGAGTGAGGGGATAAATCTCAAGTACTAATAGTGTAGGTGAAAATTGGAGTGCCAAATAATATCATACATAACCAATAATTTCAAGTTTTTGCAATAAATCATGATATGTTCGATAAAATGAACTCTTTTAATCATTCACACGATATCACACATATATGCATCCATTTAAAAATCAAGTATAACATAGAGCTAGCCGAAAGAATCCTGGCAAGGGTCAACCATGACCAAGAACAGACGTATCGGGGGTTTTAATATGCAAAGTGTTTCAAAAGTAGCTCTCTACCCCGACGTTGGCACGTACAAGCAACTCCCAGTGCTAGACCGCCTATTCTGACGGACCTTCCCTTTCGGTTCAACTGGGCCCATACGGAACATCAAAATCATGTACAAGCAACTCCCGGTGCTAGACCGCCTATGCTGACGGACCTCCCCAATACATGGTTTAATCGGGCCCATACATATCACAATCCCGACGTTTGCGGATACCTCTGGCCAAAGCGTATCCGGGCAACCCGTGCCTCTACAAACGCTCTTCGTAGCTACGGAATCAATCAAGAACATCCGTCACCCACCGGGACTCAATCACATCATATCAACACAAAACTAGTGAGCATCCAACCCACATAGTTCATCAAAACGATTCAAAATCGTGTGCCAATACATTTCATCAAAATCATTTCAAATCAACAACCGATGCAATGGTAGAATAGAAAACATTCAAGTTCTCAAATCATGGCACAATTTCATTTTATTCAAACATGGATGCATAGTCATAGAAATTATAAGTTTACGACACTCCAATAATCACAAAATAGATTTGAGATTTAATATCACATGTCGAATCAATGCATATCAAAGCATGTTTTGTTTAAAAACAAGGTAAAATCAGGTTTCACTATTTCATGCAAGAGATTAGGGTCCCACTCACTTTCTAGGGAGGGTAATCACTCCCTATTTCCACAATCAAACCAATTCGACTCCTCGAGTCTCCAACAAGGTCAACCTAATCAAATTATCATAATAATCATCAAATTTCCAATTATTCTTAAGGTTTATCATTTTCCCTAAGTTTGTACAAACCTTAATTCTCCAATTTATGAATAAACTCCAATGTCATCAATTGCATTTCATTTATAAATAAATAACAAAATCAAAATCAATCTTAATTCAAACCTAAAACCGTTCAAAATCGAAAACAACTCTAAAATAAACAAATGCCCGCAAAATAGAAAACCTTTGAAAAATCATACACTTTTCAATTCTCATCCGATTTCTTCAACCCATATGTTATTTTCAAGGTATTTAAGTCTATTTTCAACATACGGAAATAGTATTTTGATTGCCTATATGTAGGACAACTTATAATGAAAAGACTGCATAAATTCTTCAACTCAAATCCCAAATTTTGACTGTTTTCATGCATTCGTCAAATTAAACTCTGAGAGAAATTATTCTAAATAAATCAATACGATTCTATCATCTAGAACAATCCAATTCATTTAAAATTCTATACTTAACCTAAATAATCACATATAACTTCAGACGATGCATTTAAATCTAATCTCACATACATCCTAACATATATAATACATTCCTACTGTAATTTACCCTACATTCATCTAAATAAATCGAATGAGTTAGTATTTTACCTCATTTAGGGTTTCTCGAATCGCAAACGTAGCTTTCGTTCACCAGTCGAATTAGTCTAAAACCTGTAATGTTTCCAAGTTGAAACGATATTAGCAATTAACTCTAATTCTAATTATAAAACCTTAGAACTATAACCAACTCAGCCCTTACCTGCAGTGAAGAAGTCGTGACCTAGGGTTTTCGAGAGTCGGTTGATGACTGCGGTTTGGGCTTTAGCTGAGGTTACAACAAGGCTCTCGATAGAGAGCAGTCCACATGCGCACAGACAAGGGACAGAGCGAGAGAGAGCTCTGTGAGCTGTCGCGCGCAGAGGCAGTCTCGCGCGCGTTGGGGCAATCTCACGCGCGCTGCAGTGGGGCAGAGCTGTCGCGCGAGCGCTGGGGCAGGGACAATCGCCAGAACCGTCGGCGCAGTCGCGCGAGCAGGGAGTGAGAGATAGGTGGCGACCAGTGGTGGGTCGCGGTGGCTGCGGGTGGCGGTGGTTGCGATGCGGCGGAGGACCGAAGAGAGATCGCGAGCGGGAGGGAGACACAGCGGGAGATAGAGAGAGTGGAACCGAGAGAGAGAGAGAAACAGAGAGAGAGAGGGAAAAGAATTAGGGCTTTTAGCCCTAATTCGGATTTTGTTTTCATTATTATTATTATTTATTAATATATATATATTTTTTTTATAAAAAATAGATTTATAAATATTTAAATGAGTAAATATATAATTTAATTAATAAAGGAAATATATATATTTTTATACTCACTTTACATTACGAATCGCAGGAACGGCATTGTAAATATATCAAAAATTTAAATTGAAAACCCCAAAATCGAAAATCAATAAAATTTAAATATTTTTCCATATATATATAAATTGAAGATCATTTTATTAAATTCAAAAACGGAAATAATATACGAACACCGTAGTGTCAGTGTTATATCCATCGCCCCCGCCCACTCGACTCCTCCACCGCCATCTCCGATCACCCCATTCTCTCACTCTCCCTTCGGTTTCCTCTCTATCTCTATTTCTCTCTCTCAGTTTCGATCTCTCTCTACTCCATCCATCCCGCGGCTCTCTCACTCCCTCCACCGCGAATGGTCGCGATCCGCCATCTCCGCCGCTCGCCGCCTTCGGTCGCTTTCTCTTTCTCTCTCCATCACTCTCTGTCTTCTCTCTCTATCTCACTCTCTATTTCCCTCTCTCTATTCACTCTCTGTCTCTCTCTGTTCACTCGATCGCTCTCTCTCTCAGTTCTCTCTTGCTCTCCTTCTGCCACGATCTTTCTGTCTCTCTCCTTCCCGCACGCGACAATCCCCTGTCTCCCTCTTCCCCGCTCGCACGCGGTGTTGCTCTCTCTGTCGAGAGCCTCTCTGCAACCTTCGATGCTCCCTCTACCGAGTTTATCGTTGCAACTCCCTTCTGCAACCTTTGCAGAAGTCCTAACAGGTAGGAGCAGCAGATTTAGGAAGCCCTAGGCCGAGACTGCATTCCCTCTCTGCTCAGGTAAGAACTGATTTTTAATTCTAAATCTAGGGTTTCGATTTTGCTACGTCATTAGGCCTAATTGATAAATCTTATTTCGATTAGGAAGCACTGCAGATCTTGGATTAGATTGAGGTGACATTCGGACGGAAGTCGTGAACTGTGAAAAACCCTAGGTGAGGGATTCTTGGTTCCTTCGATTAATTAATTGAATGCATTTAGGGTAAATTTAGGGTTAGAAGTATTGTATATGTTTAGAAATTATGCTCGATTGGAATAGAATATAATTTTGCAAATTCTATGCCTGAATGTGAGGATTAAATTTAAAAATTTACGCGAATTAGGTTGCTTAGTATGAAAGAAGCATATTAAAGGATAATGAGATCGAGTTGAATTGATTTGAATACTTTCCTTTAAAATTTAATTTGACGAATGCATGAAAACAGTCAAAATTTGGGATTTGAGCCTAAGGATTGATGCGTTGTTTTACATTATAGTTGGTGTTGCATATAGGTAAGTCAAATACAATCTCTATATTATGAAAATAGGTTTCAATACCTTTAAAATGAGATATGGTTTGAAGAAATCGGATGAGAATTGAAAAGTGTATGAATTTTCAAAGATTTTTCCATCTTGTTGGGAATTTATTTATTTTAGACTTGCTTTCGATTTTGAACGGTTTTAGATTTGAATTAAGATTGATTTGATTTTGGTTATTTACTTATAAATGGAATGGAAAGTGATGACATTGGAGTTTATTCCTAAATTGAAGAATTAAGGTTTGTACAAACTTAGGAAAAATGATAAACCCTAAAATAATTGGAAATTTGATGAAAATCGTGATGATTTGATTAGGTTGATCTTCTTGGAGATTCGAGGTGCCGATTTGGTTTGATTTTAGAAATAGGGAGTGACTACCCTCCCTAGAAACTGAGTGGGACCCTAATCTCTTGCATGAAATAGCGAAAATCTAATTTTATCGTGTTTTTAAACAAAACATGCTTTGATATGCATTGATTCGACGTGTGATATTAAATTTCAAATCTGTTTTGTGATTATTGGAGTGTCTTAAACTTATGTTTTCCATGACTATGCATCCATGTTTGAAATGAAACAAAATTATGTCATTACTTGAAAATTTGATAAGTTCCCTTTTCTACCATTGCATTGGTTTGTTGAATTTAAATGATTTCGATGAAATATATTTGGCACATGGATTTGAATTGTTTTGAGGATATGATGAGATGATTTGGCTATGTGGGTTGGATGCCTACTAGCTTGAGATGATATGATGATATGGTATTATTTGATTGATTCCGTAGCTACGAAGGGACTTTGTCGAGGCACGGGTTGCCCGAATACGCTTCTGCAGGAGGTATCCGCAAACGTCCAGTTTATATGGTTATAGGCGCGGCCGGTTGAACCCACATCGGGGGAGGACGTGTGTGACGCCACCGTCTAGCACCGGGCGGGGACCTAGTGACAAGCCATGTATATATTTCATAGGCGCGGCCGGTTGAACCCACATCGGGGGAGGACATGTGTGACGCCACCGTCTAGCACCGGGCGGGGACCTATTTGACGAGTCTGGGTAAGCAAGGGCTAATCCCACGGCCAATATCGGGGTACAGAGCTACTTTTGAAACACTTTGCATAATAAAACCCCCGATGCGCCTGTCTTTGGTCATGGTTGACCTTTGTCAGAATCCTTTCGACTTGCTCTATGATCTACTTGATTTTAAATAGATGCATATATGTATGATATCGTGCGAATGATTAAATGAGTTCATTTTATTCGAAAATATCATGATTTACTACGAAATTTAATTTATTGATTAGGAATGATATTGACACTCCAATGTTCACCTACACTATTAGTACTTGAAATTAATCCCCTCACTCACTGAGTATTCTTCCCCGAGTACTCACCCCTCCTCTCTCCCTCCCCAGACAGGATTATGGTGTTAGGGCGACGCATTTGGCTCTAGAGGGCTTGATAGCTTGATGGTGGATTTGGTATTTACGACGGTGAGATTTAAGTTTTAATTGAAAATATGAATTTCGTACTTTATGTCGACCCTGCGTGGTCTTAATATTGAGGTCCGTAGTTGACCGTGTACTTATTTTGGGCTGACTGTATAATTTATGTATGTTTATTTGCGAAACTCTCATATTTCATTTGCATTGAGGCAATTGTACGTATTTGAATAATACTTGAGAAAATTATTGTAAATTGTATAAAAACTTAGGCCCGCTAGATGTAGCGGCTGCTCATGCTCTAATTGGGCATGACAGTAGAGGTCTGTGGCTAGGATTGCTGGTAATTTATTTAGCCTTGCGTTGTTTTGGACGTCGGTTGTGGGATTGGTTGATTTTGGAGAGACCGGGATGGCCTTTTGTTTATTTTTACAGGATGAATGTTGATAAACAGGTTAAATTGTACATGGGAGACCTTCGATTTATGGGGAGGTTCTGCCCGATTTTCTGTAAAAATACAGCCGGCATCCAGGGCAACGGACGGCTGTTTATGATCCCGGTTCGGGGCGTGACATCTTAACCCAATTAGCTCCAAAATTATTTGAATAAGCCCAATTTGCTCCAAGACTTCAAACCCAATCTCCTAAAATAAAAATTCAATAAAACCAACCATTAGGGTATTAAACAATTCAAATTTAAACCATGATAATAATAAATTCAATAAATTGCATGTTATCAAAGAACTAAGTGGGAGGATAGGACACCAAAAATCTCAACTCAGGAAATGCAGTTCAGAAGAGCAAATAACCTGTGTTATAGATGTGGGGAGAAATACACTCTAGGTCATCAATACAAATTCAAGCACTTTAATATGATCATAGCAGTAGAGGAAGAAGGAGATTCAAAAGTTACTTAAATCAATAGGGAGCTAATTGAGGAAGTTGTTGAGGTACCCTTATGTGCTTTGTCAAATTCATTAAATAGGAAAACTATAATACTGTAGGGAACTCTGAATGGAATCATGATATCAGTGTTAGTTGATACAGGAAGTTCTAATAGTTTCTTGAACAAAGAATGGGTTGATAAACTCAAAATGCAGTTAGAAAAAGCTGAGCCATTACATGCCTTGCTAGCAGATGGGAGCTTAGTGAGTAGTTATACCAGTTAAATGGAACATACAAGACTATAATTTATCTTTGGATCTTAGAATAATTAATTTGGGGGAGTAAGGTATTATTTTAGGTGTGGATTAGATATATAATTTCAGTCTTATTATCTTTGATTTTAAGTAACTACAAGTCAAGCTTGTGGACGGCGAGAAAGAGAAGGTTTAGCGAGAAAGAGAAGGTTTTGATAGGAAAGGTTGAGGATCCTAAAATAAAGTTGATAAGAGAAAAGGATACAAAGAGGTTTAGAGAACAACAGATGATGAGCTCTCTTACATTTTTAATAACTAAACAAGACCCGGATCAACTGTCGCCGACATTAGTTTTTGCATTACTCTAGCAATTTAATGATGTATTTTCCACACCAGAATCTCTACCTCCAGAAAGATCGCATGACCATCCTATTATCCTAAAAATAGAGGCACAACCTTTCAAACTTAGACCCTATAGGTATCTTCATTCACAGAAAGCTGAGATAGAAAAGCAAGTACAAGAAATGTTAAACAATGGGATCATCTGACATAGAAACATCCATTTATTTCACCAGTATTGCTGGTCAAGAAGAAAGATAACACTTGACGGTTTTGTGTGGACCATCGACAGCTTAATCAATTGACCATCAAAGACTGGTATCTAATTCCAAATATTGATGAATTGTTGGATGAATTACATGGCTCAAACCTATTTTCCAAGCTTGATTTGAGAGTTGGTTACCACCAGATTAGAGTCAAGCCTAGGGACATTGAGAAAACAGCTTTCCAAATACACCATGGTAATTTTGAATTTTTGGTAATGCCCTTTGAACTCACGAATGCACTAGCCACTTTCTACTCCCTAATGAATCATATATTTCAACCTTAACTCAGAAAATTTCTGCTAGTCTTTTTTTATGATATCTTAGTCTATAGTCCAGATTTCTCTACCCATATTTAGCACCTTAGAGATGTCCTTTTAATTTTCAGACAAAACCACCTATTTGCTAAGCACTCTAAATGTACATTTGCATAACTTCAAGTTAAATACCTAGGCCATGTAGTTTCTGGATTTTATTTTTGTTAAAAAATTAAAGGGGAAGGTTGAGAAAAGAGGCTTTTTCGATTTATTCTCCAATCCAAAATTAATGCTTATATCATCCCAATTTTTCATATAATTGTGAAAATTGTCTTGTTTGAAAGATTTATACATACACATATATTTATATATATATATATGTATGTGTGTATTTGTATATATATATTTGGAGAGAGAGAGAGAGAGAGAGAGAGAGAGAGAAAGAGAGAGAGAGTAAGAGAGTCAGACATTATTGTCTTTGAAAGTTCTTATGTATGTTTTACTTATATTGTTTTCTTGGGAGTTTTCTAGTATTTCCAAAGATCATCTTGTATTTTAATTTTTGAATTTGTACATGAAATTAGATTTGATTTCCTTTTTTAATCTTACTCAGTGTTTCCAAAAATCATCTTGTATTTTAATTTTTGAGTTTGTACATGAAACTAGTTTTGATTTCTTTTTTTAATCTTAGTTTCTCTTTTAAATATGGGTTTCCAATTTAGATTTAGGATTAGGATCAGTAAGGCTCCAACATTTTCAGAAACTTGATCGGAGCTCTCTATTTTAGAAACTCCTAACTAATCTTAGTTGCCAAATCAATAGCATCATGTTCATCCACGTCCACTTTTTGTTACTAAAATTAAGCTAATTGTGCAAATAAATGCTTCTCCAAGAATTGTTTCTTTCTTTAAATGCTCTCTCTCTCTCTCTCTCTCTCTCTTTATCTATGTGCACCGTTTGTCTCTCCATCCTTTTTATTACTCTCTCTCTAGGGTGTCTCTCTCTCTCTCCCCCCCTCCACAACCCCTAGGTGGCCATAGCCTCGATATGACCTTGGTTAATTCGTGTTTGCCATTGTTCATCATTTCACCACTCATTTGATCATTGAAAAGTTCATCCATTTTAATCCCTTGTTCTTGGTTTTCTTTGTTTGTACTTAATCCTGCTTTTATATTCTTCCTATTGAAAACAGCGACGGAGCCACATGGACAAAAGGGTTGGCAATTACCCCCGCCCCAAATCAAAATAATCAATTATTTTATATATATCAAGAATTTTAAATTAAACTATTTATATTTTTATCTTTGATATTTGTCTTCATTGCCCTGGCATTTATTTCCATTGCCTCCACTACTTAGACATTTTCCCCCATTATTCTTTGAGTCCTGGATCCGCCGGTGATTGGATATACAATAAATCTAGCATTTTTTTTTGTATCAGTAGAGTAGCATTTTTATTACATTTTTTTTTTAAGATTTTTTCCTATTGGTATACCTTGAACTTATATATTATCATTCTTCAACCTAAATAATTTTTTTTTTTTTTTAATTTGCAATTGAATTTAATTCTAGGTTTATAAACTACTATTGCGGCCACAAATTTATTTGGCTATATCGAATTGATATAAGTATTTTGCTCCCAATTAGCTACTAGAGTTGTTGATAGTAATTGAGTGTTCATCCTAAATCTCAATGAGAGATCCGATTCCTTCACGAATAAGGTGCAAGATTGTTTTCTATTACATAGCTTGATGCATATACAAATATATATATATGTCACATTAATATCAAAATTTATCAATATAATAATCATTTTACACTTATTTATGATTAATTTTTATGTTTATATTTTAAAAAAAATTAACTATTTATATCAATGATTTCTATTTTAAAAACTGGGAAGAAAAAAAAACAAAGAATATAACAATAAAAATCAATGTGTGTCTAAATGCCCTCATGTGTTTGATGCCCCACCACAAATCGAAACACAGCCAACACCATGATATTATCAACTCTTGTTTTATCAAACTCATATATAAAATTAAATTATGGATAAAAAATATGATCCAAAGTTTCTTTCTTTAGTGGACATCAATTTTTTCTATGTCCAAACTCTAAATGTAGATTTTAATGCTGGGTGGTTATTATGAAAGACTTATATCATATAAAATCAATTTCTACCACAAAATAGAATTTCCCCAAAAAGGAAGTGAAATGGGGTTGAGAAAAAATGAAAATAATTCAACCTTTAAGCTAATAGGCCGAATGGTGTATGTTCGACTCTTTCGTTTTGTCTATCTCTTCTCCCTCTTTCTCTGTCACTGACATTGGAATGTTAAATATGGGTCATCGATATCCCTTCCTTTTTACACTGATTCTGCTAAAACATACCCCAACAACAATTTGTTGAGCATCGCCATGTCATCGATTTTAAGGTACTCTCTCTCCTTCTAAACCCCATTAGTTAAAATGAACTTACCTCTCATTTGCAGGTCGATCTTGATGTGGGAATCATGCATGAAGAGGTCTATGTTACTGCATTTCGTATTGGGTCTGTAATGCATAGTAGCAGTGTTGAACCTGTGAGTCCAATTTTCACTTGTTTCCGCTTAATGGGTTTTTCTTTATCAGCCTTATATTTGCTAATTTATTCTTTTATTGCCATTTTTTAGCTTTAAAATTCCACATTTTTTGCTTAATTCAGTGCAAATTTTAGTTGTGAAAAATGCTTTTAACTTTATTTTTCCGTTTACATCCAAGAGAAAGTCACTAATTGGATTTGGAGCCTTTACATATGCATATGCTAACATTAAACTTTGAGGGTTCTTTAATTCTATTAGGGAAGCCCTATGAAAGCTCTTGGAGAAGTAGAGAAACACCAGATGCCTCAAGGTCATAGATGGTTACTCATGATTGGTCTGAGCTTTTAAATATGATCCTAACACAAAAAAATAAAATAAAATAAAATCAAGGCTACATGGGAAGGTTCAATAGCATTTTTATATTAAATAGAGTTGAATTAGAAAAATTGATCTGGTCGACCCTCGACTAGCTTCAAAATTAAGTGAAGTTGAGTTGCAAAGTCTCAGATATTTGATTGTGATGGGGAATTAACATTGCTGAATTTTCAGTCTAGGGAAATTGGCTCTCTTCTTTTTCCATTTATATCCAAGAGAAAGCTGGTGATTGAATTTTGGACCCTTTTATTGAAACTATGATTTGTTTAATTGTCATGAAAAATTAATTTAAATGATGGATTTTCGAATTTTATCAGGGTAGTTGATGCGGCATACATGGACCAAATTTCCCCTAAGGGATCATTGTTATGGATACAGTTTTTATTTTCATTATGTAGATTGTGTTGTTCAATGCAAATGCTACAGTCACTGTTGAGTAAGACAAAATATGAAGCCTATTCAACATGAATATGCTTTCCTTCTAATTCAGATCATTTAGGCATGATTTACTATAATTGTTCCCTGTTTGCTTCTTTGAAATTTTATTTTATA
Organism: Dillenia turbinata; assembly: GCA_037126225.1. Taxonomy (NCBI): domain Eukaryota; kingdom Viridiplantae; phylum Streptophyta; class Magnoliopsida; order Dilleniales; family Dilleniaceae; genus Dillenia; species Dillenia turbinata. The sequence goes on along the minus strand of JBAMMX010000009.1, from coordinate 20,796,216 downwards.
ATTTGAAGACTAAAGCAATATCATTTACCCTCTGTAAGGAACTTCTTTCTAATAGGGAGATCTAGCCTTGTTGCTCTGCTGGCAGGCCTGTAACATGCAGGCCATTCCTGGTGTGCCGCTATACGACTCCCGTGGGAGTAATATTTCCATCTCCCTTCTATTTTTCGAGCTATACATAGGTCTGGCAATCGAGTTTTCTGAACTGAGCTTTACAAGACTCGGGCTCGACCCATTTAAAATTTTATAGGTTCGAGCTCGAGCTCAGCTCGAGAAAGCTCGAAAAATCTAGGCTCGAGCTCGGCCCGAAAAATTAAAAGGATTCGGGCCTATTTCGGGCCAGACTCGAGCTCGAATAACAAATTATTTTTTGCTTACAAAATTTCTTTAAATATACAAAAAATCTCACCAGTTCAATTCTTCCATTTCCAAAAGGGCAATGTCACAAAAAAAATAATCCAAAAAGAAAAAATACATTTGACCAATGTAAATTTAAGTCATTGATCAGAAAATTACTTGTGCTACCCTATTACTATTTGGACTGATTCACAATATTGAAATAGGATTTTGATTTGAATGGTCTTCCCAATAAATAAAGAAAAAACAGATGATCAGAGAAGAAAACTTTATGTTTAGCAATAATATATTTAACCTTGGTTAAGGCAATAGAGATGACATAATTTTAGATTTTTTGAAAAATAAACTCAAAATTGGTGATTGCAACTTCAGATTTGGAAATAAAACTTAACTAGCCAATAGCTTTTATTCATGTAAAGCAAAAACGAAATGAAACGTAATTGTATGGCTGTTTGTGCTTAGACCTTTTGCTTGCCCCCAATAACTCGGGCATGTCATGGAACAACTTCAGATGTGGAATCAAATGGAAAATGGCATACTCTTTTCATCCCAAATTGATTATACAAATATATGTGTATGTAATGTAGGTTGAAATCTGATTACAGGTTCAGCCCCAATGCAGAATGCATATGTATATGTATACGGAGAACTCTCTAGTTGGGCTTCTTCTGTGACAAAAAAAAGGGGCAGAATGCACAATGCAGCACATGATTCTTATTTTTAAACGGGTCGAGTCCACTAATGTCCAAACTTGGCTCGTAATTGAATCGAGCCTAAAAATTAGATTCAATCTCGGCCCGCTCAAAATAAGCCAAGCTCGGCCATTTAAAATGGACCGAGCTCGAGCCAACCCGACCCAATTGCCAGTCCTAGCTATACATGATGTGGCCTCACCCACTTTTCGTGACCATGGTATGGTTTCAACCATGCTGAAGTTTCCATTGCTTTTGCCCAAGATACCAAAATTCCATTTGTAAAACATGATGTCATATCCTCTAGCTCATTAGGATGGATATCATTTCTTGATTTAATTTTAAAATGAGATGACATTATATGTGGAAGTAGCACAGTTTTGGTTCTTGGTGCTACTACCTTAACAAATGAACTACAACAATATGCTATTGCTAACTCTTGGAAGAAGATAAACTTGTTGATCATAACCACTCACATACAAATATAAAAGAGAAAAAGGCCATGTAGTGCTTAGGAAGCAATATAGATGAAGTTTATCTTCTTTTCATTTTTCCTTTGTTTATATAAGTAATCTTGGTTTTTCTCTGCAGATTCTGGCATGTCTGCCTAGATGTGATACATATCTGAAAAGTAGGTTACTATCTAGTGTATTTTGTTTGTACAATTCAAAATCGATGTCTAAACTCCAAGGTTTGCATCTTCTTAACACCATCATAGTCAGCTTTGGGAAGGTATGAAGTGGACAAAAGGAAGAAGCAGAAAATCATGGAGAGTCTTGCTTCTCTTGAAAGGAGTTCCTTCAGATGGTAAGATTAAGCTGCTTTCCCATGTCAATTTTCTTAGATTCATTGATATGTGAGTGGTCTAGAATCTTGCTGTGTTCAGTTTTATCCTTTATTCTACCATTGTCTTGCAAGAAATTCCCTTCTATAAGCAAGCATGACATTTGCATGATAATGTAAACAAGTGAAACAACGGAAGAACCAAAAGCTCAGACCACTTCTTTAAGAAGTATTGATTATGGAGCAGATGATGCTCAAAATTAAAACTGGTAATTGAGCCCTTTCTAAAGTCATCCTTGGATCCCATGCTTGGTGCATTACTGATTATTAATCATCAGAACCTTGTCTGTAGTTCAACTAGTAGAATAAAGAAATATGCATTAATTTAAACTTACCAATTAAATTACCCAAATCACATTTAAGAATGGTGCTTTCTTTTCTATCAAAAAAAGAAATGAAACTTGCACTCTCTGAACTCCCATATATACTTGAATCTATGTTGTTTATGTAAACATTTTTACCAAGTGGTGAGGTATGGTCAACTGACACAAAAAATACCTTTAACCACTAATCTAGTGTAGCCAATTAAGATAGGGTATGGAGATTGAAAATGCTTTCGGAGAAAGAAGGAAAAGCAATTAAGCACTTAAAATTAGGTAGGAATATTAAACTTGAGAATAATTAAATCAGATATACTGAAAGGAGAAAGAGAGAGAACAGATTTGAATAACAGGGACAAGTAGAGTCGGGAACAATTTTATGCAAACAAGTTACTGGCATGCGGAATCTAACAAGCACAGAAATTGGGATAATGGCCCAGACATCACCGGGGTGTGAACCAGTGTCATCCTCAAGGATGAAAGCAAAGAGATTATATCACCGTTCTCTCATTCACCAAGAGTGACAATTTTTTTTTTTAATTGAAAAAGATAAAAGCTTGCATGAAATTTGAATACATCTAACTTGCAGAGATTTCATGATTTACCAAAAGGGGGCAAGAATGATTTCAATAGAAGCAAACAATTAGAATAACAATAATGGAAAACCAACTATAAGTGCAAACTTCTCTCAGAGAGAATTGTGAACTTAGTAATATTCTTACCAGAGGAAAGTAGGAGGGGTGTTCAAGATCCATTGGTGTTCACGCAAGGAGATATGTCAATTCTGATATACACTTCCTCTTCTCCACAATTTGGCTTCAGGAGTGGACACTTCCAGATATATAGCTGCAGAAGTGAGGGAAGGCTTGTTTTCTTGTAGTGATGTCAAGACAAATTTGAGGTATAGACCAGCAACCAGCCTAGTAATAAGATATCAGGAGTAGGTTTTAAGCTTTGCATGTTGCAGGACGTAAATGCAGAATTCCCACATCTTAAAGGCATAACCTGAGTTTATGTTGTCCATTATATCTTTATGTATCAGCATGTCAAGCATTCTGGACAATATTACTTTTAGTGCATATTAGGACATAAAAACAAGTTAACTAAAGAACAGCATGCATCACATTAGTTCTCTGTGAATATAGGGAGATATAACCCCATGCTGATCCTATAATCTCCTTATTCTCACTTCAAATCTGCTTAATCTAAATTACTAAATTTACCCTTGTCATTTATCCACTACGAAACTCACCTATGCTGTACTTGATCATTTCAGCACAATGAAACTTCACTTCTTACACATTTATATCTCAAGAACCCTAGGGATTCTATAGTAATTAGCGGAGATCTTCTCCAAACCTGTACAGAATCATAAATTAGCAAGAAAGCAGTCAATGGACAAGGATTACATTGCAATATTCTTTACATATCTGTTACTGTCCTTATTCTTCTCATTCATCCTCCAAACTCTTTTTATCTGCACACACAAGTCAATCATTTTTGCCCTACAGAGTTCTAACACACTAAACAACCAAATGATTGTTACATTCAACTATATCACATGAGAGTCTTCAAATAGTTGTACAAAATTGTAAATCAGCGAGGGAACAATGATAAAAATATGAATTAGACTGCAATACTAATGTTCTTGTGAAGAAATCTAAGCAGAATAGAGTTGCTGAACTCCCCTAGGCTTCTAAGTCAACATATTACTTATCCTAGATGCTTTAGTGGCAAGATGATCAATTTACAACTGCACCTACCCTCCAAACACCAATCCTTTCCTTACCTTCAAGGATTAATTAAGGAACCAAAACCCAAAAGAAGTACCCCATGTATGATAGCACCTCCCTATACAAGAAGAAAAAGCTATTGAAGATTACCTCTTTTACTGAGATTTGAATTCTTTTTTACTGTAGATTTTTTATACTTGATTTTAAGACTGTTAGAATGATATCTTTTAATTTGAATTCAGTTTTATTTTATCAGATTTTTAGGCTTTGAGTTGTTAAGTTGATTCCATAAAAGGTTACTGAATATTCAATAAAATTTGTATTCTTCAGTCCATTTTGTGTCTTTCTTTTCAATCACTTAGTTACCAAAATATTTTTTTTGCTCTAATAGAATTACAACAGTGGTATTAGAGCCATCTTCTTGAGGGATCTGTGAGTTGAGTGAATCCAAACTCAAACCAAAAAACATAAGTAACCCCTCATGGCTTCTAGCAATACACCTGCTCTCTCACCCACAGTTTTCAATGGTGAAAACTATCAAGTTTGGGCTGTCAAGATGAAAGCTCATTTGAGAGGTCTTGGTTTGTGGTAGTGAGTTAAAACTGAAAGGGAAATGTCCATTTTAGCAAATAATCCAACCCTCAATCAAATCAGGGCTTGTGAAGAAGAAGAAACTAAAGCTCCAAGAGCTTTATCCTACATTCATACTGCTGTCTCAGATTTAATTTTCACAAGGATTATGGCTTGTGAAACACCAAAAGAGGCTTGGGATAAGCTCAAGGAGATGTATATGGGGAGTGATAGAACTAGACAAACGCAGATTTTGAATTTGAAAAGGAAATTTGAAGTTTTGAGGATGAAAGAAAGTGTGACTATCAAAGAATATGTAGATAGGCTCATGGAAGTTGTCAACAAGATCCGACTACTTAGTGAAAATCTAACGGATCAAAGGATTGTAGAGAAAGTTTTAGTGAGCTTTCCTTAAAGGTTTGAGTCCAAGATCTCTTCTTTTGAAGACTCAAAGGGCTTAACCAGGATTTCTTTGGCAGAATTGGTGAATGCATTACAGGCATAGGAGCAAAAGAGAATGATGAGAAAGGAAGAATATGTGGAAGGTGCTCTCCAAGCAATGGCAGAAAGTTTACGAGAAGGCACAGAGAAGAAGAAGAAGAACAAGGCTGACATCAACTACAAAAACAAGGTTGAGACCTATCCACCTTGCTCACATTGCAAAAAGACGAATCATCCGCATGATAGATGTTGGTAGAGACTTGATGTCAAGTATAGGAAATGTGATAGAATTGCACACATGGAGCGAATTTTCAAGTCTCAACAACATGAAGAGGCAAAAGCTTCTACCAAGCAACATCAAGAGGAGGAACCTTTTGTTGCAACATGCTTCATGACAAGTAATAGCTCCAACAATTCTTAGCTAATTGACAATGGTTGCACAAACCATATGACCAATGACCAAGAGCTTTTTAAAGAGCTTTATAAAACTATCATTTCCAAAGTAAAAATTGGAAATGGTGAATTCATTTCAGTCAAGGGCAAAGGAACCGTGGCTATAGAAAGTTTAATAGGTTTGAAGTATATTACTGATGTTCTATATGTGTTTGACATTGACCAAAACTTTCTTAGTGTTGGACAACTAGTTGAAAAAGGCTTCAAAGTCATATTTGAAAATAAATTATGCTTAATCAAAGATGTGTATTTAAAGTTAAATTGAGAGCAAAAAGCTTTGCTCTAAATCTAATGGAGAAGCTTAAATCTACTAAGGAACAATTAGAGCCATAAGAAAGAGAATTAGAGCAAGCCACCTCAAGAAACTTGGAGCTCGAGTCTTTGCATGAAACCGTAGTCAAAGATTCAGAACTGAAACACCAAGAAGCAATGGTGAATTTCACAAGAAAGACACAAAGACAAAAATGCAGACGGCAAAGAATAACCAAGGAAATATTACACTGAAGAGGGATTCTTTTAAAGATGCTAAGTCAAAGATTCTGAAGATATTATGTGAAAGCCCAGATCCCAAGGAGTTGCATAAGCCAATTTCTACCCTTGAGTATGGTGCTAAAGCAATGGGTATTGTACACGGTCCTCAAACTCCAACAAAGGGTAAAGTAGGAGGTGAAGATTCTTCTTCCGCAGTTATGTTAGGCTCAAGACTTGCAGTAATGGAACAGTTCATAATGAAGCTACAAATGGAGAACAAGCTTAAAGAGAGAGAGCGTAATGAAGCTCACAAAAAGCTTTTGGAAAGGGAAGAGGAAGTTGCTTCATTGAGAGCTAAACTTAGCTCATGGAGGGTAGGGGATCATAGACAAATGATGTGGAAGATTGGAGTTTGCAGTGAAAGAAGCAAGGGGGAGTGTTGAAGATTACCTCTTTTACTAAGATTTCAATTCTTTTTTACTACAGATTTTTTATGATTGATTTTAGAACTGTTAGGATGATATCTTTTAATTTGAATTCAATTTTATTTTATCAAATTTGTAGACTTTGGGTTGTTAAGTTGATTCTATAAAAAGTTTGCTGAATATTCAATAAAATTAGTGTTCTTTAGTCCATTCTGTGTCTTTCTTTTCAATCACTTAGTTGCCCAAATATTTTTTTTGCTCTAACAGAATTACAACAAAAGCACCTATAATTCTTAGATGCATCAAGTGTAACCTACAATTCTTAGATGCATCAAATGTAAAGGGTTGCTTTAATGAGTCAGATTAAAATTTCCCTTGGTCTAAAGAATTAACCCAAGGGAACTGGTTCATTAGCCTACAAAAGCAAAAGCAAAAGCCAAAGAAGATGAATGAGAAAATGTCTTGATGAAAATATCAGAGAAAATACAAAATGGTTTCATATTTTGTTGTGAAGAAAATTACTAAGCTGAGATTGCAATTAGCCCCCCCCTTTTTTAAATTCAAGGAAGTGCCACAAGAATCAAACTTGAAAACTTCTGAAAAGATTAAAACTTGCATAACAATTTGAATTCATTAGGCTTGCAGGTTAACATGAGTAACAAAGGGGTTGAGAATGAGTAATTGATGGAAGTAAACAATTAGAATAACAATTACAAAAAAACGATGGAAACTCTTCTGAGAAAGAATTGTGAACTTGGATATATTACACTTACAAAAGGAAAGGAGGAGGTGCACTCATGATCCACTGTTCAGGTAATGTGCTTGCCATTGATACTGACACAGGAAATGAGAGAGGGAGGAATATTCAACCCCTTCCTCCTCTATGCACTTTGGAGTCAATTGTGGAGAGCCGTTGATCTGTAGCGATAGAAGTGAGGGAAGAAGGCCTTAAGTAATCAAGCGTAGGACAATTGAGGGTGGATAGATGCTGAAGAGAGTTGAGACCTTCTGTTGATGACATTCTCCCAAAGTTTCTGAGACAGGGTGACGGCAGAGGCAGCAGCTGTGAATCCTCATCAAGAAGGGAAACCACCTCCCAAAATTCACCCTCAATAGAGATTGATTTAAGAGAGGTAGGTGTGTGTATGTGGAGGTGATGACCACAATATTCTACACTCTCCTCCAGCTTCTCACATTCTCTGATACCGAGGTATTTGAGGTTGCAAGGCAAACACCCTTTCGGAGGAGGAAACCACTCCAGACCAGGGCATTTGCTGATGCCTAGGCCTCTAGGGGGAAGTGAGATTTTGCATGTTATTAGAAGTATTAATCTTCAATACTTGGAGCAGATGATATTCAAAATTGGTAACTGAGCCCTTTCTAAAGTCTTCCTTGGATCCTATGCTTGGTGCATTACTGATTATTAATCATCAGAATTTTGTCTGTAGTTCAACTAGTAGAATAAAAAAATATGCATTAATTTAAACTTATTGATTAAATTACCCGAAGCACATCTAAAAATTAAGAATGGTGCTTTCTTTTCTATCAGAAAAGAAAATGGAACTTGCAATTTCTCAACTGCCACATATGTGGTACTCGCATGTATGTTACTTTAAGGTATTACAATCTAAATTCACATATAAACTTTTATCATTACTTGATATCGATTTGATTTAAATTAGATGAAGAAGCATCCAACAAACTAAATTCCCCGTAGAAGGATTCTTCATCTCATATGTATGCATGTGGGATGTGCAAATTTGTTGATAATATCTTTTTGCACTTTCGATGGTTTGATTTATCTTAATTGAAATTCTTTTTTCTCATAATATTTTGAGTTACAGGATAGAACAATCCAAGACAAAAAGGGAGGAGGAGAATGAATTATGTATTTAGATTTTATCCAATTAATCTGTTCTGTGAGATTTATTAAGACATTAACTCTCCAAATTCCTATTTCTACATTCTGACCCATGCAGGTTTGGAACCTTCAAACATGAGCCAAACCTGCCCATTTTTGAGTTTGCCTTTTGAAGCAGCAAACTACTCTCTTTAAGCAAAATGGAGCAGAAGCTAAAGCCAATACAATCATAGTAATGTGCTTCGCTGGAGCCCGAAAGCTTTTTGCCCAATTATTAGGTCCAGTCCAGAGTAAGTCATTTTATTTGAAAAATCGGAACAAAAGCTTAATGTTGCTTAATTGGAGGTCCAATTAATCGAGACTTTTTTTTTATCACTCATATCTTAAAATATAACTAATTTGATTCGAACAGATATTAATCCAATTAAGGGGTTAGCTCGCTCCACACCTATTTTTTCATTCTCAAAAATTGAAATTGAGATTTTTATTAAGAAATTCAGATACTAAGCCCATAAGTCATTGGTAATAAAAATCCTATTTTTATAAACATTTTGTGTTTAACTTTCAACCCCACTCTCTTTGTATCTCTCCCGGGAGAAATTGGACTAGAAACTAGGCCCAATATCGTGTTAATGTGCTTAATAGGAAGCCTAAATAGTCCAAAATCTTTTTGTCAACTTATATGGCCCAAATGAGACATTATTTTTTGTGTTTTTGTTTTGAAACCAATCTTCCTACAACGAGGAAAGGATTGGAAACTAAGCTTAATTGGAAGCCCAAGAAGCATTTTGTTCAACTTTTAAGGCCCAAAAGTGAGATATTTTATCTAGAGAATCAGAACAAAAATGGCTCATGAAAGTTTCGAGTCACCCTTTTTTTTTTTAATTAGTACATAACGAAGTAGAATCTCGTTATTAGCACAACCCTTAACTAACTGAGCCAATAGGCCTAGTGACTCAGAGTGATCTTCAACTTTAATGAAGTTAACTTTAGTTGGAACTTCTAATGCTGAGCTAAATGATAAGGCTACTGAGCTAAAAATGCACGCAGCAGTAGAGTTCATGTAAGAACAAAACTGTAATTTGGGAAATCAAAAATTTGGTGTATAGTATAGGTTCACTCAAATGCCATTGGATCATTGTGCTTTGACCCAAAAAAAAAAAAAACAAGGAAAAACCAGGCTTCATTTACCGGGGTGAGATCATGTTCATTGCAACACATTTGCTGTAGAATGCTCATTTGAATACATGCTCTCTCTCTCTCTCTCTCTCTCTCTCTCTCTCTCTCTGTGTAAAGAAGAATCATGCAGATTCCAAGGTAAGTAATGAGCCGTAATCAGTATCGCCAAAGACAAAATTTTTGTATTAAAGCCAAACTGGAATTAGAAATTTCAACTTTCACCGTACGAAGGGAGCAGATACTCCCACTCCTTTACAAAGTATTCATTCCAGTCAAAGGTCTTTCCAAAACAAAAGGAGGACTTCCTCATGAACCAACATAATTACCTTTTGTCTCGTCTTCCTCATTTAGTTCAAAAAGTGTCAAAAAGTATTTTTCCATATTACTTTGTTTTTACACCTACCTTAGAGAGTTAATATCACAAAAATTAGAAAAATAATAATTAAATTAAAAAGATAAAAAGATGATAAGAATTAAAAAGAACTAGAAATTATTACTTTGTATTATTACTTTGTTCTTTCCACCACCTCACCACCTACCCATTTTCTTTCCCAAACCATTGGTCTGCCATCCCCCTCCTATTCCAAATGTCTATATATTACAATCACATGACAATAATTAAATTGTCTCTTTTTATACTTAAATTTAAAACTTTTTGCTTGCTGTAATAACGCGGAAGAGTAAAAGAATAGTAACAGGGTTTAAAAAGAAAAAACCCTAAACTCTCAAAAAAGAAATATCATTTTTAAAGAAAAGTATTATTTATCATGAATGTCAAAATAATGAAACACTATAAGTATTTATAGGAAATGCAAACCCCATAAATTAAGAAACTATAGAAACTAGGAAACTAGAGAAATATAGAAATTAGAATAATTAAGAAACTAAAACTAGAAAAACTAAGAAATTAAGAAAATTAAGAAACTTTAAAAATTAGGAAATTATATCAATTAGAAACTAATTGATTTCTTTTCTTTTTTCTTGAGCCACCTGAATAATTTGCGGAAATTTGTCCCACATCATGTAGTTCAAAATTAATTTTTGAAATTTAATTTTTAATGAAATAGAATCTCTTTTTGTTGAAATTAAGCAATTTTGAGGGAAAAGTGAACAAAATAAATTTTAAGGAAAATATCGATAAGGTTTTAAACTACACAGAGTAGATCTGAGACCAAACCATAATAAAGAATTAATTTAAGATAAAGAAAATCCTTCATAATTTTATACTTGTATGATAAAATTTTCCCTTTGGGGTTTCTCCCCCTTAGCCTTAGACCTAATTTCTGAGCTGGCTCTACCCCAATGCTCATCCATAAGGATAAAAGTGACCATCAAAACGATGGGTGAGTTTGGTGAACTTGAATGACACTATAAAATGACCTAATTTAGGTGATATTTGATAGCTCCGAAACTTAATTAATAAATCTTAATACTAAATTTACAAAATGCATAATTGTTTATATAATTTTTTTTTTGGTGAAGAAAGAAACATAATTGTTTATATAATCTATTGAATTTTATAGATTCAAAACTAATGCAAATAAATTGTCATTTGTTCTCTCCTATCATAGAAGAGATATTTAATTATTAACACATTTTATGCATTTTTATCATATTTTTCATTGTAGTTATATTGGAGAAAGATAAATGAACAAAGTATGTTAAAACAAAAAATCTTATCTAATGAAGTTAAGTGAAGAAAATATGTTGTTTTAGTTCACATTAGAGAATCTACAATAACTATTGTGCATGAAATAATGGAAAATGAATTGGGTTAATGAGTCAGAGGAGAGGCGAAAAAATGGGGCATGATCAACTCACTTGCTCACACACACACACACCAAAAAAATAAAATAAAATAAAATAAAAAGAACAACCTTTAACCACTAATCTAGTTTACTCAATTAAGACAAGGGACAGAGATGGAAAATGCTTTTAGGGAAAGAAGGAAAAGCAAGTAAGCACTTAAAATCAAGTAGGAATATTAAACCTTAGAGTGATTAAATTAGAATTCTTATTTGCTTAACTCCAAAAGGTATAAAAGGTAATAAGATATCAAAAGTAGTTTTTAAGCTTTGCACACTGCAGGATGTAAATGTAGAATTCCCACTTCTTAAAGGCATAACTGAGTTTGTTTATGTTGTCCATCATATCTATATGTATCAGAATGTCAAGCATTTTGGACAACACTAACGTTCGTGTGAAGAAATCTAAGCAGAACAGAGTGCTGGACTCCCCTAGGCTTTAGTGGCAAGATGATCAATTTACATAAGGTCAATTATCCATAAGAATCACACCTGAAAACTTCCGATAAAAATTAAAAGTTGCATAACAATTTGAATTCATCAGGCTTGTAGGGCTAATCTGATTAACCAAAATCAACTCTTGTAAGGACGTGATAAACGTAATCCCCCACTTGAGAATTGTGCATTTCCAGTTGGAAAGAATGATCTGAATTTCCAACAATCACCTGAGCCTCCCCAAGTCTCAAGGCCGCATCATTGGGGCACAAGTGTGTCAATTCTTCACAGTTCTGAATATTCACTTTCCAATACAACCAAAAACTTGAAAGACTTCACTGAGAGGCAAATGACGATAGACAAGTAAAGCCAATATTCAACAAGTGTGTTGATATATATATTTTTTTATTAACAATTAACAATACAGTATAAGCGGGGTCGACTCCTTATAATGTTGGATTTCATCGTTTTCCACTCGGCAATTGTTTTTGGCAAAAGGTGATTTGTTTGTTATTGCTGAATTAGACGCTGATGTGTTCGATTGGGATAGGTTGCTATCAATGGATCAACATTGTTCTCCCTAATCACGTGTTGTCGTGGAAGCCATTCCTCTTCACTTGCATAGTGATTGACCTACTGCCACCTTCTCCAACTCTACGTCAATTATGAAAAACTCCTTTCTCTCTCTTTAAACTAAAACCCTAAGTTAAATCAGTTGATCTTTCTCTCTCTCCCCCCAGATTAAAAAAGAAAGTCCTAGAAGCAGCCCCAACAAAATTAGGTATTCGATGATGAACTGGATGAGGTTTTTGAGCAATATTAGTAGCTTCCATCAAATCTCAGATCCTCTTTCGAATTATGCATTTGCAGGATTTGGGATCATCGTTCGATCGAGTTTCTCTCTCAGAGGTCTCGGTCATGGACTGCGCTGTCATGGAATCGAGGGTTAGGGGAAGTCTCACGGATAGAGAAAGAGAAAGAAGATCAAGAAATGTGGAGGCGTGTGACTTCTCTTTCTGGGTTGCGTTACTCATCCCAATTTTGTCGCCTTCATCAGGTACTTTAATTTCTTATTTTTGTGATTTTCAATGTTTTGATACCAAAAATGCTGGTGAATTTTAGTTGATGGACATGATTTTTTTTTGGGGGGGGGGGGAATGGAACACCCACTGGGTAATTTTTCAGGGATTGAGTTTTTTCTCCATGATGATTGAATTTCTGGGTGTAAATGTTTTGAGTTCAGTTGTAGGTCTATAGATTGATAGCTTTAATGCTGGTCAATTTTAGCTTCCATCATGGTGAATTGTTTATTAGGATCGTTGATTAAACTTTTGCTTTCAGAGACAATGTATGCAGAGCCGTGGTGAAATTTGACAGCTCTGATGTTGCATGTGTTGATTGATGATTACATACCTCGAATATGTGTGCTAAGATATTCGTTGAACAGGTAGTCAACTAGAAGTAAATATGAAGAAATCAATTTATGGTTACTAAGAATGAGAAATGTAAGATTTTAGTGGGGGCATCGAAAATGCAAATATATTAGAGTATACATACATTGCTATTAGCACTGTTTATATGAATTCTATATGAATCATCTATTAAGCAATGACCTTCAATGCAATACTGAGATATTATATATAAGTTATCAAATTCAAGTAGAGCATATCCCATTTTTATGGTGCTGCTCCTTCTGGACGAGCGTGTAAGATTCACGTCGAGGAACTTCCAATTTTCTGCTATATTTTGCAAGCCGCATATCAGGTAAAGATATTGCAACTATATACTACTGGAACATCGACTACAGTATATTAATTTTTCTTGCATCTTTTTCTTGGAAGTTCCGATGATTAGAATGGTGTGTTATGCCATGTGTCCTCTGGTAAATTGATTCGTTTCAGTCTTGGAAGAGAAACAAGGCTTTCATTTGGTAACAACAATGGGTAACCCATAGCATGACCAGCATAAATATGCATCATTTGTTTCATCTGTTACTGCACTTCATAGATTTGAAATGTTGCATTTTCTGGTAATTTCAATTTGTTTTCCTCTTATTGCTTTGATACCTCCAACTATGAACTTGTTTATTTTAATAGTAATGGAAAAAAATTGTTTCTCTTGCTCATTGTCTAAATCCATTTGTCTTTGGGTTGCAGGACACAAGTGGATTTGGAACCCCTCTCAAGGAGATAATCCCATTTGTTACTTTTGTCTTCGGTGATCATGAAGTACCTTCGGCAACTTAATTTGTTTTACAATTCCAAGCATTTATTAATTCTCTATAAGGAAGCCTCTTTGCCCTTTGGCATTTATTTAGACAGGTTTGTGTTTGTTATTAAGTGTACCCATTGTTTTTTTAATGGTAAAAACTACTAGGCAAATAAATAATGGTTATAGCTACAATAATAATTTTCCATAGAGTTTCAAATAACTTGATTATTTACCATTCTTTTTTATATCAATATTAATCATGACCATGTTTAAGTGGATCTCATCCATTAAATAACTCATAAAATTATGGCCAAAGTTCTTTGAGGGACACCTTTGTACTGTATCATTTTTAAATATTCTGTTGATGTATAACATAAAGTGCTCTGATTGTTTTCTCTTTAGATCACATTCTATATTTTTGTGCTATTCTGCAGGATGCTAGCATGAATCCATCTGATGAAAGTAAAAGAGAAATTGAAGATAATTGTGATCATCAGTTTGTGCTAAAAGAAGATATTGGTGATATTTGTCGTGTTTGTGGTGTGATTGGGAGAGCAACTAACACAATAATTGACTTCCAATATATTAAGGTATGTCCAACCATTTTGATGTCATTTTTTTACTTTGTCTCATAGTGTTGCAGATCAAGAGTCTTGTTGTATAGATTCATACAAAAATGAAAAAGTAAAAGTTTTTTGAGGTGAAATAGTTGAGAAGAGATTGGTTGGTTGGTTTGTTTGGTTGGTTTATGCTAAATCGTGGCTTGACTGGGGCAAATGTTTACTACTGTTGCAGAAAAATCAAAAGTACTCACTGATAACTTTATCAAGGTTTTACAATTTGTTGAACTTTAAGCATGATTCGGGCTGGATTTACAGGTCATTGACCAAAATGTTGGTTTTCTTGTCCAGGATAGTTCAATGGTTGCTCTGTACCTTGATGCAGCTTGAACCATCATTTTCCATATTTTTATACCACAAATTCATTTACTAATATTCTGTAGTATGTCATATTATGAACTCTTGATATGTCGTTGCTGCTTGAATGTTTTAGTTAGCTGATCTTATTTTGTGCATAATAAATACCAAAACTATTTTATACTAGTTTTGATTTGCATTACCCAATCTGGCCTTAACTTCTTTCTCATTCCTGTGATTACAATCCATTAGGTTGAGTTGCTCCAGGTATAAATTTGATGGCTGTTTAAATCTTACTTGTCTGCACACTTTACCAATAATAAAGAGAGTCTAGCTCTTAACTACCTATTGCAGTATAGGTAATGGTTCCGTATAGGTTTGGCAACATAATCTGGCATTGGCATTTGAATTTTGCATCATCCTGCCACTATTGCCTATTTGTTTATTCTCCAAGCAAGAAGGAATAGATCATACCGGTCTGGGGTCGAGGAGAAAACAATAGAGAGGTATCCAATCCTTAGTTCTTGGGTTCAACAAGTCGGCAAATGATTTTGGTGAGACTGAAATATTTGCTCATCTAAGGCTTAGGAAGCTAATGAAACTGCATCAAGTGGAAGTTTATTGAAAAATGAAAACACCTTATTAACTTTATTGGTCTATTTTATTGTCTTTTTTGAAAACCCTAATTGATCTCCTAAAATTCTTTGCTGAATTCTTGCTCAAGATGTTATTGTTATTGTTGTTGTTGTTATTATTATTATTATTATTATTTTGGCATTTTGAATCTGTTTTGTCTTTTGATATAATGATAAAATTTTATTTGTTATTTGTTATTTTAATTGTGCACTGTAAACCTTATTAGCCTTTTAGATGCCTTCACACAAACTTGTCTTATTTATTTTATTTATACATCATGGTCTAGAAGGTAATGAAATTCAACCATAATCTGTCTTTTATCATTACATTATAAAGGTTGATATATGCACTAACAGCATTTTTCGTGTTTATGTACCTACAGAAATATTAGGTATACATCATGTTAACATAAAATTTACAATATGACGAGCTGTGACTATGGAAAATAGAAAGCACAAATCAAATATTGGTAGATATGTTGGAGGCTGAAAGGAAAAGTATTAGAAATGGCTATAAGCTTCAATGTCTTGTTGTGGGAAATTATTTTCTCGAATTATGATACAAAAATAAATTATGAATTGTTTTGTATGGCTGAAAATGTAGGGTGTGCGTGTGCGTGTCTGTGATCTATTATATGGCCAGCCTGTTTCTGTGATGTTTGCAGTCCTCTTCTCTAAATGTTCTGCCCTCTGCTTCCCAAAGAGAATTTGTAGGAGCATGGGTTCTTGAAATCTATCTATCCAAATTTTAGGACCATATAACATGTAGGGTTGACAGGTCTTGACTGCTATTGGGAATTTCTGCATATGTTCCATTGCTGTGGGGATTTCGTTATGTTCCCAATTCAACGACAATCGGCTTCAATTCAACAACAATTTGCTTGTTCTTCTCATTGGTGGAATTCCCATTGTCATGCCTATTATCCCATCTATGACGATGGCAATTGGGTCTCATCACTTGTCTCTGCAGGTTTGATTGCTATGAACAATAATTGTTGGAGATTAAGTTGATTACATCTTGAGGGTTTCTGATATGAAAATTTTTATTTTCATTTGTTTTGTTTCAATTGGGAGCAGGTGTGGATGTGCTGTGATGTGACAAAACTGGAACTCTGATACTAAACAAACTCTCAGTTAAGAAGAGCTTGATTGAGGTTTAATATTTGGATGGTTCCCGACATATCTTTACTTTCAATTTAACATCTATGTCCTTGGCTTCACTCCCTGGGTATTTGTTACAGAAGCAGATGCAAATACCGTCATTCAGTCTTATGGCAGGCCAAGCCTCCTCTGTGGAGAATCAAGATGCAATAGATGCTGCTATTGTGGGAATGTTGGTGGATCCAAAAGGGGTTGATAATGATAATACTTTCTTACTTCCCCTTTCAGTGGGATCAATTTTTCTTACTTGTATGTTGAGCTTTTCTTCTTCAGGTGAGGTTCAGTATTCAGGAGGTTCATCTCCTTCCATTCAATCCAACTAATAAGTGAACAGTTTGACATATCTTGATAGTAAAAATAGAATGCACAGAGTCGGTAAAGGTATGCCTGAAGAGGTACCATCTATAATCATCTCTTTTATTCTTCATGTAATACAATCTCAGGTTTCCATCTCTATATCATTGCTCATGCATTTGTTCATTAATTAGATTCTGAACCTCATCCACAATAAATCACAAATAGAATAGAGAGTTTATGCAGTCATTTCCAGATCTGCAGAGCGAGGATTGATATCTCTTGCTGTTGCTTATCAAGTAATGCCTACTTTTGAGGATGATGTGTTAATTCAAACTAAAATTGTCTTCTTTACATTTGTAACACGACAGTAAATAATGTGAAAAAATTTCCCCAGTTGTTGCATTGCAGGAAGTTCCTGATAGGCACAAGGAGAGTCAAGGAGATCGGTGGCAATTTGTGGGCCTGATGCCTCTATTTGACCCTTCATGACATAACAGTGCAGATACAATAAGAAGAGCTCTAAATCTTGTGGTAAATGTAAAAATGATCACAGGTACGTTTACGGGATAGCAACTTTTTGGCTTACTCGGCAGATCTGTAGATGTAGTCTTTATTAATTGGATAAATGGTTCTCTGACAAAAGTAAAAGCACACAAGGTAGAGCACTTGATTCATGGGGTGAATTGATCTTTATTGGTTGAAATTGCCCTTAATTTGATTATATGTTATCTGTTGGTAGAGCACAAATACAACATCGTTGAGTGTTTGCAAAGTAGGAAACACGTTGTGGTGAGGGAGTTAATGATGCTCTTGCCCTTGAGAACGCTGACATGAGCATAGCTGTTGCTTATGCAACTGATGCAGCATGTGGTGCTTTGGACATTGACCTTATAGAGCCCAGTTGTAGTGTGATTATTACTGCTGTACTAACCAGTTGAGCAACTTTCAGAGGATGAAGCTGTGGTTTCTGACTATAAGATGTATTGTCCAAGAATTACTGATTAATGACTGATCTTTTCCTTGGTTTTACTGTTTACAAATTTATGCAATGTCAATTACAATCAGTATTGTGGTATGTTTCTGGTGTTAGCTGGACTCTTCTTCATTATAATTTCTTAATCCTACTAATCTAGCAATTGTTTGGTTGAGTTCTGCTTCAATCCTAATCATTCTGGTCCTTCTTCTATGACAGCTTGGTTTCATGTAACTAGCCTTTATCTGGGAGTTCGATTTTCCACCATTCATGGTGTTGATCATTGCCATCCTTAATGATGTTATGTTCTTTTTCGTTCATTTTGAATCATGATCCACAAAAACTTAAAAGGTGTAGAAGTAACATGTACGTGCTCTATTATGGTTTAATTTCTTATAGGCTTAGGAACAAAAATTGCTTTCTACTTGCTTTTTTGTTGACAAATACTTGGCTCTTACTGATGGGCAAGTGAAATGCCAGGTACCATCATGACAATATCAATGGACGGGGTTAAACTATCCCCAATTCCAGATAGCTGGAAGCTATCCAAAAACTTCGCTACTGGGATTGTTCTTGGCAGTTATTTAGTAGTGATGACAATCATTTTCTTTGGGCAGCATATAAAACAGATTTCTTTCCTGTAAGGAAATTCTGTTCTTACGTTAAATATTTTTGAATTTCTGCATCATTGCAGAGTTGACCTTTTGTTTTAAATGGTTCATAGAGGTTTTGGAACACAATTGCTTAATTGCCTTAGTGTTAATAGAACTTGATTAAAATTGATTGGTTGCTTCTGCGTGTGATGATTACCGTGCATTTTCAGGGTTTCAGGCCTTCAACATGCAACAGAGATGACTTCAGAATGCTTGCCTTAGCAGTATATCTGCAAGTGAGCACCATCAGTCAGGCTTTCATATTTGTGACAAGAACAAGGAGATGGTCTTTTGTCGAGCACCCCCGGTCTTCTCCTCATCCTGGCTTTTGTAGTGGCTCAGCCTATAAGTTAAAGACTGATCACAGTCTCGACAATTTATTTATGCATATACTTCAAGAGTGAAAGACTGACCACAACCACTTCTCTGTGCATGGATAGATACAGTAATTGCTGTTTATGCCAATTGAAGCTTTGGTTCTATTAAAGGAATTTGTTGGGGCTGGGCTGATGTTATCTGGCTCTACGACCTCATCTTTTATTTCCCACTTGACATTGTAAAATTTGCAACCAGATATGCACTCAGTGGGAAGGCTTGGGATCTAGGGACGGAGTGGAGGGTATGAATGAGTATGGAACTTGATTTTAACATAATTTTGCAATTGGAGATCCTTCTTAACTGGTTTCTAACTGGTTTACCATTTTGCAGATCACACTAGCCCCACTGAGATTAATCAGATGGCAGATGAAGCAATGACAGGCTGAAATTGCAAGGTAACATTAAAATTCCCAGCAGATAAGTAATAGTGCTTGGGTGTACTATGTCCTTCACATAACATTCTTTAAGCTTTCATATGTGAACACCTTCGGGCATCCCTATTCTGAGCCTGTTTGAAATGCTTGTCACTATTTTTTCATCTTGTTTTCAGGGATGCTAAGTTTCTTCCCCACTCTTCTCTCATTAGGTGATCAAATGGCAACCCTCTCTCTTGGATTATGGAAGCTGCGGCTCTAATGGCCATTGCTCTCGCTAATGGAGGAGTAATTATTTTCTTTGCCTAAATTTTCCTGTGAAATTTTATCGATGCATTACAATCTTTATTATTATTATATTTATATGTATATAAACCAAAGAGAAAATTAACCTAGATACCAGTAGGTAAATGTACTAAGTTTTTTCTAATTAAATATTCAAAAAGAAATAGATAATGAAAATTGCAGAGTGGTAAATCAACTATTGGTAAGTTTTAAAATTTTATTTTTTTATGAAATATATTACAAAATGTATATTCTTTTAAATCATGACATTCATATAATGCTTGGTAATTTATTAATTTAGTGCTTTTTTAACGATAACAAACAATAATATATTAGTAACCAAAAATAAAATAAAATTATGAAGTCAAAAGTATATAGTATTTTATGGGGGGCATGATAACATTGTTTAATTAGGTTATTTTAATAAATAAAATATTACAACGCAAAACTAACATGAATGCTATAATATTGTAATGGAAATAAATCATTATAAGGGCGTGAGAGAGAGAGAGAGTAAAAGGGCTTTCCTTTCTGTCCAAGAAAGAAGAAAGGGATAAAGAGACATTTTTCAAAAGTATATGAAGTCCTTTCTTAAATGATCAATGTCTTACTCCTTATCACTACATGTGCAATCAGGCCAATGGAGGAGGAAAGCTACAGCCGCCGAATTCTGGATCCTTGCAATGTAGGTTTAAGTATTCCACCCCCTCTTCACCAACGTAACCCCTATAACTTAAAGCACTCCTATATCTAGTTGGGTTCATCAAACCACATCCACTTGAAACTCCTCAATCACCCTAACCCTCGAAGTTTAAGCTCCTTGGTCACTTACCTCATAAAATATATCTCGTGGAGCGAAAATTCAATAAAATTTCTTTCAATTAATCTTTGGCAATTATATCTAGCAGGCATACAAAATCCATACTCCACATCGCATACACGAACGGCGTTCTCCCCAGTAGTTCTAAACAAGGATCGTTAATGATAGGGTCATAAGGCTTTCTAAGTTGGCTCCTATATTAGCAACCCACAGCCAATAATTTTAGTCTGTCGCTTTCTATGCTTATTCCTATCAATTTAGATGCCAGTCGAACCATCAAATCTCAAAGAAAAGAGGCCAAAAGCAGTTCTATGGTGGTCATTGTTCGCACAAGGGATAGAGTAGGAAGACACAGAGATCCAAAATAATTTATTGCAAAAATGCAAAGAGAATTTTTATCAAAATAATTAATTTTGTTGATGATGATTAGGAGAGAGAGAGAGAGAGAGAGAGGAGATTGGACGCTACACTCACAAGATATAAGGGAATACTAAACACGAACAAATGACCAGTAATAAATCGGAGGTTTGCTATGATAAGAAAGGAAAGAATTCTTTCTTTGATTTGAAAAATCAATCAAAAAATTACCTACGTGGCTTACCAATATTCAATCCATTTGTCCAAAAATTATTTGATTTATATAGCATTTCTCTTCTCATTTGAAAGAAAATATATTTAATCTAAAAATTATTTGATCCACATAATATTTAATTTTAGTCCAAAGAAAATACATGAGCCCAGATTGCAATGGGCCTTTTTAAATATAAGGAAGTGCCACACCCATAAGAATCACTATAAACTATTGGAAAAGATTCCAAAAAAAAAAAAATGTTTAAAAATTTGAATACATTAGGCTTACGGAGCTTTCATGATTAACCAAAAGGGGCTGAGAATGACTTTGGAGAACAATTGAATGACAATTACGAAAAAACAATATTTAAAACCAGAAAAGCGGAAACTCCTCCCACAGAGAATTGTGAGCTTAGATATATTATAACCAAAGATAAGGGCGAATTGCAGTCGGCATCAATTCGTATCACCCTTAATAAAGACCCTGGGAATGAGAGATAAGTGGGAGGAATATTCACCTCCTTCCTCCTCTAAACACTTTGGCTTCAGGAGTGGACAACCCGTGATATATAGACTTAAAAGCGAAGGAAGAATGCCTTGGTTGGGCAAGTTCTGGAGCATTGGACAATCCCCGATCTTCAGATGCCGAAGAGAGTTGAGGCCTCTTGATGGTGATATTCTTTCCAAATTTCTGAGACCTCCTATCTGAAGCAGGTTTAGTGAGGGTGGTGGCAGAGGCAGCAGCCGAGAATCATCATCAAGAACAGAAACCACCTCTCTAAATTCACCCCTAATACGGAGTGATGTAAGAGCAGTGTGTGTGTGGAGGTGATGACTCCAGTCCAAGCTCTCCTCCAGTCTCTTGCAGTGAGAGATGGATAGGTCTCTGAGGTTGTGGGGCAAACCCCCTTTTTGAGGAGGAAACCACTCCAGACTTCGACAACGTATGATCTTTAAATATTCAAGGGAAGTGAGATTTTGGATGTTGTTTGGTAAGGATTTAAGATTCTTACATTTGCTGATCCACAGGCTTCTGAGGTTAAGTGAGGACAATCCTTCTTCTGGGAACCACTCTATACCGTCACAGTACGATATGTCCAGAATGGCGAGATTGGTGAGTTGGGTACCACTGCCAAAACTCTTCGGATTAGGATAGCTACAGAATGTTATGGACTCAAGGGAGGAGGCGGCATTGAGTAGCATCCCCTCCCTCTCCCTTCCACAGATGGACTCCACTTTAGGACAATTTCCGATCACAAGTAACCTGAGTGTGGCGGGCAGGACACCAGATGGAAATGATTCCAGTGATGGACATCCGAATATTGCCAACTCTTCCAAACAACAATTGCCATCAGGCTCGGTCTCCGTGCTTTTATTGTTTCTCTGCATCACTCCATCGGGCAAACACCACAGACTTTCACAGGATTCGATAACAAGTGTCTTGAGAGAGGAGGGTAAACCTGCTGCTGGAAAGCATTCTAGAATTTCGCATCCATTAACCGCCGAATCTTGTGATGACGTCAACAAGCGCAAACTTCCACATGACAATTCCGCTTCCCCAGTGGGAAAGAATGATCTGAATCTCCCACACCTTCTTATATCCAAAGACCTGAGGCTCCCCAAGTCTTTCAAGGTCGCATCATTGTTCCACAAGTGTGTCAACTCCTTGCAATCAAAAATTCTCAATTCTTCCAAAGCCACCAAATATTTGAAAAACTCCTCCGGAAGGCAAGTGAGACTTGAAATATTAGATAGCGCCAGAGTCATAAGAGAAGAGGACCCAACAGTTTCTCTCATAATTATTTCCCTACATTCTTTCAACTCTAAAACATGCAAGGACGAAAATTGTGGAACTGGAGACTCCAGTTTCGGGCATCTGTGAATTTTCAACTCTAACAAAGACCCAAAGTCCATAGAACAAGACCATTCGACCCAATTTGGCATATTTTCAAATACCAAAGTCTTCAGTGATGGAAAGGACTTATCAGAGCAGCCATAAAATTCTGCGCCTACACTCTCCACTTTGTCCATGCCTCGAATGTGCAACTCTTCCAGTTTCGGCAGATGCCCTACTGGAGGTAGCTGTGAGCATCTTTTACAATCTCTAAGACTCAAATTCGCCAAATTTGTGAATGAGAGATCTCCAACCCAGTTTGGAAAACCCAAGCCACCATAGGAGTTGATCTGGAGCTTTATCAGGCTTTGATGAGGATGTAATAAGTCCAAGACTTGGAATTCTTGGTCTACAGCTCGCAAATCATTGTCAAAATCATGGTACCATTCCAGTGTTATCTCTTTGAGTTCTTTCATAGCCTTAAGATTGGCTTCACATGCATCATTAACGTCCTTTACCCTGTCTAACCTTGAGATAGAAATGCTACCACGTAGCTGGTGCAACTTGCCAAGTTGATTCAATCCTAAATCATTGCCTTCCCCCACCACAAACTTCGACAGTGTTTGGAGAAATCTCAAATCACCCAAGCAAGGCGGCATCTCTTGTAGCTTAGGGGTTGCACTAATGCCAAGATGACGAATTTCCGCAAGAGCCGTAATCCCTGAAGGCAACTTCCAAAGATTCTGACAATTATCCAAAATCAAAGTCTGTAAACTGTAGAGGCAAGAAATTGTATCAGGTACGACGTCAATCAAGGTGGAGGACATATTGAGATATCTAAGATGCTTCAACTCACAAACTGAATCTGGAAACTTCTGGATTTCGTAAACACTCAAAGAAAGTACTCTCAAGCACCTCAATTGCGACAACAATCCCTGTACTACCTTACCACTAATGTAATTAAGTTGATATTTACCCCTTTGAATTGGTAAGGCTGCAAGTGTTCTCAAACTCTTCATTTCTTTTACCGGTTCAAACTTCTTAAAATGCTCATACTGATCACGAAGAAATGATGAATAGCGACATCGTTGGCTGAGTTTAACAAGTGCGCCATTCTCTTTCTCATGCTCCATCCTGAAGCACACATCACCCACAAAAAAGCATGCCAAATCATGAATAAGATCGTGCATCACAAATGTCGCTGCACCTGCACTTGATGGCTGAAAAAAGGACCTCGTTAACAAGTCACGAAAATATTCACTACCCAAGTCTTGCATTTGCCTTGTCCCCTGTGATTTTGGAAGAAGTCCTTCAGCCATCCAAAGTAAAATTAGTTCATTCTCGTCAAATTCATAATCTTTTGGAAATATTGAGCAATATAAAAAGCATTGCTTTAAAGGAGAGGAGAGATGGTGATAGCTTAATCTTAGTGCAGGAAGGATGCCTTCTTCAGCAAGATCCCATAATGAGTTGTCACGCACCTCTTCCCACTTTCGTGGGTTCACTTGATTCCGCAAGAGGCCACCGAGTGTCTTAATTGCTAGAGGCAACCCGTCACACCTTTTAATAATTGCTTCCCCTACGCCTTTGAGATCTTGGTGAGCTTCAAAACTTTCTGTTCCCAAAGCATGTCGAGCAAATAAGGTCAGGCACTCGTCGTGCCTCAGTTTATGTAGTTGTAGACAGTGAGCGGGAGAGGTGGCAACGGCAGATGCAACTCGATCACTTCGAGTGGTGACAACTACTGCACTTCCTGAACAACCCATTTTGAAAGGACCAAACAACATATCCAACACTTGGCTACGCTCATCCCAAACATCATCCAGAACAATAAGAAACTTTTTTCGAGAGAGCTTTTCTTCCAGCTTCAGTTGAAGGCCATTTAAATCATCATAAGTTCCAGCAACTTCCCCTACTTGCTGCAGAATCGACTTTGTAGCCCCAAAGACATCTAAATTATCAGAAACACAATACCACGCCCTCAAATCGAAAGAATCCTTGAGACTTTCATGATGATAGACGCATCCAGCTAGAGTTGTCTTACCAAGGCCTCCAAGCCCACATATAGCAATCACACGAGTTTTCTCTACCCTTTGATTCTGATTAAGAGGGATGTTTAGAATTGGAGCAGAATACCCTCCCATGCCACCATGGTGACCTGAACGGCGACCTCCCTTGTCATCGCCTTTTCCCGCAGTCTTGGGTAACAACTCGAGTATAGCCTCCACATCTTTGTCGCGGCCAACAACATCAGATCTCTTCACCAAGGAAGTCGTTGGAAGCCTTACGCTAGTAGTTGTACACCTCATCGAGGGATTCGCTTGCAACTTCAAGATATACTTGCCATCGTCTTCAATTTCTTCAAATCTTGCGGTGATTTCCTTGATCCGTGAGCGGAGGCTCTGGATCTGCTCTGACCAACTCGTGCTGCTTTCCTGCACTCCTCCTTCGGACTTCTTTCGCCGCAGCATCTCGTACTCCAAGTCGTCCAGGACATCGTCCAGGTCGTAAGCGAGATGTGTGAGATCAATCAGCCAATTCTTCACACCAGCCTTAGTATTCTGCTTCTCTTCAGCATCCACAAGCAAATCCATGACTTCAGACAGCGTTGCTCTCCATTTTCTGACATCCGCACCGAATCCCTCTTGGCGGGCAAAGCCTTTCAGCCCCGGAGAAGCCAATCGATCAGTTAAATCTCGAAGAGAAGAGGCCAAAAGGGGTTGTTCCGCAGTAGCCATTGTTCAAGAAATAGGGCAAGACAGAGGAGACGTAAGAGATGCAAAGGTAGAGGAGAAGATCTAAGTCAACTGAGCACAATAGGGTTAGATTCACCGTTTTACACAACTCCCGATCTCAGATCTGGTTGATATTATTCTAATAATATCAAATGAGCACAATAGCCAAAAGGTTAGGTAAACAATCATAAGTAATAGTTCTCCTGATCTATCAACCGATCCAATTAAGTTTTGTGATTTATTAATTGATCTCTTCTTTTCTCGATCAATCTCCTTTTTTATTCTAAAAAAATCTTAAAAAAAAAAAAAAAAAAAAAGGAAGAAGAAGAAGAAGAGAGTTGTTTGTATATCTCGTTCAATTCTTGTGGAAATAATGGGTCATTTAAGCAAGGGGAGCGGTGGATACAATTTTGGAATCAACGGGCAATTTGGAATTTTTGCATTTTTCTCTCAACTTTTCCATCATTTTACCTCAAATTTCTTTACCAACCTGAAAACGGAGCGTTTTGTGTTTATCCGCATTTTGGGCATCGCAAGCCTCGGCCACCATTTACACACACGCTCTCTCTCTCTCCGGTTTAGGGTAACCTAGAAATACCCCTTTCTATACAGGCAACACCCCATCCATTAATTTTAATCTATCTCTTTTTTTTCTAATGCTTATTCTTGTCAATTAAGAAGCCAATCGAATCGTCAAATCTCAAAGAAAAGAGACCTGTGGTGGCCACTGTTCGCACAAGGGAAAACAAGAAACATAATCGAGCAGGAGGACAGAGATACAAAATAATTTTTTGCAAAGATGCAGAGAAATTTTTTTTCAAAATAATTAAATAAAATTAGAATATGTGATATGAAATAAGATATAATGGTGTAGAACGATCCGATCTTAAAAGATTTGTTATAATGACTTAAAAAAAGAAAATGAAGTTTAAAGATATTTATGATCACATCTGGTAATCTCAGTCACACCAAATGTAAATAAATCTTGATATATAAAATTATAAATTATATTATTATTACTAAAATAAATAAAACAATGAGAGATCAGAGTAACCACATAATTGTTGAATGGGAGAAGGATGTCATGCATATGTCCCCAAATCGTTGAAAATAAAATTCCATAGTGGGTATAAAAGACCATGAATTTGAGCCGTGAATTTAGACAAAATTTGCTCTCTTTCATGTGATGCTTTAACTAGGAGCTCTCCCATTATTTGAATATTTTAATTTTATTAAGATTCTGTCTTATCACATGAATATTTTAATCTTACTAAAACTCTATCTTATTATTTACATATTTTAGTTTTATTTTAATATTTATTAGTGTTGAAATTGGTTTTGTTCCACTGACAATCTATTTTACCAACTCGAAAAAAAAATCGGAACCAATGCGTTAGCTGAATTTTCATCGACGGAAGGACCTACAAAATACTTGCCAAAGGTGATTTGACAGAGAAATTTTCGACACTCAAGTTAAAAAGAGTAATAAGAGTAATAATACTATGTTGGCTTTGTGTGAACCGTGTATAAAGTCTTGTATGAAGTCATACTTTTTCGGCTCGCCTTTGTTAAGTATATATAGCATATGCATAGACAGTCTCCTATGTGTCAAGGGGTGTAAAAAACCTACTTACCTTATGGAGAGTTTGTCAGAGATCTTTCAGTACTATACAGACTGTGATCAAAGATTTTTATGTGATATAGAATTAAGGAAGATTCAAACTGTAGTAGAGATTAAAAAAGGTTTGAATTGTTACGAAAATTTTATTCAAATATCATATGATCTTGATTTGCTTAGCGGAAACCTTACATGATTGAAGATCATTTCGATAGTGGTCGAGAGGTGTAGTGGTCAAGAGATTTAATCGAAAATGTTCGACCAAGAGAATTTGATCGAGAGAGTTTGACCAAGCATGGTATACAGTTTAATGATACAATTGCAGATCTTATTATGACCCTAGTATAAATAGCTTTATCAGGAGTCACTTTTTATTATTGTTTTAATCATTGAAATATAGAAAGTAGAGGTTTTACCAAACTTATGTTTCTTTTTTTTTGGTTTTTTGGGAGTTCCGACTTCTATTATACTCGTTTCCACCTCAATTCAACTGGTTTTCCTACTTACCACTTTCCATACTACATCAATCGTGGTGTTAGAGCTCAACTGGACCCTAGGGTTTGCATTCAACCCATGGTTGGACGAGGTAGAGGTCGAGGACAAGGGAATCAGGGTCAAGAAATAGAATTAACTTTGATATGACATGTGATAAAAGGCAATTTATGCCAGGCCCAGCAACAAGAACAAATGGAGAACCATGAAGTGCCCACAACCATTGAAATGCAATGGAAAGCAGTGTTGCCAATGAATATAATTACGGAGAAGAAGAAAACCCTATTCATGATGTGGTGAATAGGATGAGTAGTAAGGGTGGTGGTAACATGGGCAATGTTGTAAAGAGTAGCAAGGGTAAAGGTTTAATGACACATGGGAGAAAAGACTTCCTAATGTTTCTAACCCCGGCAGCAACTCTCAGATTAGGTGCTTTAGTTGTGGAGAGAGACACCATGTTTCTTGTTTTTGTCTTAGACGAAGGATGAACCTGGCCAAATTAGAAGAGCATGAGGATGAGATGGTAGACCCTATCTATAATGATATGCTGAACCAAAGAGAACAAGTTGATGTAACTACGAAATTTGTTGCCAAAGAATGTGAGCGATGTGAGAAGAAGTTGGAAGATGACCTTGACAAAGAGGATGGGGTATTTGAGGGAATAAAATTTAGTTATAATCGCTTACCAAATGAGATGATGGAAAATTGTCATTTCCACTGTGCTTATTATCCTGAAGATTTAGTATAAATTTGAAAGAGAGTAGTTGATAGGCTCCTTGATTGATGAGGGGGTCAGGGAAAAGGATTTGAGCTCTCAAGAAAGAATAGGGCAAATACAATATTCAACAAACTCGTAAATGCTTGCTTGCTTGAAATGAATGGACAAAAGAGTGGATTTGAAAGGATAGAGATGCACAGTGTGACTAACATGGCACTTGATTAAGTTTGGTAGATTCTTGGTATAAGCCAGGGTCCGATTGATAGAGCTTCCGTGTTGGGAAGAGGATCTAGACATCGTCCAGGTCGTAAGCGAGATGTGTGAGATCACTCAGCCAAATCTTCACAACAGCCTTAGTATTCTGCTTCTCTTCAGCATCAACAAGCAAATCCATGACTTCAACAAGCGTTGCTCTCCATTTTCTGACATCCGCGACGAATCCCTCCCGGCGGGCAAAGTCTTTCAGCTCCTGAGAAGCCAATCGAAGTGTTAAATCTTGAAGAGAAGAGGCCAGAAGGGGTTCTGCAGCAGCCATTGTTCAAGAAACAGGGCAAGACAGAAGGAAGAGATGCAAATGAGCACAATAGTCTAAAGGTTAGGTAAGGTGGTATTCTAAATAACAATTATATATTAACAATAGGGTCGGGTCGCAAAGCAATCAGGTTCGCTCCTATAAGGGCAACCTCCAGCCCATAAGTTGAATCAGTCTCTTTTTATTCTTATTCTTGTCAATGGAGAAGCCACTGGAACCATCAAATCTCAAAGAACAGAGGCCGAAAGCAGTTCGATGGTGGCCATTGTTCGCACAAGGGAAAGCAAGAAACAGAAAAGAGCAGGAAGACACATAGATCCAAAATAATTTGTTACAAAAATGCAAATAGAAATTTTTATCAAAATAATTGATTTTTCTGACCATGATTGCAAAAAACAAAGAAAAAGGAGTGGACCCCACGCTTACTCGCATCAGTGGACGATCAAATTATTTGGTAGATGACTTAGAATAACACAAATAAATTTGTGATCTATATAAAACAAATTATATATATATTTTTGTTATATAGATATCATAAAAGTTATATAAATATATATTTTCATAAAAATTTAAATACTCGATTTCAAAAAAAAAAAACATTTTAGTAAAAAATTTATATCAATAGAGTATTCCTACAAAAACTATAAATTATATCAATATTACTAAACAAAAGAAGAGTATATCACTTGTGATCCAAAATAAGTGGATAATCATTGAACAGGAAAGAGAATATCCTAAATACTAAAGACGTTATGTGCAGGTCCACATCCAAAAAGGCTAAATTCATCTTAATATATATTTTTTTCCTTTTATTGTAGTTTAATCATTAAAAGGAAAAAATTCCATTTATTGGCATAGAAGACCAATGAATTTGAGTTGTGAATTTAGACAAAATTTTCTACCTTTCATGTAGTACTCGACCTTGGAGCTCTTTCATTATTTGAGTATTTTCATTTTAATAGAATTGTGTGTTATCATAAGAATATGTTAATTTTACCAAAACTCTATTTATTATTTGAGTATTTTAATTTTAGTTTACTACTTATTAGACTTATGGATGAATGGTTAAGGTTTAGGGATATGATTAAAGATTTTATTGTAACCCTAGTATAAATAGTTTAAAGACAAATTTATTTGGACTCGATTGTTTTATCACTATTTAATTATTGCACTATAGAAAGTAGAGGTTTTTGCTAAACCTATGTTTGTTTTTAAAGAGTTCCAACTTTTATCATACTTGTTTTCAATGTAATTCAATTGGTTTTCTACTTATCTTGTTCTATACTACATCAATTGTGGTGTTAGAGCCCAACTGGACCCTAGAGTTTATGTTGGGTTTTCATCCAAGCCATGGTTGGACGAGGTCGAGGTCGAGGACCACGGAATCAGGATCAAGAAATGGAATTGACTATGATACGATATGTGATTAAAGAATTGTCACATCCAATTTATGCTAGGCCCAGCTACAGGAACAAATGGAGGGCCCTGAAGTGCTTATCACCACTTGAATAAACCAGAAAGTAGTCATGTGGTACAAGGGAGGTGAATTGGATGAGCAGTTAGTGCATACCCTTGAATTAAATAGGGTGGAATCAAGATTGAAGTTGCCAATTTTTATGAGAAGATCCACATGGAAGATTATTTGGATAGGGAAGCTAATTTGGAAAGTTGCTTTAAGTGGAAGCCCGTGGTGGAGCTAGGGATGAGATGAGAGTAGTTGTATAATTCAACCTTGAAGATACACGACAACATGCCTTAATGATTGAAAAGCAAGTGTAGTGTTATGATGCAAGAAAGCCGGTGTCTGAGAGGTGGATGGAGTAGCGCAACGGGGCTGATCTTGTTTGTGATGTTAAAACTTAACAAATAGCCTCTTTAAATTATCATAAAGCTTTTCTGATCACCTGTAAGGGTGGTAGAAACATTGGCAATGTTAAAACGAGTGACAAAGATAAAGGTTTAGTGAAACATGGGACTAGAGACAGTACAGGATCTAATGTTTCTATCGGTAAATATACCCACGTAGAGATATTTTATCTTAAGTAAAAAAAAAATGTTAATTTGAATTTTAATTATGGGAAATTATTCCATTACGACTTGTAACTCCCACTAACCCTAAATAGCCTATCCCTCTCTCCTCTAACATAAATATTCAGAGATAGAGAGAGAAAAAGGTTAGAGAGAGAAACAACCTTAGGGAGTACCCATTCACATAGTGAAATTGATGGAGAGATTGAAAATTTTTTTAATAGGAAAATTTCTCTTGTCATTGCAATCACCGGATTATGGATTGAGACGTTGTGGATCTATGATGGCAGTTCATCTCATGTGATCACCATCCCAACTGTGCGATCTGTTCGAGAGACTCGCTGATCGATTAATTTTGGAGACCAACACATCGAGGTACAACCATCCAAAATTTTTCTCTCTTTATTTTCTGAAAATCATAATCATGCTTTGGCTGTGCTTGACAAATTAATCAAACAGTTTCTTTAGTTAAGCTAATAAGTAAATGCAATCATTTGCAGGTTTTATTTGACAACCAAAATGGGGTCATCTAAAGGAGCATCATAATGCAATCAAACTTTGTTCTACAACTTTATTACATTGGAGTAAGAACGAATCTCTCCTTAGGACCACTTCAAGAGGTGAGGAAAGCCATAATAGAGAATGATCTAACCAAAGTGATACCGGCGTAGAGAATCAAAACTATCAAATTTACATCCCAAAGCGATAAAAATTGAATAATTTTAAATTAGTTAAAATTTCTTTGTAAAATTCTTTTAATAGAAATTGAGGGTATTTAGTTTTTTATTTTGATATAAATCTAATGATGTTTCAGGCCAATGTGTTGCAAGAAATGATTGGAGGAGGATGTGCCGCGTTCTTGATTAATAAGAACCTGACCACTAATGCTACCATTCAATTTCAAAACAATACTTACACATTGCTTCCCAAGTCAATTAGTATCCTTTTAGAGTGCCAGAGTGTTACATTCAACACCAGAAAGGTATATCTCACTATTCCACATTTTTTTTATCAATATAACATTCATATACCTATGTATATATCACACCAATATCAAAATTTATCAATAAAATAATCATTTTATACTTATTTATGATTAAATTCTATGTTTAATTTTTAAAAAATTTAACTATTTACATCAAGAAATTGTATTTTAAAAAATTGCCATAAAAAAAAAAAAAAAAACCAAAGAACATAACAATAATAATCTACGTGTGCCTAAATGCCATCATGTGTTTGTTATCCCATCACAAACTAAAACACAGCCAACACCTTGATATTGTCAATTCTTATTTTATCAAACTTATATATAAAAATAAATTATGGATAACAAAAATGATGCAATTTAACACAAAAAATTCGGTATTTAAATATTCAATTTTTGTTTGTTTGTGTAATTTCAGAAACATTTGTAATTGAATTTTAAATTTAATAGTATTCCATATGAATTAATGAATGTTGGATGGTATAAACCTTTTTAGAGAAGTGAAAGAGCATGGGTTCAAATCCTCCTAAATGCAAGTACAAGTCACGTAGGATTTTGAGGCTTGACAAGGGGACTTGTGGTTGGACAAGTAGCCTTGTGAGTTTTGACAAGGGGACTTGTGGTTGGACAAGCAGACTTGTGCTTAGGAAACATGTGAGAGGCAAATAGCCTTGTTAATGGATAGGTTGACTTGTGCATATGGAGTATGCCAGAGATAGGTAGCCTTGTAAGGTGTTTTGGGTTGGCTTGTGTGATAAAAAGAATGGACAAGGCCTCTTGTGAAAGGTTTGAGGCAACTTGGGTAGGTGTATTGGTGAGCAAAGCACCTTAGGTAGCTAGAGGAGGCGACTCATAGGTGTGCAGAGCAAGATTTTTTAGGGATGGACTTGACGAGGTGCCTTGTGCTCATGGGCAAGGCGACTTGCAAGATCCACAGACCAAGGACTCTAAGCCTTGCATAACACAAGATGCCTTGTGCACAATGGTAAGGCAACTTGGACAACTGCAGACCAAGACTTCTGAGGCTTTGCATCCACAAGGCGACTTGTCCAAGCTCTTGAGGCAACTTGAAGGCTTGGATCTCTAGACATATAAATCGATCTATTCCCAAAGCAAGGCAACTTGGTTTCTGGATGCCTTAGACATATAAGGCGACTTGTAATGCCTTGCAAAACGACCTGTGCACATAGAAAAACTGTGAAAAGACCAAAATGCCCTCCAAAGTTAAATGAAACTTAACATTTAGGATGGGTAAGTTGGGGATTTCCCCTCATATGTTAAAAAGGCATGAATAAAGCCTTTAATCTCATTCATTCATCTCCCTTCTCTCGTTTATCTCTCTCTCCCTGTGATTCTCTTCTCCCTCTCCCTCTTTTCTTGCTCTCTCCCTTAATCTCTCCCAAAAATCGATTACCTCTTTATAAAACCACCCCATAAAGTTTTTAGACTCCCAACCAAACCCTTAGAAAGATATAGATTTGGTAAAAAATCTGGGGATTTGAACCAAAAAGCAAGAAATTTAGGGTTTTCGTGACTCAACGAATAAGGCTCGAATCAACCATGAGATTGAAGTAATTTCTTCCTTTTAAACTTGTATTTAAGTTCTTAATTAGCAAATTGAATTTCATTATTGAGATTTAGGAGATTGGGTTGAGAAATATGAACATAGGGTTTGTGAAATTATGTAAATTGGGGAAACGTGAATAGAAATATTTTATTGATACAAGTGGCATGTAATTGATGAACTTAGAAATGCACATTGATGGATTGAAGAAAAATTAAGGTTTCTATAAATTGGAAAAAATTGAATCAAAGTGATTTTAAATAGAAATGGATGTTGATTGTTATAGGTCAAAGTAATTAAAACTAAAGAGGAACTAGACGTTGAATTGATTGTGAATTGCTAGTAATTACCCTTCTAAGAGGTGAGTCGATAGTCCATTGTGCCATAAATGAGTAAAATTATTTCAAATTCTTTTATAAATAATTTTGAATGATTTTATATGATTTTGTATAGATTTTTGTGATTATAGGATGCTTGAAATGAGAATTTGAAATGTATATGCATTCATTATATTTATGAATGATTATATGTCATATATTGTTGAACATTGTATGCATGAATAATTTACTATAGGTTGGTAACTAATTGTGGAAATCATGGCACATCAAATGAGATTTGACTGTTTACGAAAGAATGGTGTATGTGTGGTAAATAGTTATAGTCATTTCTTCCATGGAACGAACCGATGGGGTGATGTGGTTGGAGTTCATTGGCGAGAAAGGTAGACACAGCACTCCTCTGCCCACATCGTACTATATCTGATTGCACTCCAGTGAGGTACGAGTTAACACCAGGGAAGGAGGATGTAGTGTTGTGGAAAAAATGGATTAAAAATCTCTTGACGGGCTTCTACTCGGGTTTGGTCAAATTTTGGGTGGAAGTGATTTTTTTAAGGAGACCTTAGGATTTTTTGTAAAATATGAAAATTGTGGATGTGTTTCTTTTAATTACAATGATTGTTTGAAACTACTTTATATTCGATGAATTGTTTGTGACATATGTTTTGACATTCCCATACTCACCCCTTATTTATTGTCACAACATGTCATTACAATTCACTCACTGAGTATTTTTATACTCACCATTCTTTTATCATTTTTTAAAGGAAGTTTAAATATTGGAGAGCTAGCAACTCTAGTGCCAGATTCTACGAAGTTCTAGTTCTGTGAAACTTCTCATTCCGGTACTAGTTTTTCTTTGGTTAAAATTTTTGAGGAGATTAGTTGGACTCATATGGAGTGTAATCTTTTGAATAGTAATTAATATCTTATTTTGTCAATCCATTAGAATTTCAAACTTTAAGTTGTATTTAAATACTTTACTTTCCTTCTATTGAATTTATTTTCGAACTTGTGGAGAATTTTATAGGATTTTGAATGTTTGGATTGACCTAGTGCATGTTTTGAGACAAGAATAGACTGAGATGGTCTTTTGGATATTATTGTGAGGTGTTGAAATAGGTTGAATGTCTTGCTCTGTCTTGGTGTATGAGTAGGGCATAACCGTATGTCGAGCTAACGTGACGTTTATCGCGTGCTTGACTCGAGAGTCGAGGTGTAACATACAAAGTTTCTTTCTTTAGTGGATATCTATTTTTCCTATATCCAAACTATTAAATGTAAATTTTAATGTTGGATATTTATTGTGAAAGACTTATACCAAATAAAATCAATTTCTACCTCAAAATAGAATTTTCCCAAATGAGCTAACAGGCCAAATGGTATATGTTGGACTATTTCATTTTATAGGTCTCTATCTTCTCCCTCTTTCTTTCTCACTGATATTGAATGTTGCATAAGGGTTGTAAAGAATACTAACATTCCTAAATTAAAAAAATCTTGGAAAAGTCTTGGGAATAAATGTTGGAGAAGTCTTAGAAATAAATTTTAGAGATTTCTAAATTGAAGAAGTTTTGGGAATATTGACTTTCCAAAATTTTAACATTGTAATTATTTAATTTATTCTTACTAATCTTGTAAATATTCTATTTATTATTATTTTTTATATTTTAGGATTTAACCTTATAGAATCACCCTATAAATAGGGTTTTTATACAGCCTATTGTAAATACAATATATGATTCATTCCCTCTTAGTTGTTTTTTCTTTCCCTCTATTTTTCTGCTTTATCTTACTCTTTCTAACATGATATTAAAGCACTAGGTGTTCGATTTGATTTTTTTTTATTCTTCTCATCAATTAGACACTTTCTTTTTGTCTAGTTATAGAGAAATTAGATATTTCTCAACTTATTTCAGTTGTGCTTGATGGATACAATTATCAGGCTTGGCTTCAAGGGATGATAAGCTTTTTTAAGGGAAGGAGGCTATGGCATTATGTTACAGGAGATGTCAAATTGCCTATGAAATCTGATGATGAATCGGATGATGATTTTACTAACTGTCTTGAAGATTGGGATATCAAAAATCATTAAATCCTCATTTGGTTTCATAACACGTCTATACCTTCTATTCACTTACAATTTAGTTATTTTAAGACGGTTAAAAAAGTTTGGGATCTACTTGCAAGTTACTACACTACATCAGATTTGGCTCATCAGTATCAATTGCTCACCGAACTTCACTCTTTGTGACTTGAACGAGGTCACTCAATCAATGATTTTTTTGCCCATGTGCAGTCAATATGGGATCAGCTTGTTCTTTCTAAACCCTACTGACAATGTACAACTGATGCTAGCAAATATGCAATATATCGAGACCAAGAACGTCTGATCAAATTACTTATGGCTCTAACATCAGACTTTGAGCCTTTTAGAAATTCTCTACTTCATCGCATCCTCTCCCTACTATTGAAATTGTAGTTTCTGAGTTGATATCAGAAGAGACTCGTCTGGGATTACTCAAACCTCAACATAGTGATGTTGTGTTGGCCACCACTACTTGAGGACCAAAGACTCCAAATTTCTATCATAACTGTCAGAAGTCAGATCATATCCTTCATAATTGTCCCACTATTAAATGTTGATTCTGCAAGAAGCAAGAACATATTTCTAATTCGTGTCTTGCTAATCTTATGATTGAATATAGATATTGCAAAGAGAAAGGCCATCTTATTGAGAATTGTCCAAAGAAGGCCATTCAATCCCAAAATCATTCTTTTACTGGTTCTTAACATATCTCACAGTCTACTGCTATTGCTGCTATTGAGGATTCTGCTACTACCGCCTCTTTCTCTTAATCTATAATATCTCTTGGTTATCTTCAAACCTTTTTACAATAGGTTCTTTCTTCTGGTAATCACAACTATATTGCACTATCTATCGTATCAGGTACCTCTTCTTGGTTTTTTGACTCTGCTTGCTCTAGCCATATGACCCATAATTCCTATTCTTTTACTTCTTTATCCACTCCTATCACACCACCTATGATTTATACAACCGATGATTCTACCATGCCAATCACTCATATTGATCATCTTTCTAACTTCTTTTTAGATTTAATAGATATATTCTTTGTCCCTACACTTACCTTAAATCTTATCTCTGTTGTTCAATTATGTGAATTTAGATTTGACATAATATTCACTTCTATTGGATGTCGTATGCAGGATCCTCAGGCGTGAAAGATCTTTGGGACATGCCGTAAGTTTGGATGTCTATATGAGCTCACTTCTCTTCATGTTCCTATTAGTCGTTCCTCACTATGTTGTGCTACCACTGTTCCTTCTTACTTTCACTTATGGCATCTTCGTCTGGGTCATCTATCTCTTAATAAACTCCGTTCTTTGATTTCTTCAGATTCACTTGGTTCTGTTAATGATGAACCTCTTTAATGTATTTCATGTCAAACTATAAAACAATTTGTCTTATCCTTTAAAACAAATGATTCTATTTTTAGTGCTCCCTTTGATCTTATTTACTTTGATATTTGGGGATCATCTCCTACACCAATTATGGGTGGGTCAAAATACTTTGTTATGTTTATTAATGACTATTCCCATTTTACATTGATTTATTTGATGAAAAACCATTCAGAATTACCTTAAATATTCAAAAACGTTGCATCAATGATTTAAAATCAATTTTTTCATACCATCAAAATCTTACGCACTAATAATGTATCAGAATACCTTAAGTCTACTCTTACTATATTTCTTAAGTAGCATGGAACCATTGTCCAACGTTTTTGTCCAGGTACTTCCCAACAAAATGATAGAGCAGAACGAAAATATCAATATATTCTTGACATAACTCGGTCTTTACTTTTCTCGGTATCTTGTCCATCACAATTTTGGGGTGAGACAGCTTTTACAACTGTATATATCATCAATAGAATAACTTCTTCTATAATCTCTGACATCTCTCCTTATGAGTGGTTACATGGCTCCCCACCAATATATAACTCTCTCAAAGTCTTTGGGTGTGCTTGCTTTGTATTACTTCAACTCCATAAGTATAATAAGTTACAATCTCGAGTACGATTATTTTGTTTCCTAGGATATGACATTGAACACAAAGGATATAGATGTTGGGATCCTATTTCCTACCGTTTTTGAGTCTCTCAAAATGTCATTTTCTAGGAAAATATCATGTTTTCTTCCCTATCCCATTTTCGTACTATCTCAATTACTTACTAATCTGTCTCCTGATTTATTTTCTTCTAGTTTTAATACATGTTCAGATATTTCAATTCTTACAACTCCACCTTCAGATTCTCTCCCTGATGATGGACTTGCACCTCCTTCCACTGAAGCTGAGTCACCTCCTGAATCCACTTCTCGACCTATAAGAGTAAGAGCACCTCTTGTTTGTCTTCTTGATTATCATTTTAATCCTACAATCTCTACTTTACATGAGCCTCAATCTTACCGAGAGGATAGTACTAATCCTCTTTGGCAGCAAGTTATGCAAAAAGAACTTCAAGCCTTGGAAAACACACATACTTGAGATTTAGTTGATCTTCCTAAAGACAAAACTCTTGTAGGATGTAAGTGGGTTTATAAAATCAAAACCCACTCAGATGGGACTATTGAATGATACAAGGCTCGGTTGGTCGCAATGGGATTCACACAGTAATATGACATTGACTACGAAGAAACCTTTGCTCCTGTTGCTCATCTTATATATGTGCGTAGTTTGCTTGCTATTGCTGCAGCTAAACAATGACACTTGTATCAGATGGATGTTAAAAATGTTTTTCTCAATGGAGTTCTAATTCTAAAAGAAGAAGTTTATATGAAACCATCTCCGGGTTATTTATATCCTGCCAACAAAGTCTGTCATCTTTGTCGAGTTTTATATGGCCTAAAACAGGCTCCTCATGCCTGGTTTTCTACTTTCAGTAGTACTGTCAGTGATTTTGACTTCTCTTCTAGTGCTTATAATTCTGCCATCTTTATTCAGAAAACCGATCATGATACTATTTTACTTCCACTTTACGTTGATGATATGATTATCATCGGAAGTGATACTGCTGTAATCTCCAAATTCAAACATTTTCTTTGCAACAAATTTGAAATAAAGGATCTTGGTCATCTTAGTTACTTCTTGGGGCTGACAATTACTCTTACGTCTTCTGGTTGTTACTTGTCTCAAGCAAAATATGCCTTTGACCTTCTTTCTTGTTTATGCATTTTAAATAATAAAATTGTTTCCACTCCTTTTGAGCATAATGGGAAATTTTCTCCTACAGATGATAACCTTCTTTCTGATCCTACCTTTGTATCGGCAATTAGTGGGCAATCTTGTTTATCTTACTGCCACTTGTCCTAATATCTCTTATGCTATTCACATTGTTAGTCAGTTTGTGGCTGCACCACGATTTCCTTATTTTGCTATCGTTCTACGGATTCTTCATTATGTTAAAAGCACCTTATTTCATGGACTTCACTTTTTTGCCTCATCCTCTTTACAGCTACGTGCTTGTTCTCATACTGATTGGGCTGATGATCCTACTGATTTATGGTCTACTATTGGTTATTGCATTTTTCTTAGCGATTCTTTAATCTCCTGGCATAGTAAGAAACAAATTTTTACAGTTCATTCTGGTACAAAGGCAGAATATCCTGTACTTGCTGACACCACAACAGAATTATTATGGCTTCAGAGGCTTCTTTGTAATCTTGGTATACTTATTTCTTCTCAAACTTCTCTACATTATGATAATCAGAGTGCTATTCAGATTGCTCATAATGATGTTTTTCTTGAATGAACTAAACACATTGAGATTGATTATCACTTTATTCGTTAACATATAACTAATGGTGATTTTCAATTATTCTTTTTTTGCTCTGACGACCAACCTGCTATCTCTTTACCAAGACTCATCTTCTTGGGCGTCATGATGACCTACTACATAAACTCAAGATGACTTTTCTACACCCATCTTGAGTTTGAGGGGGTGTAAAGAATATTGACATTCCTAAATTGAAAAATTTTTAGAGAAATCTTGATAATAAATTTTGGAGATTTTCAAATTGAAGAAATCTTGAGAATATTGACTTTTTAAAATTTCAACATTGTAATTATTTAATTTATTTTTACTAATTTTGTAAATATTCTATTTATTCTTACCTTTTATATTTTAGAATTTAACCTTATAGAATCACCCTACAAATAGGGTTCTTGTGCAACTTATTGTAAATACAATACATGATTCATTCCCTCTCGGTCTCACTACAAAAAAACAAGAATTCAGTGATGAATTTTAGCAATGAAAAATATTTGTCGCAAATCTCCAACAAATTTAGCTACAAAAAAGGGTATCGTCGCCAATTAGCCACGATTTTAGAAAAAAAAAATTTTCGTCGCAAATTTAGCAACAAAAAACATTTTCGTTACAAATATCATCGATAATTTTAGACGAAAAATTTTTAAAGCAAAATTCGTTGCAAATTTCTGACGAAAAAATAAATTCGTTGCTAAATTTGCAACGAATTTCAAAATTCGTCGCTAAATTTGCAACGAATTTATAATTCGTCCCAAAATTTCCAACGAAATAAAAATTTGTCCCTAAATTTGCGACGAATAAATTATTCGTTCCTAAATTTGCGATAAATTTAACCATTCGTCCCTGAATCAGGGACTTAAGCTATTGTGCCGACAACGATATGTTTACCACTTGTATAAGATGTGTCATTGACTTTAATCACTTTATCACTAAACGTGACTTTTGTTCCGAAACTGCATGTTCCGGTTATGAACTAAAACTATATAATAAATAATAAAAAAAGAAGGGAAGAAGTGTTTGAACTCAATTTTTGCTTCCAAAAATTTAGCTATCTACATATCTTCATCATCTCAATGATTTAATTGTTGTCCTCTCCTCTTGTAATAATGTCAGGTGTTCCTTTAGAACTTCAGAGTTAAAGAATCTAGAATCACTTGATTGGATATTTTCTTGTGGTCAATAGTTCACTCTATGTTAGTTTTGAATACATGTTTAGTTCTCTAAATTTTCTGGTGTCAAGTTAGAGCATTATAGGTCTAATATTATCCCATCAGCACTAAATGAATGATTTAACCATATCGTACCCGTCGGAACAACCAAAATTTTCTTATCTAGATCGAAAAATATTTATAATCTTTCTAACAATGTCAAATGTCAAATCTTTCTCCACAAAAAAATATTTAAAGTTTTATTTATATTAGTTCGCATGATAGATTGAAAACTTGAAATATCATATTACTTATTGCAAATTATTTTTATTTTTATTTTTAAAAATAAAAAAGCTATCAATTCAAATCAGTGATTTGAATTTTTTTTCCGTCCTTGATTCAGAGACGAATTTTTATTTTTATCCCTGATTCAGGGACGAATTTAATTTTCGTCCCTCATTCAAGGACGAATTTTTATTTTCGTCCCTGATTCAGAGATGAATTTTTTTTTCGTCCCTAATTCAGGGATGAATTTTTACTTTCGTCCCGGATTCAGGGATGAATTTTTATTTTCGTCCCTGAATTAGGGACGAATAATGCGTCCCTAAATCAGGGATGAATTTAATTTTCGTCCCTGAATCAGGTACGAATTTTTATTTTCGTCCCTGATTCAGAGACAAAATTTGTTTTCGTCCCTGATTCAGGGACGAATTTTTTTTTCGTCCCTGATTCAGGGACGAATTTTTTTTCTCGTCCCTGAATCAGAGACGAATTTATTTTTCGTCCCTGAATCAGGGACGAATTTTTATTTTTGTCCCTGATTCAAGGACGAATTTAGGGACAAAAATATTTTATCCACAATTTCTATATTTTCAACACTTAGTATTTTTTCTTCATTCTCATTCTCACTCTCACTCTCTCTTCATTCTCATTCTCATTCTCACTCTCTCTCTCACTCTCTCTCTCGGTGGTTCTGCGAAGGGGTAACGAAATAAGACACATTGGGGAATGAAGATTTAAATTTCACTTTGATTCTTTCTGTTTGTTTGGTTTTTATTATAGTCCGTCCGAAAATTTAGATTTACCCAATTAGTAATTTATATGACTATTAAATAACTATCCAAAAAATAAAAAAGAATATTAACTCTTCCTAATTTGGGTCCTTGAATCAGGGACGAAAAGGACTTTCGTCCCTGATCGGGCTGAAATTATTTAAATTATTAATAGAGTTTTTTCTAATGAATGATATTATGTTACAATGATTTATATAAAATTTTATTATTAATAAATTAATAAGTAATGAAATTTTATTAATTTAAGATTTTTTAATTTCAAATACAATTTTTTTATAAATTAAATTAATTGAATGAGAGAGGGACAAAGAGAGGATTTGCGTAAAGGGAATGTCTAATTATCTGGTGCCCAAACGCATAGTTCGGAATTTAATACCTTTTAGGTCAACTGTCTGATCAGCTGAATTAAAAGTGATGGTTGAGATTGTCAGTAAGGTCATCCAATTTTTAATTAAATGATTGAACCACTTATTTGTTTTAATTATCTATAAATTTCTTCCCCGGGTTAGGGTTTAAGGAATGTTTTTTATAGATTCATTACTCAGACCAATTCAACTATTTTATGAATTCTCTAATATCACTATAATATCATATATCATATATTATATATTTATATATTTTATTTTTAAAAATAATTATTATCTTGATTGAAACTAATTTTAGATATTTTTTGAATGATTTATCAATTTTATTAATTTAGACAAATTTTAAATAATTATAATCGTGCGATTTGGTTGGATTCTAAAAATATTAGATCAAAACAGTGCATAGATTGCGGGGAAGTGACAGGTAACAAAATAAGACATATCTTTCATTTTGTTTAGATTTTATTATAGTCCGTCCGAAAGTTTAGATTTACGTAACTAGTAATTTATATGACCATTAAATAACTATCCCAAAAATAAAAAAATATTAAAATTTTGGGTCCCTGAATCAGGGATGAATACATTTTTCGTCCCTGAATCAGGGACGAAAAAAACATTTCGTCCCTGAATCAAGGACGAAAGTCGTTTTCGTCCCTGATTCAGGGACGAGATGCGTTTTCGTCCCAAAATTAGGGACGACTTTAGGGACAAAAAATTGTTGTCCCTAGTTTCCCTTTACTCAATCACTTTGCCGAATGCACGAAATACATTCACTCATTCCCTCTCTCTCTCGCTTTGTTCATCGCCGTGACGGTTGTTCTGCGAAGGGCTGGCGGAAGAGTTACCGGATCTGCGACGATGGTAGGTAATCTCTCTCTCTCTCTCTCTCGGTAGCAGAAGCCGTCGGATCTGGGCTGTAGAAGGCAGATCCGGCGGCTGGCCGCCGGATCTGCCCTTCGCGGGCCAGCCGCAAGGGCGCCGGCCCCTGGCGGTAGGGGCCGCTGCCCGCTGGCCGGGCGCCCGCAACAGGCCGCCCGCCGGCGCCGGTAAGGGGAGAATATGTCCTTTACCAAGTCAATGCTGCAAAAGGTTGGGGCTAGCCTTGTTTAGTATTTATATCTTTTAGTTTTTCCTTATCTGCTGTGGGAGGAAATTGGGACAATCAATAATTTGCAGTATTCCCAGTTATCTCATACAATATCCTAACGGTTTCTGCAATTGTGTATTCCTTTTCAATATTGAAAACAGTTATTGAAAATTTGGACTTCTCTCATTTTATGTGCAGTTAAAGCATGGCTTTTGTTTAAATGGTTTTCTCTGAAGATGTTATTTTTTATTTAAATTCCAAATGCAGGAGAACTTCGAGCAAAGAGGAAGAAGCAGCTGAAGAAGGACAACGCTTCAAAGTTGAAGTCCTTGGTTGATGAGGTAATGCAATGTTATTCTTGCACATTCATGTTAGGTCTTTGTTACAATTGTTCATTTCATCTGATCAAGTAACATTCATGACAAGTATCTTCAACATGAAGGTGGTACTGCTTTATTAAAGCACTGGATACTGCCACACTTTCTCTCTGCTTGGGCACAATATGCTTAAAATAATTTGGAAATTTTAGAAAGGGTTGTTGAAAATCATTCATTACTCAATGGTGTGGTGAGTTAAAGGATGGAGGTTGCTAGAGATATTATTTCTATTTGAAAACTCAAAATGTTATTTTTGGTTAGGGGCATATCTGTCACAGAAATATTTACAAGGCTTCATGACATTGAAATGTTGCTTCTATATAGATGTATGGACATATGAGCTTGTGTGAAGTCTATATAGCATATATTTGTTACAAAACTAGATGTAAGTCAACTGAGCATTTGGTCAACTAATTAGTCTTCGGATTTTAATATAAATAAAGTTATTCTATAAAAATATTTATTCAATCAATTAACATCCGCTAATTTAATTAAGTTAATCTTTCAATATACATCTATCTTTATTTTTTATTATACTTTATTAGGAATAGTTTGACTTGAACTCAAGAAAAACCTTAAAACGTTTATTACTTCACAAAAACCTCATACTTTATTTCGAATATGTTATTTCAAATATTATTTACTAATTTTATATGTTATTTCATTCTTTTTCTGATTTCATATGTCATTTCAATTTTTTATTAAAAAAAAAATAAGATATATAATAATTTATCCAAATAAACTATACATCATCTGTAAAGAGTAATTCTGTGATGACCGGTTGATATAGGATTCTCAAGACATACCACAATTGAGGAAGAAAGGGTAGGGGGACTAAAACAGAGATGCAGAATTTTACAACCTTTGTATTCTTTTTCTAAAATTGAACTAGGCAAAATAATTAAATGTTTCGAATAATTAAATGTTTCATTGTTGATGTCCATTTTTTGACAATATATCTGATAGTAGAAATTTAATGCGTGTATCAGGTACTATGTAGATTGTCCCAAGTTCATATCATACTTCCATTATTGCAGATCATTGAGGTTTGAAGACCAACCAGATTATTCATATTTGAAAAGAGTTTTCCGAGACCTGTTTATTCGAGAAGGTAATTTACCATTGTCAAAACTGTATTTTGATTCATTGGATTTGATAATAACATTATATCTCTCGGAAATTTCGATGTGAGAGAGAGAGAGAGATCAGATGAATGTCATATGGATTA
Organism: Dillenia turbinata; assembly: GCA_037126225.1. Taxonomy (NCBI): domain Eukaryota; kingdom Viridiplantae; phylum Streptophyta; class Magnoliopsida; order Dilleniales; family Dilleniaceae; genus Dillenia; species Dillenia turbinata. The sequence continues at coordinate 20,751,389 of JBAMMX010000009.1, read as the reverse complement.
TTATGCATATTTTTGAGTATATTTTATGGTGGTATTTTAGGAATTAATAAATTCAATTACATGATATTTGTTTTCAAGAATTTTTGAACCATGATATTTGTTTTCAAGATTTTTGATTAGTTAAATAATCACTGTTGTTAAATGTTTAATATTTTATAATTTATTTGATTATATGACAATATTTAATGTTATTGTAAAAATTTTGTTAATTTGTTTGATATTAATTAAGTTATAATATTATTTATTAGTATATTAATTTTTTGTGAAATTAAGATTAGTACTACTGCTGATGTTGAGTTCTATGAAATTAACATTACTCTCATGATATTTAATTTATACTGTGAAATTAATATTAAATTTTTATGGAATTAACGTTATTATTTATTGTTATATCAACTTAGTTGGGATTAATGATGTTATTATTATTGATGTTTTAGTAATTTTTTTAGTTGTTTTTATTAATATTTTAAAAAATTTTAAATTTGGAGACAGGAAAAATGCAGAACGAAAGAAGTTAGATGTATAAAAAGAACTTATCTGATCGTCGGGGTTTAACTGATGAGTTTATTTTTGGGTTGGAACAATTTTTAGATTTTGCTTGTAGTCATGTTGATTTTATGGATGGAAATAAGTTAAGGCGTCCGTATAGAAGGTGTCATAATGGTAAATTTTTATAGTGTGATAAAGTTAGGGAACATCTTTGTAGATTTGGTTTTACCCTGAATTATTATAATTGGACATATCATGGTAAATCGTTCATTTCTGATGAGGAGTATGGTCAAAATAGACAATTCTTAGTTTGTGGGGAACAGAATTATTATGATCAATTGAATCCATATCAAAGGATGGTAATTGATGCAGCGGGTCAGAACTTTATTCCAAATTTTGTTCCCGAATTGAGCGCTGTAAGTTCTAGTTTTGCTCCAACATTTAATATGGGTATACTAGTTATGCATCACCTTTGGATGAGGTAGAAGTAGCAGGTGTTGATGAAAATGTGAATAATGAATCATCTTTCTAATTTCAAGAAGTGTTAAGAGCTGCGGATGAACCTTTGTGGGCTGGTTGTGACAGCCACACTAAGCTATCTCTAACCGCAAGACTGTTGAATGTCAAGGTAGAGCATAATGTGTCTGAGAATTGTTTTAATTATTTTGTTCAAGTTATTGGAGAAGTATTACCACGTGATCACATTATGCCCAATTATTTTTACAGTATGAAAAAGCTGGTGAAAGAATTAGGTCTTCCTGTGGAAAGAATTGATGTTTGCAGAAATGGTTGTATGCTATATTGGGGAGATGATAAAGATGCAGATTATTGTAAATTCTGTAATCAATCTCGATATAAGAGCACTAGAAGGTCGGGTCGTAATCAGCGACATAAAGCATACAGACAAATATTTTATTTGCCCTTAACTCCTAGGTTACAAAGGTTTTATGCATCTGAGACCACTGCTGAACATATGACTTGGCATGCAAATCATGAAACAGAATAGGGGTTAATGTGTCATCCTTCAGATGCAGAGGCGTAGAAATATTTTGATAGAACCTATCCTGAGTTTGCGAGAGAGACTCGAAATATTAGGTTAGGTCTATGTGTTGATGGGTTTGCTCCATTTGGCAAATCAGGAAAAACTTATTCTTGTTGGCCAGTTATCTTAACTCTGTATAATCTTCCACCTGGTATGTGCATGAAGACACCGTATATGTTTTTAACATTGGTCGTGCCTGGTCCGCAAAATCTGAAAAAGTTAATTGATGTTTACATGCAACCATTAATTGCGGAGTTGAAACAACTATGGGATGAAGGTGTTCCTACATATGATGTTCATACAAATCAGATGTTTGTAATGTAGGCTGCTCTTCTTTGGACCATAAATGACTTTCCGGCTTATAGTACGTTATCGGGATGGAGTACCGCAGGGATTTTAGGATGCCCAATATGTATGGAGAAATCAAAGTCATTCAGATTGAAACATGGGAAGAAAGCGAGTTATTTTGATTATCATAGACAATTTTTATCGTTAACTCATAAATTCAGAAGGAATAAAGAAGAATTTACTAAGAATAGAATTGAAAGAACACCTCCTCCATTGAGATTAACCGGTAAACAAATTTGGCTTAGAGTCCTTAACTTTCCATCTGTTATTGAAGAGCCGCATGGTACAACATATGGCCACGGTCATTCACATAAATGGACTAAACGGAGTATATTTTGGGATTTACCATATTGGAAGAGTCATTTGATTCATCATAATCTCGATGTAATGCATATCGAGAAGAATGTCTTTAATAATCTGATAAATACAACGATGGATATCACTGGGAAAACGAAAGACAATTTGAATGCAAGAAAAGATATGCGACTCCTTTGTAAACGACCCACTCTTGATGTCGATGAAAGTAATAGGGGACCAAAACCGAAAGCAGTTTATACATTGAGTAAGGATCATAGACGGATTGTTTGTGAATGGTTGAAATCATTGAGGTTTCCAGATGGTTATGTCTCAAATCTTGGAAGATGTGTCGATTTGAAGGAATATAAGTTGATTGGTTTGAAAAGTCATGATTGTCATATATTTATAGAAAGGTTAATTTCTATTGCTTTTAAGGAACTCTAACCAAATTTTGTATGGGGTGCCATTACGGAGTTAAGCATTTTTCTTCATGATATTTACTCGACAGTGTTGAGACATTCACACATGGAGACGTTAGAGAGAGAGATTCCAATCATTTTGTGTAATTTAAAACGGATATTTCCACCATCATTTTTTGATTCCATGGAACATCTTTTGGTTCACTTACCATATGAGGCGAAAGTTGGAGGTCCTGTCCAATTTCGATGGATGTATCCATTTGAAAGATGAGTTTTTCATCTTTGACTTCATTATCAATACATATAAAATTAATAATTTCATTGCATATAATTTTCTATTACATTTTGTTTTATTATAATTAGATTCCTATATCATTTGAAGAAGAAAGTGAAAAATAAGGCACGTGTTGAAGCCTCTATTGTCAATGCATACATTGTGGAGGAAGTAACAACGTTTGCATCATATTATTTTGAGTCTCACGTTCAGTGCAAGAGGCGGAGAGCGGGAAGAAATGATGAGGGTCCTGTTGATTCCAATTTGAAATCATTCTCAATTTTTAACTATCTTGGTTGACCAAGTGGACCATGTAAGCGTAGATACTTAACTGATCAAGAATGACAGGTAGCCCACACATATATTTTACTGAACTGTCCAGAAGTGACGTCATATTTCGAGTTAGTATATATTTTATATTTTATATATTTCTTATGTCGTAAATTGTTTGTGTTAAAATTTATTTTCTTTGATGGTAGGATTTTTGAAAACGTATATTCTGAACTTTCCACACATGATTTTGATCATTTCTGCGATGAAGAATTTGCACCATAGTTCAAAAAATATGTAAGTACATTAAATTATTTAACTATTTACTTTAAAACACATTAACAAATTTATTTGATTTTAGGTCCATGATAATCAAACTCAAGTTGAGCAAGAATTGTTAATCCATCTGTCGTGGGGTCCAAAATCAATGGTACGAACTTGGCCAGCATATTTCATAAACGGGTATAATTTTCATACTGAAGAATATGGAATGGGAAAAACGACAATGAATAGTGGAGTTTGTGTACAGTCATCCAATGATGGTGGAGGTCAAAATGATTTTTATGGTTTGTTGGATGAAATCATCAAGGTAGAGTACCCTGATCCAGAATTACGGGTTGTTTTATTTATGTGTCGCTGGTTTGACCCTGTCAAAGGGATGAAGGTGCATCCACAGTTTAATTTGGTTGAAATAAATCATAAGAAATTGTATAAGAAATATGAACCATTTGTGTTGGCACAACAAGCGATTCAAGTATTTTATGCTTCATATCCTAGTTTGAAACGTGACAAAATTGATTGGTGGGCTGTTTGTAAAATGAAAGCACGAAAAAAAATTGAGGAACATTGGGAAGACATAGCATATCAACAAGAGGAAGTTGCTAGTACATTTCAGACCGAAAAATATAATATTCCAACGTTACGAGATCCCAGCGGAGTAGTGATAGATGTGGATGCAAGTGAAATTTATGAAGAAGACGAAAAATCTAATTTTGAGACAGATGATGAGGATGAGGATGAGGATGATGATAATGATGTTGAAGAGTCTAATTTTGAGACACATGATGGGGATGAGGATGACAATGAGAATTGTGATTTTTCATGACGGGTAAGATTTGTTCTCTTAATATAACAAAAATTGGATATTTATCTTGATATATGATAATCTATTTTTTTTAATAGGTAAGTTAGTTTAGTTTTAATTTGCAAATTTCGTTACTTAATTTGTTGTCTAATTACTGTTTTATTCTTAAATTTATATATTTGATTTGTTAATGTACTATCATTTCTTCTATAGGTTATTAGAGAAGATTTCTTGACATATTAGTGCCTTGTTTCGTCGCATTTAATTTGTCAAATTAAATATGGTAAGTTTATTCGTGTTCTTCATTATGAATCTGATGAACATACAATTTTTATTTTTTTATTTTTGTTAATAATATATTATGGTTAACAGTTTTGACATGGTAGTCATAGACGAAATTCCGATGGAAGATCGCGATCCGCCTTCAAAGACCTTCTAGAGCTCATTCACTTCTTTGGCAATATACCTTCGCCTTCCCTTCATGTGCGCCTTCGCATTCTCAACAAATTGGTAGTAATGTACCTTCGCCGGTCCCTTCAGTGGAACACTTATATACAGAGAGGGAAGATAATCGAGAGTTGATAGCCCCTTATGGAGATTCGTAAGTACTAAATTTTGAAATTTCAGATGTATTATTTTTTCTATTTATAAAATAAATTATTTTTTTAATTATCTTGTTTATTTAACATTGTTTGTTTGAAACTTTATGATAGATTTACAAATTCTGTATATGTTATTCACGAGCTTAATAGAATAGTGAATAACCATTGGGGAGGAGGTTCAATGACTTACACAAGCACTCCGGAAGAAACAAAAGAGCTATGGTGAAGCGAATTCAAGGTAAGTTATCCCAATAAGTTTATATATGAAATTAAGTTAATAGCTTTATAATCAATTAGTTTTTTTCCATTGCAGCGAGTATTCACTTGGGACGAGACTGAAGAGTTGGAAGTAAAAAGGATTTTCAAGAAAAAATGTGGCGATCATATTCGACACGTTCTAAATCATGCGAAGAAACACAGAAAAAAGCCAGACTACATCACCGAGCAAAATTGGGGCATGATTGAGAATTTTTGGCAATCGGAGGAGAGCAAACGAAGGAGTGAGCAGAATAAAAAAAACCGAGCTTATAATTCAGGGGAATCGTCTGCGACGTATGCGGGAGGCTCGATTAATATCGGTGAATATAGAAGTAGATTGATAATTTTATACAAACACTAATTTTTTTTAATTTAAACTATTTCATTATTTCTAACAGTGTATTTTTATTTTAGGCCAAGGAAACGCGGACCGAGCCTTCATTCATAGATACTTTCACGCGCACATTTCAGAAAAAGGACAAGACTTGGAGCGAGGAGAGAGTTAGAGCAATTAAGGTTTGTAATTTCAAAAGTTCCAATTATTTAATGAACATTTTCAATATTGATTTGAATATACTGTGTTGAACATATCATAACAATGTAGAAAGATAAATTTATTAGGTTAGTCTATCCCAAATTTATTTTTATTACTGACTTGATTCTTTGATTTCTAATGAATTACTTGATAGCGATTATCTTTTTGTTTTTTTCATAACTTTCAACTTCTTCAATGTTAATGTGAATATTCAAAATTTAGATTTTATATAGTCTCATGATTTATGTTACTAATTTTTTTTTCCTTCATATATATATCTAATTAAGATTATATGTGTTTGTTTTTATTGTTATTGTAAATTTATTTTAATTTTTCTCATGACAATACAGGAGAGATATGATGAGCTATCACATAGAAGCTCGAGTGCTAGTGATGATGCCGGCGGATCTGAGTTATCTATTGATAACATTAATACATGGCTCGAGGTGACTGGTGGACCAAAAGGGGGTAGAGTAGTTGGGTTAGGTTCTTTGAGCAGAGTTTACAAAATCGCTAGTCCATCTTCTTCCACCCCACCAGCAATCATGGCAGAAATAAATCAATTGACTCAAGAGGTGAGTCATTTGAAGGATTTACTGCACCAAAGAGATATGGAATTCAGTGAACTTCAAGCAAAACACACGCAAGAAATGAACGAGTTCCGCATGCAGCAAATGTTAATCATGCAGCATCTTCAGTTTCCTTCCGCTCCAAGTCAGATTCCCCCTATTATTTCTCCTCCTGATAATGCTCATGATGGTGATGATTTCTTTGATGATGATTTCTTCGATGATGATGGTGGAGATCATGCTTGAGATTGTGTGTTATTTGATTGTTATATTTTGATACTTGTTACATTTCCTCGGTTATGTATGATTTATATTTTAACATTTAGACTTGATGTTGCTTTTATTATTATTACTATTATGATTTCTTGTTGATTTTTTAGCTTATTGATCTTATTGAAATAGTTAATTATATTGATCAGTATGATGGTTTAAAAACGATTTGCATGATTCGTTGATGATGAGATTGGATGAACAGGTATAAAAACAGGGTATATAGTGAAAAACGGCCCAAATATGTCAATAATATGCATATTTGTCGCAAAAATGTATATTCGTTGCAAATTTTGTTGATGGTTTTGCGACGAATTTTCCAACAGAATGATATTTGTCGCAAATGTACGATGAATAATTTTCGTTTCTAATTTGCGACGAATTTTATTTTGTCCCAAAATTTGCCACGAAAGAACTATTCGTCGCAAATTTATGACGAAACATATATTTGTTAGAAATTTGCGACGAAAATAGGATTCGTTGGAAATTTGTGACGAACATATTATTCGTCGCAAATTTGCGACGAATCTAGTTTTTGTTGCAAATTAGCGACGAAAATATTATTTGTTGGAAATTTGTAACGAAATAAATTTTCGTCCCAAAATTTGTGACAAAAAAATTTTCGTCCCAAAGTTTGCGACGAAAAATTTATTCGTCAGAACTTTCCAACGAATCCGATTTTCGTTGCAAATTAGCGATGAATATTCTTTTCGTTGGAAATTTACGACGAATTGTTTCTTCGTCGCAAATTTGCAACGAAACTGTCATTCGTTGGAAAAATTTGTGACGAGAACTATATTCGCGCAAAATTTACGACGAAAGGGTTATTCGTTGCAAAATTTGTCCCAAATTTTTGACGAATTTTAAAACGAAAAAATTTTCATCGCAAATTTTGCAACGAATTTTAAGTTTTCGTTCCAAAAATTTGCAACAACTTATTAGCGACAAAAAAATATTTATTGTAAAATTCGTCGGAAATTCTGTTTGGGACGAATTTTTCTTAAAAATTTGTCGTAAATTTTGTTGCAAATTAATGTTTTTTTTTGTAGTGTCTGTTTTTTCTTTCCCTCTGTTTTTTTCCTTTATCTTGCTCTTTCTAACAAGGGTGATCAATATCCCTTCCTTTTTTCATTGATTCTGCTAAAACATATCCCAAAAACAATTTGTTGGGTCATCGTCAAGTCACCAATTTTTAGGTATCCACTCTCCTTCTAAACCCTTAATGAGCAATTACCTCTCATTTTCAATAAATTTCAAAAGCTTCTAATGAATTTTGTAGGTGGGTCTTTATTTGGGGCTCAGAAATGAAGAGGCCTGTGTTACTGCATTTCGTATTGGGTCTGCAATGCATAGTCGAGGTGTTGAACCTGTTACGTCCAATTTTCACTTGTTTCCGCTTCATGGGTTTTCCTTTTTCATCCTTATATTTGCAAATTTATTCTTTTATTTCCCTTTTCTTGGCTTTAAAATTCCACCCTTTTTTTTTGCTTAATTCTGTGCAAATTTTAGTTTTGAAAAGTGGCTTACTTTATTTTTCCATTTTACATCCGAGAGAAAGTCACCATTGGATTTTGAGCCTTTAAATATTCATATGCTAATATTAACTTTGAGGGTTTTGAAATTCTATTAGCGAAGCCATATGAAAGCTCTTTGGAGAAGTAGTGAAACACCAGATGCCTCAAGGTCATATATGGTTATTCATGACTGATCTAAGCTTTTAAAAATGACACTAACACGAAAAATCAAGGCTCCATGCAAATGATCAATAGCATTTTTATATTAAATAGAGTTGAATTAGAAAAGTACATTGATTTGGTCGACCTCGAACTAGCTTGGGAATTAAGGCTCAATGAAGTTGAGTTGCAAGGTCTCAGATATTTGATTGTGATGGGGAATTAACCTTGCTGATCTGATATTTTTGCAGGAAATTTTTCTACTTGGAGTTTGACAATCATCATAATATTTATCAATTGTCATTTAATAGCTTTCTTAAACATTTGCAAGTATAACTCAATGCTTGACTTATTCATTGCTGAATTTTCAGGGAAATTAGGTTATCTTCTTTTTCCATTTATATCCAAGAGAAAGCTGGTGCTTGTATTTTGGACCCTTTTTTTATTTTTATGAAACTGCAGTTTTTTTTTTTTTAAATGTCATGAAAATTTAATTTAAATGATAGGTTTTGGAATTTTATCAGGGTAGTTGATGCGGCATATATGGGCCAAATTGCCCCCAATGGATCATTGTTATGGAAATAGTTTTTGTTTTGATTATTTAGATCATGTTGTTCAATACTAGTGCTGCAGCCACTGTTGAGTTAGACAAAATATGAAGCCTATTCAAAATTAAAATGCTTTCCTTCTAATTCAGATCATTCAGGCATTATTTACTATAATTGTTCCCCATTTGCTTCTTTGAAATTTTATTTTCCAATTTGAGACTAAAGCAATATCATTTACGCTCTACAAGTAACTTCATTCCTGAGTTTTGAATCCAACATTTCGAGACCTAGCATCTTTATATATATATATATATATAAGAGCTTAAACAAGTTGATCCAACCAAGACTTATTATTATTATTGACTTGGGGAGTATAATGAAGAAACATCCAAACAAATTCGAAAGTTTCAAAGTTTTGTTTTCTATCAATTTTTCTAATTCCTTCTTTATGTTTCTATTCAATTTAAATATTTAGGAAGTTTTAAGTAATCAAAAAAATTTTGGTTTAAAATTAGAGTTCGCTCTATTCAGTATAAAAGGACAATATCACTTTATCGATTATTGATATTTTTTGTTTTAATTTTTTAAAATCTAATTATTTTAACCACAATCATGCTATTCTAGCTCTGATTGGGAAAGTTTTAAGTGCCCTAAACTTTTCCCTTGCATCAAAATCCTAGAAGAGCTATAGGTACATAAATAAATAAACCTTGCACCATAGTGTAATGGAGCCACATAGGAAGGGATTCATCAGAAATGTCTCTAAAATGATCAGGTAGTCAATGAAGACAGGGTATGGAGATTGAAAATGCTTTCGGAGAAAGAAGGAAAAGAAATTAAGCACTTAAAATCAAGTAGGCAGATGAAAACTTGAGAGTGATTAAATGAGAATTCTTATTTGCTCAACTCCAAAAGGCATATAGGCTTCTAAAAACTTACGAATGTATGTAATTTATTGTTCACACTCTTCGCATTCTCAAACTCTCATTGGGTCACTATAAGTTTTGAATCGGATTAGTTAAAGTATGACTGCAGATACTGATTGTGGTATAGTACCAAAAGAAAAAAAGACGACTCTCATGACTTCCGATCTGTTAATATTCTTTGCATGTCGATTGAAATTCATATTTATAACTAATACATATATTGGCTTTTAAATTTTCTAGACACATTAATTCTAAAATATACATATTCCATCAATATAAAGAGTAAATAGAAGATATTATTAAAAACATAAGTGTCAAATACACGTATAAGTATATGCAACTGCATTGGGCCATGATGTCAAGCTCAAGAGATAAACGCTTCAGATTGTTATCGTAGAAATGTTTTTTACACTGTGATAGCTTATCAACTTCTATAGCTTGATATTCATTTTGATGAGATAACTTAAGAGCTATTAATATTTTTTTGGTTATACAGATATTTGAATATGGAATTTTCAGATTGAAAGATGAGTTTATGACCACTACGCCATCCCTTGAGGACTAAGAGCTATTAATGTGTTCCATGCTAAGTGTTCATGATGATTTGCATGTTGATGAGAGATTTTCAGGACAAAGGAATCAAAGAGCTTTCTGAGAAGATGGTTGGAATGAAAAAGCATGTTTCATATCCATTGATTTTTTTCTTTAAATAATTTGGCACTGTTAATATTGACGCAAGTTTTTCTGATGTAAATATTGAAAGTGAAGTCATCATCCAATGATCATCCAATGCTTTCAGAATATGAAGACTCGAATGGGACAAATTGAGATTTTTTTTTTTTTTAAATCTTCAAAGTCTTCATAGGAAACGAAAAAAAAAATGATCTGAGGCGGCAAAGAAAAAGAGATTCAATCAAAACATGAGGAGAAGGAATTAGAAAAATGAAGAAAAGTAAATATAAAGAGTGGGAAAAAGAGGAATTACGAAAAGGAAAAAAAACAAAAAGAATTTAAAGATAAGAAAGAAAAGAATTCTTTCTTTGATTTGAAAAATCAATCAAAAATTACCTACATGCCTTCCCGATATTCGGTCCATTCGCGCAAAAAATTATTTGATTTATATAACATTTTGTCAGAAGAAAATACATGAGCTGACATTGTGATCAGCCTTTTCAAATATAAGGAAGTGCCACAACCACAAGAATCACTTGAAGACTTTTGGAAAAGATTAAAAACTTGTTTAAAATTTTGAATACATTAGACTTGCAGAGCTGTCATGATCGATCAAAAGGGGTTGAGAATAATTTGAAGAACAATTGAATAACAACTAGAAAGAGCAATATTCATAACCTGAAAGGTGTAAACTTTCTCCCTCATAGAATTGTGAACTTAGATATATTCTTAGCAAAGGAAAGGGAGAGGTGTGCGGTCAAAGAAGTTGTCCCTTATAAAAACGAGGGAAATGAGAGATAAGTGGGAGGAATATTCACCTCCTTCCTCCTTTAAGCACTTTGGCTTCAGCAGTGGAGAACCCCAGATTTTTAGCCTTAAAAGCGAAGGAAGAATGCCATGGTTGGGCAAGTTCTGGAGCTTAGGGCAATCACCAATCCATAGATACTGAAGAGAGTTGAGGCCTCTCGATGATGATATTCTTTCCAAATATTTTAGACCTTGTATCTGAAGCTCTTTTAGTGAGGGTGGTGGCAGAGGCAGCAGCCGAGAATCATCATCAAGGACAGAAAACACATCTCTAAATTCACCCTGAATAGAGAGTGTTGTAAGAGCAGTGTGTGTGTTGAGGTGGTGACTCCAATCCAAGCTCTCCTCCAGCCTCTCGCAGCAGCAGATGCGTAGGAATCTGAGGTTGTGGGGCAAACCCCCTTTTTGAGGAGGAAACCACTCCAGATTTGGACAATGGGTGATCTCTAAATATTCAAGGGAAGTGAGATTTTGGATGTTGTTTGGTAAGGATTTAAGATTCTTACATTCGTTGATTTCCAGCCTTCTGAGGTTAAGTGAGGACAATCCTCCCTCTGGGAACCGCTCTATACCCTCACAATACCATATGGTCAGATCAGCGAGATTTGTGAGTTGGGTACTACTACCAAGACATTTTGGTAAACTCCTCAGATTAGGATATTTATCGAATCTTATGGACTCAAGTGAGGAGGCGGCATTGAGTAACATCCCCTCCGTCTCCCTTCCAGAGATGGACTCCAATTTAGGACAATTGCCGATCACAAGATTCCTGAGTATGGCGGGCAGGACACCAGTTGGAAATGATTCCAGTGATGGACATCTATATATTGTCAACCGTTCCAAACAACAATTGCCATTAGCCTCGGTCTCCGTGTTTTTATTGTTTCTTTGCATCACTCCATCGGGCAAACACCGAAGACTTTCACAGAATTCGATATCCAGACACTTGAGAGAGGAGGGTAAACCTGTTGCTGGAAAACATTCTAGATCTTTGCACCTCCAAACCATCAGCTCTTGTAATGACGTCAATAAGCGCAAACTTCCACCTGACAATTCCGCATCCCCAGTGGGAAAGAATGATCTGAATTTACCACAACAACTTATATTCAAATACCTGAGCCTCCCCAAGTCTTTCAAGGCCGCATCATTGTGCCATAAGTGTGTCAACTCATTGCACCGCTCAATTATCAGTTCTTCCAATGCAACCAAAAATTTGCAAAACTCCTCCGATAGGCAAGTGAGACTTGAAATATTATATAGTCTCAGAGTCGTAAGAGAAGTGGGCCCAACAGTTTTTCTCATAATTGCTTCCTTACAATCTTCCAAATCTAGAGCTTGCAAGGACGAAAATCGTGGAAGTGGAGACTCCAGTTTCGGGCATCTACGAATTTTCAACTTTAACAAAGACCTAAAGTTCATTGAACAAGACCATTCGATCCAATTTGGCATATCTTCAAACACCAAAGTCCTCAGTGATGGAAAGGACAAATCGCAGCCATAAAATTCTGTACCCACTCTCTCCACTTTGTCCATGCCTCCAATGCACAACTCTTCCAGTTTTGGCAAATGCCCCACTGGAGGTAGTTGTAAGCATCTTTTACAATCTCTAAGACTCATATTCACCAAATTTGTGAATGAGGGATCTCCAACCCAGTTTGGAAAACCCAGGCCACCATAGGAGTTGATCTTGAGCTTCATCAGGCTTTGATGAGGATGTAATAAGTCCAAGACTTGGAATTCTCGGTCCGCAGCTCGCCAATCATTGTCAAAATCATAGTACCATTCTAGTGTTATCTCTTTGAGTTCTTTCATTGCCTTAAGATTGGCTACCCATGCATCGTGAACGTCCTTTATCTTGTCTAACCTCGAGATAGAAATGCTACCACGTAGCTGGTGCAACTTGCCGAGTTGATTCAAACCTAAATCATTGCCTTCCCCCACCACAAACTTCGACAGTGTTTGGAGAAATCTCAAATCACCCAGGCAAGACGGCATCTCTCGTAGCTGAGGGGTTTCACTAATGCCAAGATGACGAATTTCAGCAAGAGCTGTAATCCCTGAAGGCAACTTCCAAAGATTCATACAATTATTCAAAATCAAAGTCTGTAAACTAAAGAGGCAAGAAATTGTCTCGGGTACGACGTCAATACCCGTGTAGGACATATTGAGATATCTAAGATGCTTCAATTCACAAACTGAATCTGGAAACTCCTTGATTATGTAACCACCCAAAGAAAGTACTCTCAAGCATCTCAATTGCGACAACAATCCCTGTACTACCTTACCACTAATATAATTACATTGATATTCACCTCTTGGAATTGGTAAGGCTAGAAGTGTTCTCAAACTCTTCATTTGTTTTAGCTGTTCAAACTTCCTAAAATGCTCGTACCAATCACGAAGAAACGATGAATAGCGACATCGTTGGTTGAGTTTAACAAGTGTGCCGTTCTCTTTCTCATGCACTATCCTGGAGCACGCTTCACCCTCAAAAAAGCATGCCAAATCATGAATGAGATCGTGCATTACAAATCTTGCTGCCCCTGCATTTGATGGTTGAAAAAAGGACCTCGATAACAAATCATGAAAATATTCACTACCCAAGTCTTCCATTTGCCTTTTCCCTCTTGATTGTGGAAGAAGTCCTTCAGCCATCCAAAGTAAAATTAGCTCATTTTCCTCGAATTCATAATCTTTTGGAAATATTGAGCAATATAGAAAGCATTGCTTTAAAGGAGAGGAAAGATGGTGATAGCTTAATCTTAGTGCAGGAAGGATGCCTTCTTCAGCAAGATCCCATAATGAGTTGTCACGCACCTCTTCCCACTTTCGTGATTGTACTTGATGCCGCAAGAGGCCACCGAGTGTCTTGATTGCTAGGGGCAACCCGTCACACCTTTCAATAATTGCTTCCCCTATGCCTTTAAGACCTTGGTGAGCGTCAAAATTTTCTGTTCCCAAAGCATTTCGAGCAAATAAGGTCAGGCACTCATCATGCCTTAGTTTATGTAGACGGTGAGTGGGAGTGGTAGCAATGGCAGATGCAACTCGATCACTTCGACTGGTGACAATTACTGCACTTCCTGAACAACCCACTTTGAAAGGACCAAACAACATGTCCAACTCTTCCCGATTCTCGCTCCAAATATCATCCAGAACAATGAGAAACCTTTTTCGAGAGAGCTTTTCTTTCAGCTTCAGTTGAAGGCCATTTAAATCGTCATAAGATCCAGCAACTTCCCCTACTTGCTGCAGAATCGACTTTGTAGCCCCAAAGACATCAAAATTATCAGAAACACAGTACCACGCCCTCAAATCGAAAGAATCCTTGAGACTTTCATGATGATAAACACATCGAGCTAGAGTTGTCTTACCAAGGCCTCCAAGCCCACATATAGCAACCACACATGTTTTCTCTACCCTTTGATTCTGATCAAGAAAGGTCTTTTTGTATGGAGCAAAACTCATTTTGCGATCCCCTCCTCCCATGCCAATATGGTAATCTGAACGGCGGCCTCCCTTATTATCACCTTTTTCAGCAGTTTTGGGCAACAACTCGAGTATGGCCTCCACATCTTTGTCGCGGCCAACAACATCATATGTCTCCACCAAGGAAGTCGTTGGAAGTCTCACACTAGTAGTTGTGCACCTCATAGAGGGTCTTGCTTCCAACTTCAAGACAGACTTGGCATCGTCTCCGATTTCTTCAAATCTTCCGGTGATCTCCCCTATCCGTGAGCGGAGGCTCTGCATCTGCTCCGACCAACTCGTGCTGCTTTCCTGCACTCCTCCTTCCGACTTCTTTCGCCGCAGCAGCTCATACTCCAAGTCGTCCAGGACATCGTCCAGGTCGTAAGTGAGATGTGTGAGATCACTCAGCCAAATCTTCACATCAGCCTTAGCATTCTGCTTCTCTTCAGCGTCAACAAGCAAGTCCATGACTTCAGACAGCGTTGCTCTCCATTTTCTGACATCCGCGCCGAATCCCTCCTGGCGGGCAAAGCCTTTCAGCCCCGGAGAAGCCAATCGAACCGTTAAATCTCGAAGAGAAGAGACCAGAAGGGGCTCTGCAGCAGCCATTGTTCAAGAAACAGGGCAAGGAAGAGAAGTAAGATAAGATATTATTCTAAATAAGGATCGTCGATAACAGGGTCATAAAAACTTGGCTCCGATATGAGCAACCCCAACCAAATAATTTTAATGGAGTTATTTTGTCAAATATTGGACATTAAATCTCAATTTATTTAAATATTATAAGTTTTATTAACAGGAACAATTAGTAAAGTTAATTTCTTAAAAATTGAATTCAACCAATTTATCAAAAAAATTACCAACTTTAAAGCCTATTCTTGAAAAATTCACTTCAAAATTTTAACAAAATCGAAAGGGTTACAAAATACTTAGTATATTTGGATAAAAAGATTTGGAAAAAAAATAAAAGATTAGAAGAGAAAATTGATTATTTTTTTTCGTTTAAGAGTTTTATGTGGAAAAAATGAAATGAAATGAAATGATTTTTAATATCAAAAATTTTCTTCTCAAAAGTGGAGAGAAAAAAAAAAAGTGTCATAGAAGCAAGAATTTTTATTTTCAATGAGTTTCATTTCATTTCATTTCTTTCATAAAACTCCTAATTAAGATGAGAAAAAATTATAATTTTCTCTCATTTTCTTTTCTCTCCTAACTAATCTTTTTTTTTTCTCTTCAAAAATCCCAAACATACCGTTAGTGTTAGTTTGATTGAGTTGAAAAGTGGTAGGAAATGGGGAGAGATAGGAAAAGTGGAAGGAAATGAAAACTTTCACTCGTTTGGTAAGAAAGAAAAAGTTGAGAGAAAATAAAAATAGGATGTAATCCCTTTTATTCTCTCTTAAGAAATATTTCCGTCCTAAAATGGACGGAAATAGAAGTAAATAAAAATTTTGGATAATTTTACCATTGTCCCTATCCATTATTTTTTTATTTTAATTTTATTTAATATAAAATAATAAAATTTAATTTTCTTTATTGGATAGATTATTTTTTAATTTAACATTTTTTAATATTTTTATGTTAATATTCTAATTTTATTTAGTATAAAATAATAATGAAAATAATTTATAAAAATACGAAAAATATATTAAATAACTGATTTTTAGAAAAAGTTATATTTTTAGAAAAATATTTTAAATAAAAAAATAAAAAAAAATTATGGTAATAAATATTAAAAATATATATATATATATATTTTACAATTGGATATAGTAAATTAGGTGGTATTTTTTTCACTTTTTATTCTAACCAAATACAAAAAAAATATCATTCATTTTTTTTTATTCCATTCTTATAAAAAAAAAAATAAAGAAAATACAATTCTCACTCTCCCTCTCCCCCCCTCCTTCTATGTACCAAACTTATCCTAAAAATCCCACGGACATTAAAACAGGTGGGTGCCATGGAGGAGCAAAGAGTCCAAACCAACACACCCTTCTCTTCTCACCGTAATTAGGGATGACAATATTTAATCCGATTGGAGTGATATTCAAAAAACTTAATCTGATGAATTTGATTTTTTTTTCCTCAAAAATCAAGTTAGGATCGAATTAATGTTGGATTTTAATATTAAAATAGCCGAATCGATGCGAGTATGGATTTAGATCATAAATAATCTAATACTATTAGTTTGTGCCCTAGAGGGGCATTTTAGGTATTTGATAGGGGTTAGTGGGATAACTCCCACTAACCATACCTACCCACTCACCCAACTTATCTCTCACTCATTCTCTCTCTCACGTAAATGACATATGAATTTGAGGGAAGTTGAAATCTCTAATAACCATAGTCTCCTCCAAAAGGCATATAACGTTCATGGATGATGAATACCATATTGAGAGAAAAATAGAATTCTCTAGAGAGATAATTTTATTTGAGGGTTTGAGAAATTTTCGAGTAGGAAAATTTCTCCCATCACGTTGATCGCCGGACTGAGGGTTGCGGCGTTGTGACATTGCGGTGGTGGTTCGATTAACATCGTGATCACCATCCCGACCGCGAGATCCGATCGAGGGACGCACGGTCGATTTTTAGGTTCTGCATATTCGAGGTATTTATATCCTATACCCAATCCATATTTATTTTTCTCGAAAATTATTTTTTGAATGCTTCCGCTGTATGTGAATTAATTAATTCCAACATTGGTATCAGAGCGATACGTTGGATTAAAAATAATTTTCGGGTTAATTTTTGGGTATAAAAAATTTAGGGTTTAAAATTTGGGGTTCGGATCACGGATGAGTTTCGTGAATCCGAGAACACCGCTATGTTACCCATGATCCCTAGAACACGAAAATAATTTTTTCGTAATTTTCTGAGCACGATTAGGCGAAGAAAATTCCGGTTGAATGTTTCGGCCGTGAATAGTGACCGACCACTTCAACCTTAGATTTGTCGAGTTTTAGGGCAAATCAATGCATGAAATTTATAGATCTGTAATCCTTGTTTCATGCTCTTCAATTTGGTATATATATTGCATATGATTGTGGCCGGAAAATTGGGTTTCAAATTTGACCGCGGATGGTCGGATTTTTGGATCAAAAATACACCGAGTTTATGGCGTAATAATTCAAAAAATCGAGTCAAGGATGCTTGGAATAAATGGAATTAGAGATTCCATAAAAAATCCGGTCAAAATGGTGCCGGAAATGGGGTTTTCCGGCAACCGGGTCAAAAGACCCGGTTACAGAAACCATCGGGCGAAGAAGAAGAGCTCCAGACCCGCTGGCGCGTGAGCTACACGCGCGATACAGGTGCGTGAAGCAAAAGGGGGAGGGCGCGTGTATTCCATGCGCAAACAGGGAGCGTGAACGACTGGGTCGTCCGGGTCGGGTTACGATCCGAACACGTGTCACTGACCCGCTACCCACGGATCCGGACTGGATTCGGGTTCCGACCCGTATCCGGGGTCCGGAACCGACCTGCATCTGCGGGTCTCGTGCGTGCAGGCGCGTGACCAAAGCGCCTGGGCGTCGGGCGTGTGAGCGCGTGACAGACGCGCAGCGCGTCTGGCACGCGCCAGAATATGTTCCCGGCGCGTGGAGGCACGTGGAAGCGCGCCGCCTGTGCGTGGCGGCGCGTGGGACTGCCGGCGACGCGTCAGGTCGTCTGGAATTGAAATTTTTTCAATTTTTGAAGGTCCCACATCCATAAAAGTGACTTTTTGTGGGTTTTTGTGCATCGAATCGTAGTCCAAATGGTGAGATGCTATCTCGGATTGTGGTGTATGGTGTCTGTTGATTCATACGCTCGTCCTGGGGTATGTATTCGAATTATTTGGGTCTTGTTGATTCGTAGGGTGCACAAAATGTGAGAATAAGCATCACAAGTCACGACTATCTCATTGACTGCTTCTAAAATTGCCGTATTTGATTTTTGCAAGGGGGATAAAATTGAATGGTGATAAATACGAGATTTTTCACTGGTAGATTCAATTTATTCTCGAGAAACAAGATCTAATTAAAATTCTGAGGCATGGGATGGTGGACTCCAGGGAGGGTTCCACACCTCAGAGAGACGGGATTAGGAGACATTACGTGCATGAAAGAGGAATGATAGCCGAGTCAGGGCAATCCTCCTGAGTAGCATGCACGATAATGTGATCCCAGTCTATAAGCAATATCCTACAGTTTTATCGGTATGGCTCACCCTATAAAGAGTATTGTGGTGCTCTTACAGATCCTAAGATGAGGATACTGACTTATAAGTGTAACAACTTATAAGAAAATGGTTGATCATATGATGATGCAACATTTGATAAAAATGTCGAGTATGATCGCCGAGTTGGGGAATGTGACTGAGTCCATTTCGGATATATTTTCTAGTGCTGGATGCGATCCAGCTCTTTACCTGATTCATGAGAAATCATGAAAGTCTATTTCACATACGACGAAAGTATTCGCACTTTCACTAATGTGAATAGGCACAGTTAGCTTGAGTAGGAGCATCTAGAGGCGAGTAGACCATACTCGGGTCATGCTTATGCAGTGGAGTCGAGCAAGGACTCCTGTGTGGTTCGAACCTCAGGTAAGAAGAAAACCATCCGAGAAAACCGATAATACTGCACAGCTCGAGATAGGAGCGCGCTTATAAAGTTCTGTCCAGTGAGTCCTCAAGTAGGAGGATTTACGTACTAAAACGGAGTGTTTTGTTGACATCAGAGGGAGTAGCACTTGCAAGTTGGAGTTGCAAAGTTACTAGACTCTGTATGCCCTTTACGCTCCAAAAGTTTGATGGAACTTGATTTCAGTTTAGGATATGCTCTGTTAATTTGGAAATTTTATAATTTCCATTTATTACGACAATTCTATGATTGGTTCTATTTTGGTCCATGAGGGACTATATGCACTGGAAATAATTCTTTTCAATGGTATTTCTTGTTGTCCTCTTAGTGTGAGAGAGGATGAACCGGTTAGCAGTAAGTGGTTTTGTAGGACCCGTTAACCAGTCTTGCCTAGACAGCAAACTTACAAGAAAACCATACGACAATTCAATGAGGGCTGGGACTCCATTGCAGTCGGTTCACTCCAACATCTGTGGCCTTATGAACATGAGAACCTGAAATGGTGTTGGGTACTCTATTACGTTTATAGACAATTACACGTGTTTCGGTTACATCTATCTGATCTCGCGCAAGTCTAAGGCATTGAGATGCTTCAGGAAGTTACTAGCGAGGTTGAAAATCAGTTAGGCTTGAGAGTAGAGACTCTCAGAACCGATCGAGGGCGCGAGTATTTGTCTAAAGAGCTCTATTTCAAGAAAGGCATTACGAGAAACTGACTATTCCTTGCTACTCAGTGGAGTAGAGTAGCCGCGAGAGAGGAATAGGACTTTGTTTGAGACGGTGAGGCCGATGATGGCGCAAACCAATTTACTCGTTTCCCATTGGGGAGATGCGTTTATTGGTTGCAGCCTATGTTCTCAATCGTATTCTATTAAAGTCCGCAGTCAGTACTCCATATGAGCTTTGGACAGGGAGGCAGCCTGACCTTAGCCATTCGAGATTATGGGGTTATGCATCGTATGTTCACTATTTCTCGCATTTACACAGCGAGTTAGGCTTGCGAGAAAAGAGATGTATTTCTAATGAGCATACAGATGGCACTCTCACTGAGATTGAGTCTCATGATGCCGATATTCTTGAAAGTGATTTCCCTATGAGAGGTGAAATCAATTGGGACTTTACCTTTCATGAGATGGATGAGCCTAGTGGTTGGCTAATCCCAGTGGCAGGATCCAAGAATCCATTACGGATCTGGGTTCTAGTGGGAGCGATGGTAAAAAGGTTTCCCATCCTCTTAAGAGTAGTCGAGGATGCGTACCTAACTGTCGCTTCCCGATTGAGGGAGAGGCTCTCAATGTGACTCTTGAGGATTACGAGAAACCTTTAACTGTCCTAGAGGCTCTTGAGGGTTCCATGGAGGACCATTGATTATAGGCCATGGGTGAGAGGAGTTGATGAGAATCAACGGGATCTGGGATCTAGTTGATTTACCTGAGGGAAGTAGGGCCGTTGAGAATATGTGAGTTCTCAACATCAAGAAAAAGGCCGATGGATCGGTGTAGAGGTATAAGGCCTATCTGATAACCAGGGGTTACTCAGACTGAGAGCAAGATTACCTCGATCCGTTTACTTTTAGCGATTGTCGTGGACATGATATGGATCTGGAGTGAGGCCAGATGAACGTTGAGACTGTTCTCCTGAGTGGGAGTTTAGATGAGGATCTATAAGGAATGGCCATCTGGCTTTATTCTTATATATCTGGATGATAAGGTCTGTTGACTTCGGAAGTTTACATATGACCTTAATCATCAATCCAGGCAGTGACGTTTGAGATTTCACGAGAATGTGATATCTTACGGTTTCGTGATGATCGAGGAGGATCATCGCGTATACCTTTTACGTTCTTTTGATCATGTCCTCATGTTAATGACATTCTGTTGACTGGGAACAACAGAGAGTATCTGATGATCACGATAACGTGGATATTGTCGAGTCTTGATGTGAAGAACATGGGTGAGACTCAGTTCTTCCTCGAAATTAAGATCCAGAGGGATCGCTCGAAACAGGTGTTGACTTTTTCACATGAGTCCAACATCAAGGGAGTTCTCGAGCGCTTCGAGGAGATCGACTACGACCTTAAAGATACTCTTATTGCTAAAAGGTTAAAGCCTAATTCTTGACATATGCCCTAAGACTCAGAAAAGGACAAGGGAAATGAGTAGAATCCCTTGTTCCAGTGCACTGAGTGATCTGATATACGAAGTATCGCGTACACGTTCAGATGTTTGATTTGCAGTCACTATGGTAATTAGGTATCTATCGAATCCTAGAGGGGATCACTGGAGAGCAGTGAAAGGATTCCGAGATATCTCGAGAGAACTGCGGACCTCTTCTAGTGTTATGGAGGAGGTGATTTGCATCTTATTGGGTATTCAGATACCAACTGGGTTGGTGATCTGAACGTATGCAAATCGATATTAGGTTTTACTGTCTTGGAGTAGCAAGAAGTAAACCTGTATATCTCTATCTACGATAGAGACTGAGCTTATGAGATGCTCAGCGGCAGTTTAGGAGAGTGTTTGGCTCCGGAGATTTTCGGATCACTTAGGGGTTGTGTCAGATAGTGGGAGGCCAGTGATGATTTATTGAGATAATCAGGCCGCCTTTGACCACACTTGAGACCCTAAGTATCAATAAGTCCAAACACATTGATACCTAATACTATGTTATGAGATACATCACCGAGAAGGGTGAAGTGACAAATTAAGTACATTACTATACAGCATGTTGGCTGATCCCTTCAATAAATCCATTGTGATAGATTCCTGTATGAGATATTGGAATCATTGGGTTTGCATGTACATTCACATTTCTCACATTGTACTGATGCTTATTGTATATGACATGTGTGCATGATTGGATCACTTATTTATTGTACTATTTTAATTGTCATATATTTTGTGATATGTTGTGATAAATGATATATCATGCAGGCGTGGTCGACTCTCTCACACGAGTGACCACCTCCAGCTCTGGGTGAGCGGAGATGAGACGGTTTCTAGTTGTAAGAGGCTTTGAGAGTGGCCCTACTAGAACATAAGTCGCTCTGATATGTGTTCAGGATGAGGTCATATGCGATATGACCGGCATGGACGTACCCACATCCATGTTGCCTGTAAGTAGCCAGGTTTGAGATCTCAGATATCACCTGTGACTAGTGATATTGTCTCTGAGATACTCTCTCTGAGATATCTGGGTAAAGTCTTATGTGTAGACTGAGTCCCATACCTGCACAGTGTTAGAGAAATCTGACATATGCCCTTTGAGAGATGGGGGAATAACACCGTGGCACGCGTTTCATACCGCGTGTGATATGTCGACCAGGGATAGTGGGAGCATTATTTGAGATACTGATATGATTTTGATCCCCGTTCCCACTGTGTGAGACCCGAGATCCATTGGGTGGGATCTCTTATACCCTTATCACTTTCAGCTGTTTCTAGAAGTCTTGGCTCAGTGTTGCTACTTTAGTCTGTTTACCGATGGCCCGGAAGATAAATTGAGGTCTGAGGGACAGGTCTAGGAAAGCAGCTGAATTGAGGCTAATAGATTCGAGTTTGGGAAAAGGAAGACCAATTGACATTACATCATTATGTTGTATTCACCGGCTAGCCTATTATGTCTATCCATGTTGGGATGTAAGCATAATAGTGGATACACAGTCGAGCATTTATTGGGGATTACTTTCGTTGAGGAAAGTAGCTCGATGGATGTAATTAGTCTTGGATCTGGGGTGCAGCGAGTTCTTTTGATACTAACGATGGCTTCTCGATCATCCTAACAGGTGCATCGAGAGGTCTTTGCTTGCAGGTGTACTCGCAGGTCGCATGACGCCCAATCCTATATGAAAGTCCAGTAGGGTGATGTGATCGCATGAGTTGTGATCTTGTGACGGACGTTTAATGCCCTCAAGTGCAAGTGAGAGATATTAGTTTGTGCCCTAGAGGGGCATTTTAGGTATTTGATAGGGGTTAGTGGGATAACTCCCACTAACCCATACCTACCCACTCACCCAACTTATCTCTCACTCATTCTCTCTCTCACGTAAATGACATATGAATTTGAGGGAAGTTGAAATCTCTAATAACCATAGTCTCCTCCAAAAGGCATATAACGTTCATGGATGATGAATACCATATTGAGAGAAAAATAGAATTCTCTAGAGAGAGAATTTTATTTGAGGGTTTGAGAAATTTTCGAGTAGGAAAATTTCTCCCGTCACGTTGATCGCCGGACTGAGGGTTGCGGCGTTGTGACATTGCGGTGGTGGTTCGATTAACATCGTGATCACCATCCCGACCACGAGATCCGATCGAGAGACGCACGGTCGATTTTTAGGTTCTGCATATTCGAGGTATTTATATCCTATACCCAATCCATATTTATTTTTCCCGAAAATTATTTTTTGAATGCTTCCGCTGCATGTGAATTAATTAATTCCAACAAATACGATATGATCTAATAATAATTTATAATAAAATAAAATTTTATTTTAATATAACATTATTAAATAAAATAAAAAGATTTTTAGATTTTGTTATGACTTGTAAATTTTATTTTTATTTTCAAACAAATATTATTAAATTAAAAAAGAATACATTATTTTATGGTTTAGGTGAGACGTGGGTCAAGTATGTATCGAGTATAGATCAATTTTAAGTTAGATCGGATTGATTTTTTAAAATTATATAAAATATCATATCGGATCGAATTGGATCGAATTTTAAAAAAAAAAAAATCTATAAAATTAAATATAAATTTTATTTTTTAACCCAAATTAATCGTATATAAATATTATAACTAAAATTTAGAATCATATATATATATATATATATATATATATATATATATATTTATATGATGTGAACATGATTCGAACCATAATTGAACCACCTAATCGTAATTTCTGAAATGACCACAAAAGTTTTTGACTCGACCCATCGAGGGTTGCGATTGTGAAGATGCCATGGTTTTTATTATAATATTTTTTTACCGTGATGATGTGTTAAATCAAGACAGTTGCATAAGAAGGATTATTTCCCAAAAAAAATATGCTAACATTTTGTATGATAAATTATACTCACATTTTATAGTAGTAGTAGTTGATTATTTCTGGATCAAAATTAAAAACTTGTTTCCTGCCATGAATTAAAAAAATATATTTTGAATCATAATTTTAGAAACAATATTTTAAAGAAAAATAATATTTGGATTTATAATTATATATTATTTTTTTTTAAAATTTCATAAGACCATAATGATTAAATCTGATCCATACATTGATCCGTATATTTTGAAATTTATGATTTAATTGACTGAACTGTTAGATCATTGATTCAATTGTTGATTATTTTTTATTATTTTAAAATATGAAATATATAAGTATATTTTTTAAATATAAAATATCAATCATAATATTTACAAAATATAATACAATCATATAATAAAAATTAAAAATTCATAAATTCATATTTTGGTGCATTCTTTTTTTTTTCCATATGATGCATTTTCTTTGATTAAGATAATATCTTTTTTTTATTATTATTTTTACTTTACATATGAAAAAGTTTCAATTGTTTTTATTAAAAAATCTCATCTCCCACATCATAATTCATTCATTTCTCGCTTTATTTGATTGCGTGAGCTATCTCCCTAGCATTCTTGAAATGAAGATCAGAACCCTTGGCCTTGCAGGACTTTGTAGCATTGTCGGATTCTTTGGAGTACTTCACCATGGTGACGTCTGATGAGGCTTTGCTATTGTGTCAGCGAAGATTAACAAGGATTTTCTATGGCTTATGCTCTCTCTCTTTCTCTCTCTCTCGGATTGTCTAGTTCTTGGAGTACTTCACCATGGCGGTGTCCATGGGGCGTTGCTACCGCATCGACGAAGAGTAACGGTGTATCTTGACAAAAGTGAAAAAAAATTTTTAAAAGATTTTTCGTTGGAGAATAATTGAAATTGGAAATAGCCTTGACACGTGCCATAGAAGAGAGTGGAGCAAATGATGGCAAGAGGTGGACGGTGGTGTAGGCTCGGCGGGTTATTTCCCAAAATAGAGTATTTTTTAACAAAAATTCTTCAAATAGTGTGATTTTTTTTTGAATTCCCAAACTAGTGAAAGCGCGGTTGGCAACCGCGCTTTCAGTTTTTTTTTCTTTTTTTTATTTTTTCGTTCAAAAAAAAAGAAAAAAGCTAGCGTTAATCAGCGCAATTGTTAAAGACAAGCTTTTTTTTTTTTTTTTTTTACTTTAAAATAAAAATATTATTATTATTATTATTATTATTAAAACATATAAATATTAATAAAAAATTTTATTAATTAAAAATTTTTATTAACTTCATTTTTTATTTTTGAAAAAAATTAAAATTAATAAAATTTAATTATTA
Source organism: Dillenia turbinata (assembly GCA_037126225.1). NCBI lineage: Eukaryota > Viridiplantae > Streptophyta > Magnoliopsida > Dilleniales > Dilleniaceae > Dillenia > Dillenia turbinata. Next base: position 20,725,820 of record JBAMMX010000009.1, on the reverse strand, counting down.
ACAAATTAATTAAAAATAAAAAATTATTAAAATATTAATTAAAAATAAAAAATTTTTAATTAAAAAAGAAATAATTAATAAAAATTTATTGATTATATTTTTTTAAATAAAAATTAATATTTTAATAATTTTTTATTTTTAATTAATTTGTTAATAATTAAATTTTATTAATTGAAATTTTTTTCAAAAATAAAAATTGAAGTTAATAAAAATTTTTAATTAATAAAATTTTTTATTAATATTTATATGTTTTAATAATAATAATAATAATAATAATATTTTTTTTTTATTTTAAAGTAAAAAAAAAAAAAAAAAAAAACTAAGACGGTTATCAATCTCATTTTTTTTTCTTTTTTTTTAACAGTCGTAAAAAAAAAAAAAAAAAAAAAAAAAAAAGAAGTTGAAATCGCGGTTGCCAATCGCGATTTCACTACTTTGGGAATCCTCAAAAAAATCACCCTATTTGGGGAATTTTTGTTAAAAAAAACCCTATTTTTGGAAATAACCCTAGGCTCGGCAGGCGACGTAATGCATCGTGGCCTCCGCGATGGTGTCAATCAATCCCGCGATATTGTTTTTTTTTTTTTAGGTTTCCCAATTAAGAAAATTTATCTCCATTGATCTAAATTGATCTATTATTAAGTCTTTATTAGAGGATATCTTTTAACGTGATTTTTTTCATCCTTATAGAGAGTCAAACTCACGATTATAATTAAAAAAATTCAATTCTTTTTTAATTAAGCCAACCAACATTATTCGAGATATTGTTAATTGACTCAACTTTTCAAACGATTTCTGTAAAATCAATATCATGTAAATTTGTTTTAATAGGTCAAGAAGCGTCTCAGATCGCTTGAAATCAATTTTCAAAAAAGTTGATTTTCGCGAGATGATTGATTTTATTAATTTTGATAATTCAATAAAAATCATATCTTTAAATAAATTGAATCCCAAATCTTAATATTTAAAAAAAAAAATCAATTTTAAACGGTCCCTTTTATGCTTATGCTTGTCCATTAAGAAGCTAATGGAACCATCAAATCTCAAAGAAAAGAGGCCAAAAGGCAGCTTTATGGTGGCCATTGTTCGCACAAGGGAAATCAAGAAAAAGAATAGAGCATGAAAATAGAGATCCAAAATAATTTGTTGCAAAAATGCAAAGAGAAATTTTTGTCACACTAATTTATTTTGTTGATAATGATTACCAAAAATATAAGAAAAAGGAGTGGACCCTACACTCACAAGTATAAGTGGATGAGCAAATTATTTGGTGAATCGGGTTTAGTATTCCTAACTCATGTTAAACACAAATAAATATCGATATACACAAAATTATATTCGACTATTTAAAAAATAAATATAAAATGATTTTAAGAAGAAAAACCATACACACACTCTCAAAAAATATTTATATTACAAAAAATGATGATTTAACTTATTCTAACTCTCTTGTATCATTTATTTCTATCTGAAATCATCTTTTCAATTAACTCTTTATATGTCACTATTACTATATGAAAAAGAGAATGACGAATGACACAGATGATTGAGAACAACCAAATGATCACCGAACGGGAGGAGGATGTTGTCTTAAATACCAAAGATGTTATCTGCATCCAAACAGTTGGTTTAGTGAGAAAGATACTAAATTTTTTAATTAAAATTTATATTTGAATCTTGAAAATAAAAAACTATATTGAAAAAGATCCCCCGAAAGGATTTGACATCGATTCAAATAGGATTAGTATGACTCCAAACATTAGTTGATCTAGTTAAAAAAAAGATGTTATATGCATGTTCCAATCCAACAAAGCTAAATTCATCTCTCTCTCTCTATATATATATTGTCTTTTATTGTAGTTTAATCATTGAATAGAAAAGACATAAAAGGCCAATGAATTTGAGCTGTGAATTGAAGGAGCTCTCTTATCATTTAGTACTTTAATTTTCTTAGAGTTTTGTCTTATCATGTGAATATTTTAGTCTTACTAAAATTTATCTTATTATAGAAGTATTTTAGTTTTAATTTACTATTTATTAGACTTGTGGATGGATGATTAGGTTAGGTTTTAGGGAAATGATTGAAGATTTTATTGTAACCCCAAGATAAATATATAGTTTCAAGACTAATTTATTTGAGAGTCACTTCTTTGTCACTATTTTAATTATTGCAAGCAGTGATTTTGCTAGTCTTATGTTTGTTATTAAAGAGTTTCAACTTTTATCATACTTGTTTTCAATTTAATTCAATTGGTTTTTGTGCTTATCTCATTTTATACTACATAAGTTGTGATGTTAAAACTAAACAAATAGTCTATTAAAATTATTGTAAAGCTTTTTTGATCACCTATAAGGGTGGTGGAAACATGGGCAATGTTGAAAGGAGTGACAAGGATAAAGCTTTAATGAAACATGGGACTAGAGAGAGAGCACAGGACCTAATGTTTCCAAGCCCAACTGTAACTCTGAGATTAGGTGCTTTAGTTAAGCTAATGTGTAAGTGCAATCATTCGCAGGTTTTGTCAGACATCTAAAGGAGCATCATAATGCAATCATACTTTGTTCTACAACTTTATTACGTAGAGTAAGAACGGACGAATCTCTCCTTAGGACCACTTCAAGAGGAGGATGTGCAGCGTACCGCGACCACTAATGCTACCATTCAATTTCAAAACAACGCTTACACATTGCTTCCCAAGTCAAATAGTATCCTTTCAGGCTGCCAGAATGTTACATTCAACACCAGAAAGATATATCTCACCATACCACAATTTTTTTATAAATATAATATACACATACATATATATATCACATCAGTATCAAAATTTATCATACACTTATTTATGATTAAATTTTATGTTCATTTTTTTAAAAATAATTTAACTATTTATATCAAGAATTTCTACTTTAAAAAAAAAAAAAAAAAAAAAAAAAAAAAAAACCCCACAAAGAACTTAACAATAAAAATCTACCTATGCCTAAATGCCCTCGTGTTTGATGTCCCACCACAAGCTGAAACACAGCCAACCAACACCTTGCTATTGTCAACTCTTATTTTATCAAACTAATATATAAAAATAAATTATGGATAAAAAATATGATGCAAAGTTTCTTTCTTCTGCGGACATCCATTTTTCCTTTGTCCAAACTCTTAACTGTAAATTTTAATGGTGGGTAGTTATTGTGAAAGACGTATACCAAATAAAATCAACTTCAACCTCAAAATAGAAATTCCCAAAAAAGAAGTGAAATAGTGTTAGAATAAAAAAAATAAAGAGAAAAATAAGTAAACCTTCGTGTTATTAGCACGCTCCAACCGAGCTAATAGGCCGAATGGTATATGTTGGACTCTTTTCATTTTGCCTCTGTCTCTTCTCCCTCTTCTGTGTCCCACTGACATTGAAATGTTGAATATGGGTTATTGATATTTTCCACTGATTCTGCTGAAACATACCCCAAAAACAATTTGTTGGGTCATCGCCAAGTCAACGATTTTAAGGTACCCACTCTCCTCCTAATTAATCCCATTAATAAAAATGAACAATTACCTCTCATTTTCAATAAATTTCCAAAGTTTCTGATGAATTTTGCAGGTGGGTCCGTATGTGGGGGGCTGCATTTCGTATAGGGTCTGCAAGGCGTGGTCTTGAACCTGTAAGTCCCATTTTCACTTGTTTCCCCTTAATGTGTTTTTCTTCACTTGGATGCTTTTCATTTTTATGCTGAACGAATGGAAGACTACTCAAAATGCCGTGCTTCCGGGGGCTTGACTATTTCGTGACACATTTATTATCTTTCATACATTTATGCAATTTGTATTGTAGTAACACAATGGTCCCCAAAATCTCCCTCATGGATTACCCTTTGACAACTTAAAATTGGAAAAAACCCTCTTGTAGTTATTCCCACTTTCCCCGCACACATAAGGTTCTTTTGTCCCTTTGGTGAATGAGATTGATAATTTACAGAATTTAAATAAACGATGAGGAGAATAAATTTTGAAAGGGTAGAGTTAGATAACGTGTGGTTGGGTTTAGTTCTTTGAAATGACTTCGAGAATGGGTTGTTAAACATTTACCTAAACTAGTAGGCCGTTGGGCAAATCCCACATTAGCCCCAAGGCATTAGTCTCCGATTAGATAATAAATGGTTCAGCTTCAGAAGCAGGTAGGCCCATAAAATTCGTTACTTAGCGAAAGCGAAATATTGAAAGAAGAAGGGGAAAAGTCTTTGAAGACTTGATGCCGGGAGAAATGATATAGGACAATGCCTATTTAAAAGGACACGTCGGATGGAGATGACCGTTGTTGACTTGACCCCAAGCTTCTACCCCAATGCAAACGGCATGGGCCAATCCATCGTTTAGTGGGCCTATCCCACTAACATCCATTTCTCCATTAAACATTTTATTTATAATTCATACTTCCTTAATTGAGTTTCACTCGTTAATGTCATTTTTGTAAGTTAAAAAAGAAAAAAAAATCTTTTTTTGGGTAGGATTTGATTTGGAGTATGGAACAAAACGGATGAAATAATAGAAACAAGAAAGCACAGAATGGGCGTGATGTAAACTAAGAACTGAATTGATAACTGTTAGAGGTGGGTTATGATTTCACAGATATCGGCTCTTTGTTGATCCGAACGGTTGCCGTCAAAGGGAACCGTATACCTGCAAAAACCGTCGAAGGGTGTTCCAGCAGGAAAACTCCGACGCTCAAATCAGAAAGAATGGTTTTCGTTAATTGATTTCCTTAATTGAGTTTTCCTGCCGAAACACCCTCCGACGCTCAAATCAGAAAAGAATGGTTTTCGTATGAAAGGAAAAACACACTGAGAGTTTAGGGAGAGTGATTTCTTGTGATTGAAGTGTCTAAAATGTAAGACCCCCAGAGCGTACCTGTATTTTAGGGTGTTTAAAATGTCTTATACCTGTGAGAACCGTGCGCCGCTGCAATCCTTCAACCCTACCTTTCTTATCGGGCCGATCCGAAAATTTCAGGAATCAAATATTTCGAATTGACAAGTAGTGTATGAAGTACGGCTTAAGGATCCCGTACATGAGCCCACTAGCGAAGGTCTTGAGGTATTGGAATATCCATCCTTCGTTGCTCATCCTGAGTGCTTGGCGTTTTGTGATTACCTTAATTTCTCTGCTAGGGTTTTTTCGTATTCGTTTTTATTTGGAGATTTTAGGAGCCTTTTTTTCTTTAGGGCGATGTAGCTCCAAAGGGTCTACCCACGGCTGGTATAAGCTTCAAACTCATCGAGAGTCTCGCTAGAGATTCTTTTATAGAGAATCCCAGGATAAGCATTGGATGCAGAAATTTTTCTATGTAAGATTTCAGAATAGGGACCTCCTCCCGGTGCTTCCGAATGCTAACCAAGCACCTTTCTTGAACGTGAAGATCCCGGAACTTCTCCGACATTCACACTTTTTGCGAGCTGTGACCCACTATTGAGAGGCCTGTTGTCGGAGCTTGTGAGTAGACCGTTTGGTAGAGGATGAAATGTTGTTATTGTCCGGCTTACTGATGGGTGAATCGGGACAGATTACCAAGCCTCTCCTAATGGAGCGATAGGGAATGTCATTGGTTGATTCTGTACCAATTGTAGATTCTAATCTCCTTGATGAGATTTCTACTGCATGAGAAATGCAGCCGAATGCAAAGAGGAGGGCAGATGATATTGTCACTGAGTCCCATCAGAAAAAACAAAGGGCTCGATCGCCCAGTCCACCTGCGGGAGAGGAAGAGTTGGTAGGATCTGGAGAGCATAAGCCTCCCCTAATGCATTATGAAATTGGGGAGGGTTCACTGATCAGTCATCCGATGGCTCTTGATGCGCCTTCCGAAGTTAGGAAGAGAAATGAGCCAGACGAGGGTCCCTTTGAGGGGACTGGAAGTGCTCTGGTTCAAGATTCACAGTGGTCGGAAGAGGCCTTGGTGACACACGTTCCACCCCCACTCCGGGAGAAGTATTGGAACGGTCCCCTCAGGAGTTTCAATACCTTCTGTAGGATATAGCGGATAAGTACTATATCCCACCACCTATTCCAATTGAGTCCCTCACCAGAGAGGAAGAGGATTTTGAGGAATGATCAGTGGCGGTCAGTGTGGGAAGTCACCGGTTTAACTTCATCAATTCTCAAGTAGCGCTACAATTGGCCAAACGGTTTGAATTCTCTCCGCATCTTGCCCTTCGAACGATACCTCTGGACTACATTAACAAGGCCATCCATTCTCTTTGTCTTACAGTAAGTGTTCTTTTCGTTTAGACTACGTTTGGCTCTTATTACCTCACGATTTTGACAAGTATACTTCTTTTCAGACTTCGGCCCTAACTGAGCTTCAAAGGAAGCAGAGGAAGGAGCGTGATGAGCAGTTTACCCGCATGAGCAGCCAAGTGCTGCACTAAATGATGCCCTAGAGGACCAGGAGAAAAATATCAGGGAGGAAAAAGATAGATAGATTCGGCATCTTCAGGAAGACCTTATTTCGGCTCAAACTCGTTGCGAAGAATTGGAAGCGGAGGTACGCATTTGTGAAGCGCGATTAAAAGCTGCCAAAACATTAGCTCATGTTCGAGAGGAATCCCTTCAAAGTGCGAAATGGGAGATGGCCAATCTCAAGGCGTCTATTGCCAAAGATATTGTTAATCTCCAGCTTTCTCAATGTAGGTTGCTTGAGCGTCTGAAGTGGGCCGAAGAGATTCTTCGACAGGTCGGCCACTACGAGGCTTTGCCTCCTTTCGAGGGGCCTGCGGATTTGGATTCCGCCTGGGCCACTTCCTATATTTCTTCTGTTCCCTTGTAATTTCGTGTTATCTGATGTGGAGAAAATTTTCACCCCATACTTTATCAAGATGTAATGTTTTTTTTACGAAAAGCTTTTGAATGGATTATTCTGCCATTTTGATGAACTCGGGGGGATTTGCCCCATTGATGACGTGCCCGACCAATTGAACCATGGTGTTCCAGATTTGTAGTTTGATAAGAAGCCTCCAAAGTTAAGGTTTCTGTTCGGGAGTTTAATCCTGACGTATTCATCCGGAAAATCTGGGCAACTAAGGCCCGTCGGACGATTAGAGATCTTAGGAGTTATAACCGTGTCCGTCTGTTCAGGGAGTTTCATCCCAACTTAATGGCATATTCGTTCGAAAGATTTGGGTGACTGAGATCCGTCGGTTGATTAGAGATCTTAGGAGTTAGGGTCGTATCTGCCCGTTTTGGGAGTTTCATCCCAACTTAATGACACATTCGTTTGGAAGATCTAGACAACTAAGACCTGTCGATCGATTAGAGACCTTAGGAGTTAGGGTCGGTTCACCCATTCTGGGAGTTTCATCCCAACTTAACGACATATTCGTTCGGAAGATTTGGGTAACTGAGACTCGTCGATCAATTAGAAACCTTAGGAGTTAGGGTCATGTCCGCCCGTTTGAGAAGTTTCATCCCAACTTAACGACGTTTAGAAAATATGGACGACTGAGACCCGTCGGTCGATTAGAGACCTTAGAAGTTAAAGTCGTGTCCGCCCGTTCTGGGAGTTTCATCCCAACTTAATGACACATTCGTTTGAAAGATCTAGGTGACTGACGCTCGTCGGTCGATTAGACATCTTAGGAGTTAGGGTCGCGTTTGCCCGTTCGGGAAGTTTTATCCCAACTTAATGATATATTTGTTCGTAAGATTTGGGCGACTGAGTCCCGTGGGTTGATTAGAGACCTTAGGAGTTAGGGCCATGTCCGTCCGTTCGGAGAGTTTTATCTCAACTTAATGACACATTCGTTCGAAAGATCTGGGCGACTGAGACCCGTCGGTCAATTAAGATCTTAGGAGTTAGGGTCGTGTTTGCCCGTTCGAGGAATTTCATCCCAACTTAACGAAACATTTGTTCGGAAGATCTAGACGACTGAAGCCTATCGGTCAATTAGAGACCTTAGGAGTTAGGGTCGTGTCCACCCATTCGGAGAGTTTCATCCCAACTTAACGACACATTCGTTCGAAAGATCTGAACAACTAAGACCCGTCAGTCAATTAGAAACCTTAGGAGTTAGAAGGGGTGCTTTCTTCACAAATCATTAGGAATCCCATGTCACATGTTATCAATGAGTAATAGAAGAAAATCGAAATCTTCATTAAGGGAAAAGCGCGGGGAACTCCGGGTCATAAGCCGGGCAAATGCTAGTGGGCATATAAGGATCGTGCCAATTGTCTTCACTGTGGATTTGGAGGATCACCCTTTTTGATTCATTGTGCAGCGGCCTAAAATCTGGCCCATTGGGCGGCTCATTCTCTCGTAGTGCATTACGCCTATCGGGGGAAGGTAGGCTTCTTCCCTCCGCATTGATGAACTTCTGCAGTTTACCACTGCGAATCAAGAATTCCAACTCGTCTTAAGTCTCTTGCACTCGTCGGTTGTGTGGCCGTAATCCCAATAGAAATGATAGTACTTGGACTTGTCTTTCTTAGGATCTTCTTCCATGGGACGAGGGGCCCATTTGACATATAACTTGTTCTTTATCTGATATAAAACCTGACTTGGGGTTTCGTTCAGCGAAGTGTAGACGCTGAACCTTTGCGAAGGCAGAACTCCTGGGTTTCGGAGAGGGCTGACGGGGTGATCGGTTGCGTTCCCTCGTCGATCGAATGCCTCCACTTCTTCTATTGCAATGTATTTTTCCGTTTGGGAGTAGAATTCTTGGATGGTTGCGGGGGGCTTTTTTGTAATGGAGACTTTTATGTCCGAAGAATGCAAGACTTTCAGGAGAGCAGCTAGTACAATGTTGTGGTCCAAAGCAGGGACTTTCAACATCTCTGTCTTAAATCTTTCCATGAAGTTCCTCAGAGGCTCTTCCCTCCATTGCCACAATGATAGTTGGGAGGTGGATTTTCACTTAACTCCTCAACTGATTATGAAATGGGTCTCGAACTGTTGTCGTAACTGTGCGAAACTCTTGATATTGAGCAGTAGAAGAGAATTAAACCACGCCAGAGCATTACCCTTGAGAGTGATGGGGAAGTGCTTGCATATCGCTACATCTGAGAGGTCTCTGGAGACCATAACCTTTATGAAGTGGGCGGCATGGTCGCGTGGGTCATTCGTTCCATCATATCGCTCCATGGGAGGTAAAAGGACATCTCTCAGCATTGGTTCTGAAGAGATCTTCGGGTCGAATGACGATTCGCCTAGTGGGTGTAGGGGATTTTGCCTATCCTTTGCACCTGCTCTTTTAAGCTCGGCGGTCATGAACTGTTCAACCTGTTTTTTTAGATTCTCGGGGTCATATTAGAAGACGACCGATCGCTCAAGAAACTCTCTTCTTGGCGGAAGCTCATATTCAAACTCCGCTGCGGATGAGTGGCCGTTTGTCCGAGGGCTCGGCTCAGTCCCTCCAATTGTTTACTCATTCTTTGGAGTTTCGACTCCAACTTCTCCATTTGGGGCTGGTCCACCTGCTCTGGCACTAGCACCGAGGCCACGACTAGTTGTTCCTAGGTTACGGGTTGGAGGATTTACTCTGGATGGGACGGCCAGAGAGAAAATATGTGATCATGAATAGGATGATTAGACGCCAAAGGGGCGATAAGTTCGGTGGGTATAGGGGCGTGCCCCTCTACAGTAGGAGCAACCCTCGAGGATGCTCTAGTTCTCGGAAGCATAGCTGTCAGAATAACAGAAATTGCTTTAATCTGTTCCTATGGACGGCGTCAATCTGTTGGAGGAGGGTTATGGCTCCACAGATACCGGCTCTTTGATGACCCGAACGGTTGTCGTCAAAGGGATATGGTACCTGTAAAAATCGACAGAGGGTGCTCCGACGGGAAAACTTTGACGCTCAAGTCAGAAAGGAGCAGTTTTCGTATGAAAGAAAAAACGGACTGAGAGATTAGGGAGAGTGATTCCCTATGATTGAAGTGTCTAAAGTATAAGGCCCCCAGAGCATACCTGTATTGAAGGGTGTTTAAAATGTCTTATACTTATAGAGTCATGTGCCACTGCAATGTTTCAACCCTACCTTTCTTACTAGGCAGATCCGAAAATCTCAAAAATCAAATATTTCGAATTGACTATGATCCTCTTCCTTTGGGAAACTTTCATATCCTGAAGGGAATCTCTTATCAATTGAAAGATTCTTAGGATGCTGTCCGTAGTGAGGGGTGGAGGTTAATTGGATACTTTGGTCTTCCTTTAGAATCGTTGATTATCGATCGGTCGTTCGACCGACGAAAGGGTCTTCAGGGCTCCTTCGGTTGAGAAGCCGATCAATAAATATTCAATTGGGGTGATGACTTTCTTTTGACGAGTCACGTTCAGTTGGCGGGACGACTAAGACCTTATCGTTCGGGAGATTTTGGCAATTGAGACCCTTCGATAGATAATCATATTTGAATCTAGATCGGTAGTTATCATTTGTGGATTTTTTATATGGGCCTTTCCGAGGCTGATTTCTAAGAGTGATTCGTGAGGTCTGATTCTTGGGACTATGTCCCATCAACAACCGCAAATTCTACCTTATTTTTCTGCCCAGAATGTATACAATTTATTTTATTTTTGTCTTCATGAATCAAATGTGATATTTTCTATTCTATATTTGTCCCTTTAATGTTATATACCATTCCAAACGCTATCTTATATTCAATTTACTAAAAATCCAAACTATAAAATGTTACAATTCACAACCTCAACGATAACAGATTAAGTCTCATAAAATAAAATCAAATACAAAAATAAAAAAAATAAAAATAAAAATTATAGAGAAACAAATAAAAGGCTCGAAACTACCATTGAGGCATTGGTGGTGAACTTTTAATACAACGGGTGAAATAATGGCATACACGACCCAAAATTAAAAGATTTAAGTTTTATACTTAACTCTGTGTTTGTTTGGATTGACATTTAAACCCTCGTGGTTTCAAAATAGTCACTTTTCTCCTCATGCTCGCATTTTTTCACTGTTTTTTTTTTCGCTTGAGATTTAAATCAGAATTACCAGATAAGAAAAAATGGTTATAATCATAGACTGTACATTGGGGGTGCATTTTTTTGTCACTTTGCACCCTCTGTTGCCACTTTGGAGAAATTTCATCTTTCCATCCATCTCTCAATTTCTTTGATTTTGTAGTTGATTTTGTATAGGAAAACCCATTATTATCCCCATCAACAACCACAAATTACCCTTAAAAAATCTCATCTTCATTAGATATTGTGTATCCAAAAATATTTAATTTGATTGAGTTTTTATCCAAAAAGAAAATATCTAAAAATGTTTTACCTGTCTAGACAAGTTTGAGAACACATATGATATGATATATTGTCGTATCAACAAATTTGAGTATAATATATTGTCGTATCACCGAATTCATATTCTAAATAATTAATTAGAATGATCCACATAGTCGATATCTAACACAATCGATGTAGGTTCTATATGGTATATGTATATTCCATCTAACCAATACTACCTATCCGATGCATGAAACTCTCAACTTATAACAAATTTTGCTCATAGTATTTTGAAGTATATAACTCTGATTCTGCAAGTTCATCCACGTATACTCAAAATTAAGAGTACATGAATTGTAAATAATTGTAGAGTATTAATTTTGAAAAAAAAAATCACTCTACTTATTCTGTTTAGTGATAAACATGTGCACTAACTTCTATTGAATTTGGACCCATCCCAATTAGTAGAAAACTCTCAAATTATAACATGTACATGATGAAATATTCAGTTTCAGCAACTAGTTATTAACCTTTGCCTTTGGTTCATGTGTCGATAACTTATAACTTTTGCATGTACTTTCAATCCAATTACATACTTAAATCATTTATATCAAACCATTAGAGTTAATACATGCACAAAAATAATATAACAAGTTCATTTACTTAGTTAAAAGAAAATACATATATCTTTAAATAAAGATGTAAAACAAAACCATAATACTTAAAGTATACAAGAATTTTTTAAAAAAAAAAAAAAAAACAAAATGAAACAACTCCTATGACAAAATAGTAATGAATGGGATAAACTAGCAAAAATTTGAACCACGAAAGGGTAAAGTACTAATACACATGAGATAACTTGTAATCGGTCCTCTAGCTCATTAAGATGGATATCATTTCTTGATTTAATTTTAAAATGGGATGACATTACATGTGGAAGTACCACAAGTTCTGGTTTGCGGTCCTACTACTCTTAATAAATGAACTATAACAGTATGCTATTACTAAATCTTGGAAGTAGGCCATGTAGTGCTTAGGCAACAATATAGATGAAGTTTATCTTCTTTTCATTTTTCCTTTGGTTATGGACATTAATCTTGGTTTTTTCTGCAGTCTCTGGCATGTCTGCCGAGTTGTAAAATGTATCTGAAAAGTAGGTTACAATGTAGTAGTATTTTGTTTGTTCACTTCGGAATCAATGTCTAAACTCTAAGGTTTGCATCTTCTTAACACCACTATTGTCAACTTTAGGGAAGGTGCACAAAAGGAAGAAGCAGAAAATCATGGAGAGTCTTGATTCTCTTGGGAGAAGTTCCTTCAGAGGTAAGATTAAGTTGCTTTCCCGCGTCAATTTTCTTTGATTCATTGGTACGTGAGTTGTCTAGAACCTTGCTGTCATTTGGATCCTTTAGTCTACCATTGTCTTGCAGAAAACTTCCTTCTATAAGTAAGCATGACATCTGCACGATAATGTAAACAAGTGGAACAACTAAAGAACCAAAAGCTCAAGTCAAGCACTTCATTAAGAAGTATTGATTATGGAGCAGATGATGTTCAAAATTAAAACTGGTAATTGAGCCCTTTCTAAAGTCTTCCTTGGATCCCATGCTTGGTGCATTACTGATTATTAATCATCAGAACCTTATCTGTAGTTCGCCGCAGCAGCTCGTACTCGAAGTCGTCCAGGACATCGTCCAGGTCGTAAGCGAGATGTGTGAGATCACTCAACCAAATCTTCACACCAGCCTTAGTATTCTGCTTCTCTTCAGCATCAACAAGCAAATCCATGACTTCAGACAGCGTTGCTCTCCATTTTCTGACATCCGCGCCGAATCCCTCTTGGCGGGCAAAGCCTTTCAGCTCCGGAGTAGCCAATCGGACTGTTAAATCTCGAAGAGAAGAGACCAAAAGGGGTTCTGCAGCAGCCATTGTTCAAGAAACAGGGCAAGGCATAGAAGTAAGAGATGCAAATGGGCGTAATAGTCGAAAGGTTAGATAAGATGTACTCTAAATAAGGATCGTGAATAACAGGGTTGGGTCATAAAGCTTTTGCCAAAAGAAAAGAGGCCAAAAGCTGTTCTGTGGTGGCCATACAAGGGAAAGCAAGAAGCAGAATAATAAAGCAGGAAGACACAAAGATCCAACATAATTTGTTACAAAAATGCGAAGAAAAATTCTTATGAAAGTAATTAATTTGGTTGATAATGATTACTAAAAACAAAGAAAAAGGAGTGGACCCCACACTCACTCACAGGCGTGAGTGGACGATCAAATCATTTGGTGGATCGCGTATACCAGCATGTGGTATGCGGTGAATTGGAGGAGCAGTTAGTGCATGCTCTAAAATTAAATGGGGTGGAATCAAGATTGAAGTTTTGGATTTTTATGAGAAGATACATATGATAGATTATTTAGATTGGGAAGCTGATTTAGAAACTTGCTTTAAGCGGAAGCCCAGGGTGGTGCTAGGATGAGATGAGAGGATTTTCGTTATTCAACCTTGAAAATACACAACAACGTGCTTTGAACAGCGAGTGTAGTGTTATGGTGCAAGAAAACCAGGAGAGGATGGATGGAGTAGCGCAATGGGACCTGATCTTGTCTGTGATGTTAAAACTAAACAAATAGCCTATTAAAATTATTGTAAAGCTTTTTTGATCACTCGTAAGGTTGTGGAAACATGGGCAATGTTGAAAGGAGTGGCAAGGATAAAGGTTTAATGAAACATGGGACTAGAGACAGTACATGACCTAATGTTTATAAGACCAGCATAACTATCAGATTTGGTGCTTTAGTTGTGGAGAAAGACACCATGGTTCTTATTTTTGTCTTAAACGAAGGATAAACTTGGCCAAATTAGAAGACCATGAGGATAAGATGGTACACCCTATTTATAATGATATGCTAAACAAAGTGAAGAAGTTGATGTACATCCTGTTTAAGGTGAATCATTCGTTATTTGAAGGGCGTTATCAGCAACAACCCTAGGTGAAGATGAGGATTGGAGGTGATATGGCACTTTTCCAACCGAATTGTAATGTGATGGTAAAGTTTATGATATAATTAAAGCATGGGGAAAGAAAGTTGCCAATACAGAAACATCTTTGTTCCTACAAAATTTGCAGGCTTAAAAGAGGCAGTGAAATTTCTGTCATATCTAGATGTTTGGTCAAGTTATCATGGGAAATAATCTAGATTATGAAACTTTATGTGTCGTATTATTGTAGGGATGTCTTGGTTGTATGATCATGACAGAGTATCATACCAAACCAAATACTTACAAAGGGCAGTAAGAAGTACACTTTGTATCCTTCTAAAGATGAAAAAACAATTACTAATCCGTCAAAAAGTAACAAGACTAACCGTATTCTTGTACGGATGTCTTGGTTGTATGATCATGACAGAGGATCATACCAAACCAAATATTTAAACAGGGCAGTAAGAAGTACACTTTGGATCCTTCTAAAGATGAAAAAATAATTACTAATCCCTCAAAAAGTAGCAAGACTAACCGTTTTCTATTTGCTGAAGAGTTTGATGTGGAGCGTAGATAATTAAATGCAGTGTATGCTCTGCTGTAAAGCTTTGAGTATGAATTAGATTGAAGAATCTCCTTAAAAAGTTTCAAAAATTCAGCATTTGTTGAGGGCATTTGCTGATATAGTTGGTGGTGATATACCCTAAATCTGCCAGCCTATCGAATGCCCCCAGCTCAGTAAGTTGAGATATAAGGACAGGCGGACTTACTAGTCACGGGTTTGGTGCATGAGAGTTTAAATTCATGCGCATGCCCAGCTTTGTTTACCCTAGAAAAGGACAGTTTATAGAGTGCATGTAGATAGTCATGCAATTAACAAAATCACCATTAAATACAAATTTCTCATCCCCCAATTAAATAATATGCTTGATTAATTAGCTAGTTTTGTGTTGTTTTTGAAAATTGATTTGAAGAGCAGATATCGCAAAATTAGGTTGAGGAATGGAGAGGAATGTAAGATAATATTTATGACTGAGTGGCCTTTATGAGTGGCTAGTGATGCCTTTTTAAAGAGGTGAAAAATGAGTAAAAACCTTACCCATATTTCAGTCATATTGTTTCTGAATTGGAGGGGCCAACAGGACATGAGCAATTGCGTTGTCGGTTGCTTGAGAGGTATATGTTTAGAGGTAATCATTTGCGTATTCCAGAAGTTTCTTCATGTGAGCAGATTATGACGGAATTTCATCGAACTTTCATTTTTTGTTCCAGAACTTCCAATGCTTCTCATATTGCTAAGTTGCTTTTTAAGGAAGTTGTAAGACTACATGGTGTTCTCACATTTGTAGTTTCTGATAGAGATGTTAAATTCGGTGACACTATTGGAAGACTTTTGTGGAAGAAAATGGGAATTGAGTTAATGTTTTCTAACACTTGTTACCCACAAACAAATGAGAAAACAAAAGTGGATCAAAGTTTGGTAAATATGTTTGGCTATCTTATTAAAAATCATATGAAGAGTTGGGATTTGGTTATTCCTCAAGCTGAAATTACTTCCAATAGTTCAACAATTAAGATGACACCTTTAGAAGCTGCTTATTACTCAAGCCTCAACATAAATATGATTTCGTTTCATTGCCATTTTGAACGGCGGCAAGTGACGATGGAGAAGCTTTTGCTAATGACATACGGCAAGTTCATGAAATAGTGAAGGTTGCCTTGAAAGCAAGCAACAAGAGTTATGCTAATTCAGCTAATTTACGTCGTCGAGTTGAGTTTGATGAGGAGACTTCATTCTCGTACATTTAAGGAAGTTTTTCTAAGGGGACTTATCACAAGCTAAAATTGAAGAAGTTTAGGCCATATAAGGTGATAAAGAAGATAAGCTCTAATGCTTTTGTAATTAAGCTGCATTTAGATATACAAATTAGTCTAGCTTCGAATAATTTTGATATGTATCAACTTGAGGGTTTGTGGAAGATCTAGCTGAAATTTCATATCAGGTGCAGTAGCTCCTAAGGCTAAAGAAGCCACGTCTTACTAAGAAAACCAAAATAGGAGATGTTGGGTGAAATGGTTGGGTAGACCACCAAGTAAGAGTACTTGGATAGTTGAAGAAAAGCTCAAGTGGGTTGGTCTAAAAATGTATGATTTTATCGTATTTTCCTAGCAGGGGAGAATAGTGTAAGAGCCTTCTTATTATTTGAGTATTTTAGTTTTATTAGAATTTGACTTCCAATGTCCCTCAGAACACTCAAGCCAGCTCTATTCCCCAATTCAATACCGTTTGATTGTCTCTTATTGTACCCAAAAACAAAAGAAAGAAATTTGACTTCCAATCATCCCCAAAAATTATATTGTTTTGATTAACAATTTACCAATTCGTCTCTCTACTTCTTATTGGGTATCTTAATTTTCTCAAGGGTGGCTGCAACTAATAAACATGTATTGTATATCAATTTTAATTTTAGTCTAAAACGTAAACAAATATTGTAAAAATGATGATCGTGCTGTCTAGAATATTGTTAACTACGAATTACTAAAAAAGCCTAAAATTAGTTTTTCAAAAAATATATATTATAAAGCTTTTGTTTAAAGGAAAGAAAATTTAATTAAGTAATAAAATTTCTATAGTTTTGGAAATTTTCACTCATTTGTCAAAATATGTTATTTTCTATTATAGTTATTTTAAGACTCACAATTACCTTTGTATCTAACATTTTCTCATTACTTGATTTCGATTTGATTTAAATTAGATAAAGAAGCATCCAACAAACTCAATTCCTTGTAGAAGGATTATTCATCTCATATATATATATATAGGATGTGCAAATTTGTTGATAATATTTTTTTGTTCTTTGGATGGTTTGTTTTATCTTAATTGACACTGTTTTATTTTTTTTTTATTTACCACTCATATATAAAAATCTAATAAATCAAGTTTGAGCAGGTATGAGGTTCAATTAATGGACTAAATATCCTTGCACCTATTTTTCTATTCTCAAAATTCAAATGTGAGATTTTTGTTAAGAAAATTTAGTGTTTATAAACTAAACCCATAAGTCATAGGTAATAAAATTCTATTTATAAAAACATTTTGTGTTTTTTTTTTTAGTACAAGGAGATGTAACCAAATGTAATTAAATTAAAGAATGAGGAATAAAAGTGAAAAAACTTTATCGTTTGAGCTGTCCTGAATGACAAAACATTTTGTGTTTCACTTTTTAACCCTACTTCTTTTTATCTCCCAGGAGAAATTGGACCAGAAACTAAGCCCAATACCATATGAATGTGGTTAATTGGAAGCCTAAATACTCCAAAATCTTTTTGTCAACTTATAAGGAACAAAATGAGACATTACTCTGTGTTTTTCTTTTTGAAACTACTCTTCCTAAAATGAGAAAAGGGCCAAAAACTAAGCCAGAAGCATTTTGTCCAACTTTCAAGGCCCAAAAGTGAGACATTTTATCTAAAGAATCAAAACAAAAATGGCCCATACAGGTTTCAAAGTCGTGTTATTAGCATGATCCCTTAACCAATTGAGCTAATAGCCGTTGTGACTCTGAGTGATTTTCAACTTTAATGGAGTTTACTTTAGTTGGAACTTCCAAAGCCAAACTGAATGATAAGGCGACTGAGCTAAAACCCAAAAAAAAAAAAAAAAAAAAAAAAGAAAGGGTGCACGCAGCAAGAGAGCTCATGTAAGAACAAAATTGTAATTTGGGAAATCAAAATTTTGGTGTATTCCATAGGTTCATTCAAATGTCATTGAATCATTGTGCTTTGACCCCTAAAAAAAAAAAAAAAAAAAAAAAAAAAAAAAAAAGAAAAAAGAAACCAGCTTCATTTACCAGGATGAGATCATGTCCATTGCAACACATTTGCTCTCTCTCTCTCTCTCTCTCTCTCTCTCTCTCTCTCTCTCGTCTGTAACAAAGAATCATGCAGATTCCAAGGCGAGTAATGAGCCTGTGATCAGTATATCACTAAAGACAAAATTTTTGTATTAGAGCGAAACCAGAATTAGAAATTCTGACTTTTACAATACGAAGAGAACAGATTTCTCCACTCATTTGCAAAATATTCATTCCAGTCAAACGTCTCTCCAAAACAAAAGGAGAACTTTTTCATAAGCACATAATTACCTTCTGTCTCGTCTTCCTCCTTTAAACCGAAATTACTTTGTCTAATTTTATTCAAAAAGAGTCAAAAGTATTTCACCTTGTTACTTTGTTTTTACACCTAATTTAGAGAGCTAAATATCACAAAAATTAGTAAAATAATAATTGAATTAAAAAGATAAAAAGATAATAAAAATTAAAAAGAATTGGAAATTATTACTTTGTATTTATAATTTGTTTTTTCCATCACCTCTGCAATTACCCATTTTCTCTCCCAAACCATTGGTCTGCCACCACCCTTGAATTCCGAGTGTCTTGGTATTACAATCACATAACAATAATTAAATTTTCTCTTTTTATACTTAAATTTAAAACTTTTTGCTAATTGTAGTTCAAATGTATTTTTTTAGATTTAACTTTTAATGAAATAGAATCTCTTTTCATTGAAATTAAGCAATTTCGAGAAAAAAAAAGTAATAAAATATGAAATTCTAAATAATTTTTTTAAAAAAGATAAATTTTACTTTAGAAAGGATAACAAGCTCTTGTGAATGAATATGCTACAAATATCTGTGTCTAAGCGAAAGACTCAAGATAAGACATACTTATTTGCTACAAATGAAGAACCAAATGCTCAGATCAGGCATTTCTTTTAAGAAGTATTGATTATGGGGCAGACGATGATCAAAATTGAAACCGGTAATTGAGCCCTTTCTAACATCTTCCTTGGACCTCGTGCTTAGTGCATCACTGATTGTTAATCATCAGACTGTTTTCTATAGTCCAATAAGTATAATAAAGAAATACACACAAATTTTAAATTTATAGGATAAATTATCCAAATCACATTTAAGAACGATGCTTTATTTTCTATCAAAAAAGTCGATAGAACTTTCACTTTGTCAACTCCGATATATGTGTAGAGCTGATACTCGTGTGGTGTTACGGGATGACACTACCGAGTCAAAGCTTGACTCGAGATTGGTCTACTCAAGCTCGAGCTCAAGTTCAGGTTCAGATAGCTCAAGCTCGAGCCCAAATGTGTCGGATATGAAAACTTGACGAGCTATCCGAATAATTAATTATATTTTTTAAATATTTTTAATATATTAAATATCTGACGATACTATCCAATGACACTATCTGACGAAACTATCCGTGATATTTTGAGCTTGAACTCGAGTTTGAGAAATATAAATTTAGACCATACTATTTGACGATACTACTTGACGACATTTCGAGCTCGAGCTCGAGCTCGAGCTTGAGAAATTCAAACTTGACAAACTCGAGCTCGAGGTTGAACTCACATAAAAAACACTCAAACCGAACTCGGATATCGTGATACACGAATTCGACACGGGTATCATAATACCCCTATATATGTGAAAATAGCAAAGTTTATTAATACAATGTCTTTTTTTATCCGCTTATAATTTAAATTTTTATAATAAGAAATATAAATATATTATAATATAATATATATGAGGATGAAAAGAGAATTTAGAGTTTTTTTTTTCTTTTTTTTAAATGAGAATAATAATTATTCGCTACTTAAGGTTTTGGGTCGGGTTTGATTGAGTCTTCTCCGTGTCAGACCTTGAGCCAGTCAAGTCACAAACTTGGGGTTCGATCCAACGGCGCTGAGTTGCACGTGACGTTCACGAGTGGAAATTTAGGTGCTATTTGATAAAAGTGAAAATTTAGTACTAAAACCTAAGTATTATATCTTAATACTTAATTTACAAAATGTATAATTATATATATAATCCACTGAATTTTATAGATTTAAAATTAATGCAAACAAATTGTCATTTGTTCTCTCCTATTATAGGAGAGATATTTAATTTCTAACTCATTTTATTCATTTTTATCATATTTTTCATAATAGTTATATTAGAGAAAAGATAAATGAACAAAAAATGTTAAAACAAAACATCTTTTCTAATGAAGATAAGTGAAGAAAATACGTTGTTTTTAGTTGACATTAGAAATTCTACAATAACCATTGTGCATGAAATAATGAAACCCAAAGTTCTTTATTTATTAAAATTTCCAAATCCTAATATACACTTTTACGAGAAAAAAATTATATTGAAATTGAATTGTTCTACTTGACATAAATTATTGTTGAGATTTAATAAAAATACAGTGTCAGTTTTTTATTATATATTAAAAAATAAAAAATAAAACATGAAATTCTAAATATAAAAAATATAAAATTTACTTTAGAAAGGATAGTAAGCTCTTTTGAATGGGAATGCTACAAATATTTGTGTCTAAGCAAAAGAATCATTATAAGACATCGTCATATGTTGTATATGTAAACGAGTGGAACTACTGAAGAGCCAAAAGTTCAAATAAGCACTTCTTTTGGAAGTATTGATTACGAAGGAGATGATGTTCACAATTGAAACCGGTGATTGAGCTCTTTCTAAGGTCTTCCTTAGATCCGGTGCTTGGTGCATTACTAATTATTAATCATGAGAATCTTATCTGCAGTTCAATTGGTAGAATTAATTTAAATTTATTGGTTACATTATTGAAAACACATTTAAGAATGGTGTTTTCTTTTCTATCGAAAAAGAAAATGGAACTTGTACTTTCTCAACTCCCATATATACGGCACTCGCATTGTTTTTTTTTTTTTTTGTCTTAAATTTGGTTCATTGTCTAGAGTTTCGTTCTGACTAATCAAGGTCGAGTCGTGGTCGGATTCTTATTCGGAGGGGACTCTTCCAATATCATTTTTACCACTATCAAGACTCGAATCCAAATACTTGATATGAGATTCTAGTATTCTTTCCACTAGACCAATAAAACATTGATGACACTCACATTTGTGTTACTTTTATGTATTACAATCTAAATAAATGATCACGATGATCATGCCCAAAAAACAAAAAGTTCTGCTTATAAAAGTTTTATGCTGCATTAGGACCTCAAACTAATGCTTGGTTCAGGAGTCCTGAAGTTTGGCCCCTAATTTTTCCCTAGCTAAGCCGATTTGTTGTTTATGTAAGTGTTTTTACCAAATGGTGAGGTAATGTCAACTCACACACAGACACAAAAAAAAAAAAAAAAAAAAAAAAAAAAATTCCTTTAACCACTAATCTAATGTTGTCAATAAAGACAGGGAATGGAGATGGCAAATGCTTCGGAAGAAAGAAGAAAAGCAATTAAGCGCTTAAAATCAAGTATGAATATTAAATCTTAAGAGTGATTAAATCAGAATTCTTAGTTGCATCACTCCAATATGGTTTTAACTATCATATTCATTTTTATATGATTACACATCATCTATGAAATAATATTTAAGTTCAAAAAGCGTTACTTTTTATTTTTCTATATAGAGGATCATCCACACGGTATGTGTGATATCATATGATTATGATATAATAAAAACTAGAACCTTGATCCGTAATATGGCTGGCCCCTCATGCTCATGCAACTAGGTTCATGTGCATAATATTTGGCTAAAATAAAAATGGGATTTTTTTTTAATAAAACCTTTTTTCTGACTTTTTAAATTTTTTTAACTTTTTCTATCCTTTTGAGTTCTTTACTTGTTTTTGGAACCTTTTTTTTTTTTTTAAATTCAGGTCATATTTTTCATCTAAATCATTAAAAAATGTCAAAAAAAGAAGAAAAATTAAAAAACCCAAAAAAAGAAAAAAAAAACCAGAAAAAGAAGCACCCGGCTGAAAAGTGAAAAGCGAGTAGCAAAAAAAGATCAGAAAAAAGGAAAAATGAAAAAAGAAAAACTAGAAAAAAGGGATGAAACTAGAAAAAAAATAGCACAAAAAAAAAAGAAGAAAAAACTAAGAAAAGAAAAGAAAAAAAACAAACAGAAAAAGGCACCCAATTGATGGTGTATAGCATCGCACATGCTAGGTGACCGCAGGATGACGGAGAAAAAAGTGTATGCACAAAAAATAAAAATAAAAAAACCTTGATCATGGCTGGCTGCTTAAGGGCCTATGATTGGCCAATCATGCACATATACTCGGGGATGAAAATATCTGATTTAATCCAACAAATATCTAAAAATTCCAATCCAACGTATCGAGGATTTTTCTTTTTTTTTAAAATCGGATTAAAATCATGTTAGGGTTAGGTTTTAATATTAAAATAATCAGACTAATTCGGATATAAATTTATATTATAAATAATCTAATCCAATTTAATAATAATTTATAATAAAATAAAATTTTATTTTAATATAATATAATATTATTAAATAAAATAAAAAGATTTTTAAAATTTATTATAATTTATAAATTTTATTTTTATTGAATAAATATTATTAAATTAAAAAATATATTAAGCCATGGTATAGATTAGATATGGATCGAGTATATATCAGATATAAGTTAGTTTAAGATCGGATTAGATCATTTTTTAAAGATATATAATATATCGGGTCGGATTAAATTTTTAAAAGGTTTATAAAATTAAATATAATTTTTTATTTTTTAATTTGAATCAAATTTGATTGAATATATATATTATAGGTAAGATTTATGATAGTATTAATTCCATCCCTATGCAACTAGCCGCTCAAGCCCGGCGGCTGGCCGCTCACTTCTTTTTTTTTTTTTTTTTTTTTTCTCCCCCTTCTTTTATGGCAGTTTCCTTTTTGAGAGTGAAAGACACTTTGTGATTGGTCCTACGGTGTTTCTCTCTCCATCATAATTTATCTGCCTATGGCCTTTGGTGTGATTGGATGTGTGACGTATGAAAGCATATACAAATACTATGCTTTGTGAAAAATATTATCTTCCTTCCTTCTTTTTTTTTAAAGAATAAGATGAAATTCGTAATCATGATATGTCTTTCTTTTTTTATTTTGTGTAAATAGATTTTTTTATCATCAATAATATTTAAATTTTCTCTAACTAATTTTGTCAAAAAAAAAAAAAAAAATCAGAAAGAAGAAACCAGAATCCAGAAAGGGGCACCCGTTGACGAGGGGAAAAAAAAAGAGAGAGAAAAACCAAGAAAAAAGGAAAAAAATCTCAAAAAAAAGAAGAAGAAAGGCACCCGACGGTACCGGCACATGCTAGTACGTGAGGCACGACCACTGCACTTGAATGGGAAAAGAAATGTATGAAAAAAAAAGGGTAATGTGGGGGATGTGGTCACCTTTTTGGACAGAATTACCCAAACCACCTTTAAATTTATACTTAAAAAAACCAAGGAAAAAAAAGGGATAAAACCCTAGAAAGAAATAAAGGGCACCCGACTGACAAGAAAAAAAGAAAAAAGAGAAAAAAAATCTTAAAAAAAGTACCTAATTGAACAATAGAAAATAAATAGTACCGACACATGCTGATCATGCGAAAAACGATCACAAAACTTGGATATCAAAAAAAAAAATGGTCACGCAGCTAGCCGCTTGAGGGGCTATTACTCATGCACATGCAGCTAGCTGCTTAAGAGCCTATAGCTGGTCGCTCATATGCATGCAATTGACTGTTTGAAAGTTTCATGATTTTTTTTTTTTTAATTTTTTCTATTAAAACTTGGCCAAAATTTAAAAAAAAAAGGGGGGGGATTTTTTCAACAAAACCCCTTTTGTTCCTTTTTTTAATTTTTTAAAATTTTTTCTAATCATTTGAATCCTTAACTTGCTTTTGGGAATTTTTTTTTTATTAATTCGGATTTTTTTTTTCATCTAAGTCATTAAAAAAAAAAGAAAGAAAGAAAACCCCCAAAAAAGGGGAAAAAACCCAAAAAAATGCATCCATTGAATAGCAAAAAACGAAGAGCAAAATAATAATAATAATAAAAAGGTAAAAAAACATAAGGATAAGCAACAAAGGAATTTTCAAGAACAAGTATATTAAAAAAAGAACAACAGTGAATAACAATCAAAAGCACCAGATAATACAAAGAAAAATGAAAAAAAAAGAAGGAAAAAAATACCAACCAACACCGATGAAGAGCAACCAAAAGGAAGAAAACAAAAGTTCAAAAGCGGGGAAAAGAATATAAACCTTGAACAAAGGAGATATATTCAAAGCCTTCCATACATATCATTTATTAAGAAAAGGGACACCTCTCCCATCCCATGGACGATTCCGTATGAAATACGAAAGACAAAGAATCAATGCCCATAAGAGAAGCAAAGAAGCCAAAATTTATTTTTTGATCTGTAGGAAGATGATGCACAAGTGAGAGGATCAAACTTTTCGACCACACCCTTCACCCTTTTGTTGATCACGTGAGAGAAGGGACGAACAAAGTAAAATATTAAATGGTTACATAAAATTTAAATATTCAAATATTAAAAATTTAAATTCAATATTAAATTCCAACACTAAATATTTAAACATAAAATATAAAAAAAAAATATAAATATCATATTAAAATTATAACCCTTAATAATTTAATTTTAAAAAGCAAATAAATATTAATATTTAATTAAAATTTTGAAAATAGAAAAACATATAAGTATTTAGAATAAATATTTAAATCCATATAATATTAAACATATTAAATTAAAATAAAAAATTATCTAACATTAATAATTATATAATATCTTAAAACAATTTTATCAAATATATGAACATTAATCAAAATTAAAATATTTAATAAATTCATTTTGAAAAGCACATGACTACTACTATTTAATTTAAAATTTTAAATACAAAAATATTTAATTTAAATATTTATATAATATTAAACGCTAAAATGGAATATAAAATATTTAAATATTAATATTTATATATTTGATATTTAAATTAAAAATTAACTATAATACTAAATATGAAAATATTAAATATTAAATTGAACTGTATTATTTAATAATTTAATTTAATTAAACTTATAAAAATTAATATTGAGTTTAAAATTAATAAAAATGAAATAGTCAAATATTTAACTTGAATACTTAAATATTTATTTAATATTAAATATATCAAATTTGAATTATAAAAAATATTTATATAATATTTAAAAACAGTGAGATAGAGAGAAAGATAGGGGAGGTAGCAGGAGGTGGGAGGTGGGGGAAGAGAGAGAGAGAGACATTTAAATATTACAAAAATATTAACTATAGATTTAGAATAAAAATTGCATCTCAAAAACAAAATTGGGTAAAAAATAAAAAGAAGGATCCAAATAAAAAAATGGAATGATTTCGTAAAAAAACATCTGGATGCAAAAAAAAGGATTAAAAAAAAAAAAGCAAGAATAGGTTACATACAGAGAG
Source organism: Dillenia turbinata (assembly GCA_037126225.1). Lineage (NCBI taxonomy): Eukaryota > Viridiplantae > Streptophyta > Magnoliopsida > Dilleniales > Dilleniaceae > Dillenia > Dillenia turbinata. Next base: position 20,700,284 of record JBAMMX010000009.1, on the reverse strand, counting down.
TGGTCGGTCCTGGACGCAAAAAAAAAAAAAAAATGGATTGCCAAAAAAAATGGAAAAAGGAAAAAAAAGGCCACATGTTGGGTGTGATAAGATGAGAAAAATTGTCAAAAGGTTAGATAAGATATTATTCTAGCTCCTATATAAGCAACCCGTACCCAATAAAAGGGTTTGAGGTTCAATTTATTTATATATTGTGATTTTTATTAAGATGAAAAAATTAGTGAAATTAATTCTGTGAAAATTAATTTTAAATTAAAATGTTCCGAGTAAATTTAAAAATAAAAATTTTACTAAAATCGATTTTAGAAAAAGATTTCAATGTTAATTGACTGCATCAAATGGCCACAAAAGCATTTGAGTAAAGAGTCCAAATCAATAGCTTGACTAATAAAATATATGTAAAATTATTTTGTATCAAATAATGTAACTTTTATACTAATAAAAAAAATATTTTGAATCATAATTTCAGAAATAATATTTTAGAGAAAAATAATATTTCGAGTTATAATTATATATATATATATATTATATTTTTTAAAACTTCATAGGACAATCAACAAAAAACCCTTGCTCATTTTTTCCATATAAGCAGTTTTGTTTTCTTTGGCCTCTGTTTTTTTTAGCAAAATCCTAATTCAATGTTACAAACTTAACAAATTTCTATTTTGGATAATTTTTAAATTATTTTTCTCATAAGAATCTTCTATCATTACTTTTAATTTTTTTATTAAGGAAGTTGATCGTCTAATGTGGTTCTAATATAATAATTAGATACTCTTAACAAAAAAAAAATTAAAAATTAAAATAGAAATTATTTATATTTTTAATTTAGAATTGATATTTTGCATTGGAGAAGAGAGAAAAGATTTTTTTGGGTTGGTGTGGAATTGAAATTGCAAATAGCCTTGACACACCATGGAAGAGAGTGGAGTGAACGGTGGTGTAAGCGGGGCAGGTGGTGTAAGCATTGTAGCCTCTCCACCATGTTGTCAATCAAGCCCCCGACTTTTCAAAAATTGAATTCAAAAATTGATTTTTAAAAAATTAATTTTGTATAATTTTTTTTAATTGGTCGGGAAGCATTTCGAATGGCTTGAAATAGATTTCACGAAATCGACTATACTAATTTTGACAAATCAATTTTCTTTTATTATAGTTTAATCTAGGAAATCACAGTCTAGAAATAGGATTGAGTATGATTTGACTTATGTTTAAAGAATTGTCACATGTGAATTAAACTCTTGTAGTCGGGATTCCTACTTTCTTAATAAAAAATTTTGAATTTGAATATTGAGAATGAAAAAAAAGAATTTAAAAACGACAATCTTTTAATGAGTCTCAATTATTAAAATTAGATTAATTAAATAAAATTTAGATACCGATAAAAATCAAAAAAATAAATTTCACATATGTTGGGGCCAAGTGAAAATGGAGGGCCCTGAATGCTAGGCCTAGGAGCAAATGGGGGGCCTTAAAGAGCCCACCACCACAAGTATCCTAGAAAGCAGTTATTATGCCAATGAATCTAATTATGGCGACGAGGAGTTGGACCCACAAATCATGTGGTATGATGTGAATTGAAGGAGCAGGTAGTGCATGCCCTAAAATTAAATGGGGTAAAATCAGGATTAATGTTGTCAATTTTTATGAGAAGATACATATGGAAGATTATTTGGATTGGGAAGCTAATTTAAAAACTTTGAATGGAAGCCCATGGTGGAGCTTGGGATGACATGATAGTAGTTTCGTAATTTAACCTTGAAGACACAGGAAAACATGCTTTAATGGTTAAAAAGCGTGTGTAGCATTATGATGCAAGAAAGTGAGTGCCGAGAGGATGGATGGAGCAGCGCAACAAGGCTGATCTTATTTGTGATATTAAAACTAAACAAATAGCCTATTAAAATTATTGTAAAGCTTTTGTGCCAGTGAGGGTGGTGGAATGGAAACATGGGCAATATTAAAAGGAGTGGCAAGGATAAAGGATTAAGGAAAGATAGGACTAGAGTAGTACAGGACCAAATGTTTCTAAGCCTAGCTATAACTATCAGATTGGGTGCTTTAGTTGTGGAGAGAAACACCATGATATGAACTCAATCGGTATAAAAACTTTAGAACCCACGAACAAGTAATATAATCCAAAAATCTTCCTAACAAATTATTTGAACCGATAAAAAATAAAGACCTCAATCCTTACCTTAAAGAAGAAAGAACCTACGATATATAATTTTAAACCCGTTTCTCACTGGAACAAAAACCTTGGTATAAAGATGAATTGAATGATGCTACAATCTAGATGATTCAAAATCTAAATTGATAAGTCAAAAAACTAAATAAGATTTCTATCTTGAATAAGTTCAAAAGTTCTTAAAAGAATAAGACATAAAAATTCTCACAATTTCATTAATTCTCTCAAAAGTTATATTTTATACAATGTGTAATGACATATTTATAAAATAAAAGTAAAGATTAAATTGATAACTAAAAATTTAATAACTTCTTAAACAATTAAAAAAAAATAAAATAAAATATAAACTATAAAGAAAAATTAGAAAACTAAATAAACCAAACTATTTTAATAAAGTCTTACTACTATTTTTCTTTATTTTCGTCATCCCTTCGTTTTGAGTAGTTTTAGACTCTTTATTCTTCCAATTGGGGTTATATGAGTATAATTAAGACATTTTTTTATTCTTCAATCATTTACACTCCAATTTCTTGTTGCAAAACGTTCTGAATTAAATTATTCAGTATTTTTTTAAATTTTTTAACTCGAGTCTTTGTCACCGGTCTAACTGAAATTTGAGTTAAATCTTGTGAATTCCTTACGGTCTTGATGACCTTATCATTCCCCCCTCTTGAAAATGATTTGTCCGTAAATCGTCACCTACATCAAAAGGATTCAAATCAGTAATATTGAAGTAGCACTAACATTATATTCACCTGATAAATTAAGTCTGTAAGTATTATTATTGATTCATTCTAGAACTTGAAAATAACCATCTATTTGGGATAACAATTTAGAATGTCTTTGTGTTAAAAATCTTTCTTTTCGCATATATAACCAAACCCAATCACCGGGTTCAAAAATTCGCTTGTGACATCCCTTGTTAGCTTGCTTGATGTATTGTTTGGTTCTCCTCTCTATGTTGACCGTACTTTCTTATGAAGTTACTTTACAAATTCTGTCTTTTTCTTACCATCTAAATTTATTTGCTCAGAAATAGGTAATGGTAATAAATCCAAAAGAGTTAAAAGATTAAAACCATAAATAATTTTAAACGGTGAGAACTTAGTAGCAGAGTAAACAATACGATTATATATAAACTTAACATATGACAAATATTCTTTCCAAATTTTAATATTTTTACTAATAATATCTCTCAACAAAGTGGATAAAATTATGTTGACTATTTTTATTTGATTATCAGTTTTGAGGATGACAAGTTGTTGAAAATTAAAATTTCGTTCTTAACTTTCTCCATAATGTCTTTCAAAAGTAACTCAAGAATTTAGCATCTCGATCTGAAACAATTATTCTCTCCCTAAAGAATAAATCCATAATATGAGAAGTATCATTAGACTTATGACAAGAAATAAAATGAGTCATCTTAGAAAACCGATCTATAACCATAAAAATCAAATCTCATCTATATCTATTTCTAGGTAAACTCAAAACAAAATCTATTGAAATATCAATTCAAGGTGAACTAGGAATAGGTAGAGGTGTGTAAAAACCATTAGGTTGAACTCTGTATTTAGATTGCCTATAGGTAATGAATCTACCACAAAATCTCTCAACGTCTCACTTCTTGTATAGCCAATAAAAGTGTTCCTATAAAATAGCCAAGATTTTAGAAACTCTAAAATGTCTCAGTAACCGTCCACTATGAGATTCCCGAATTAACAAATCTCTCAATAAACAATTTGGTACGCATAACTTATTTTCTCTAAACAAAAAGTTCTCATGCCTATAGAACTTACCATCTACAGATTTTTGACAAGCACTATAGATTTTTCCAAAATCGTGGTTATCATGATAAAATTCCTTAATATGCTTAAAATAAAAAAATTTAGTATCAAGAGTAGAGATTAAGGTATACCTATGTGAAAGTGCATCCGCGACTACATTCTCCTTACCTTGTTTATATCGAATGCCATAAGGAAAATTTTCGATAAATTCCATCTATCAAGCATGTCTCTTATTCAGCTTATGTTAACTTTTCAAATATTTCAAGAATTCATGATCTATACGAATCACAAATTCTTTCGGCCACAAATAGTGTTGTCATGTCTCCAAAACTCGAATGTACAATTTTTTGTTATAGGTCGGATAGTTAAGTGCAGCTCTGCTTAACTTTTAGCTAAAATATGCATGTAGTCTTTTATCCTGCATAAGAATAGCGCCTATACCCAATTGGAATGTAACATTATTCTTGATGACTTGTGTAAGCGGTGCAGCGATGGTGTTAAAATCTTTCATGAACCTTCTGTAAAGACTAGCAAGCCCATAAAAACTTCTAACATCATCTATTCTTGAGGGGGTCGGCCAATCTTGGATGGCTTTGATCTTCTCTTTATCAATTTCGATACCTTTAGTACTCACAATAAAACTTAGAAAAACAACCTTGTCGGTACAGAAAATATACTTTTTGAGATTAGCATATAACTTTTCCTTTCTAAGCACATCTAAAACCAAATGCAAATATGAGACATGATTATGCAAGCCTTTACTATAAACTAAAATATTATCAAAATAAACAATTATGAATTTACCAATGAAAATACATAAAACATGATTCATTAAGCGTATGAATATACTAAGAGCATTAGTTAATCCAAAAGCCATGATTAACCATACATACAATTCATATTTAGTTTTACATACTATTTTCCATTCATCTCCTTCTTTCATGTGTATTTGATGATACCCACTCTTAAGGTCAATCTTAGAAAAGACACAAGCACCATACAATTCATCCAATATGTAATATAATCGAGAAATAGGGTGTTGATATCTTACCATTATATTGTTGATGGCTCGACAATCAATATACATTCTTCATGTTTCATCTTTTTCAGGCACTAAAATCACTAGAACTACACATGGACTCATGTTTTCTCTTACATATCCCTTTTCCATCAACTCTTCGATTTACCTTTGTAACTCTTTCATATCTTGAAGATTGTTTCTATATGCTGGACGATTTGGAGTTGATGTACTGGGTGTGAAATTGATTTGGTGTTCAATCTCTCGGATAGGTGGCAAATCTTGGGGTAGTTTTTTAGGAATCACATCTTCAAATTCCTGCAACAGAGAAATAACAACACTAGGCAAAGACGACTTAAGTTGGTCAGTACTTAAAAAGTTTTCTTTATACATAAGTACAATCATTGGCTATTTAGAGAGCATTGCTCACTTAACCTCACTTGTTTTGGCATAAAAATTATTTTGTTTTCTCTCTGATTTTATCTCATTAGCTGAACTTTTCTCTCTTTTCTCTTTCTCATCAAATTTAACCTCTCTCTCTTCTTTTCTCTCTTTTTTTTTGTTCTCTCAACTTATTTTGATCTCTCAGTTTCTTTTGTTCGCTTAATTTTTGCAATATCACTCGATCTTCATAGACTTGTGTTGGTGTTATCAGAATGAGAGTGATTTTTCGTTGATTAAACATGATAGAATATTTGTTTGTGAAGCCGTCATGTTGCATATATCGATCAAATTGTCAAGACCTTCCTAACAAAATATGCCCAGCCTACATTTATACCATATCACATAACACCCTCATCTTTATATTTTCCAATTCGGAATGGAACAAGAACTTGCTTTATAACCCTCATTTCTTCACTATCATTCAACCATTGTAACTTGTATGATTAAGAATGTTTAGTGGTTGGAAAATTTAGCTTTTCTACTAAAATCATACTCACAATATTAGTAAAACTACAACTATCAATAATTAAAATACATATCTTATCTTTCATATGACAATGAGTATGAAAGATATTCTCCCGTTGTATTTCTTCTTCATCCCCTCTGGTTCGTAAGTTTAAGGCTTAGCATGTAATTAGTGCTAACATCTCACCGTGTTCAGTGCCATACTCTTCATCTCCGATGGTGACATCTTCCAATGGTGGAATATAATCAATGTCATCTTCATCTTTAGACTCGATTACACCATTTTTCCGAATCATCATAACTCATTTGTTTAGACATTGGTTAGCTATATGTCCCATTCACTGACACCTGAAATGTTTAATCTTACTAGAATGATTTGAAGTGGAAGTCACTTTACCTTGAGAAGTTGTGCTGGAGGCAGTTGGTTTATGTTCAAATTTAACTTTAGAGATGACTGAATTTTCTTCTTTCTTCGGGTAGCTCGTTTTCCAAGATATTGCATTCGAAATCTGTGGAGCTGGTCTTAGCCGTGAGTTGCCTCTCTTAAGCTACCTCTCAACCTTGATTGCCACATGTACTAAATCCTCTAACTCCACATAATGGTGAATCTCGATCGTATTGGCAATCTCTCAATTTAAACCATTCAAAAATCTAGCCATCGTCACCTCTCTATCTTCTTCCACATTGGCTCTAATCATAGCCATCTTCATCCTTTTGTAATACTCATTTACGCTTCGCTTATCTTGGTGGAAACTCTGCAACTTGAGATATAAATCGCTATCGTAATGACTCGGCACAAATCATCGTCTCATCACCCTCTTCATCTCATCCCAGTTTCAATAGGTCGATCCTCATTTCGCCTTCTATTGATGTACAATTGATCCTATCATACAATTACACAATCAGTAAACTCAATAACAACAAGTTTTACTTTCTTTAATTCGAAATAGTTATGACAATAAAAACTAATTCAATCTTTTTTTCCCACTTAAGATACGCTTTGGGATCACTTTTATCTTCAAACGACAGAATTTTCATCTTGATACTATTTAAATTATTGTCTACTCGATTCTTAACTTCTCTATCCCAATCAAGTCTCCTATGACTACCCACTGACAACCTATCAAACTCCTCTTCTAACTTATCCCTTTTAAACTCATCTACAATTTTAGTTTCCCTTTGATAAAACATATTCCTTCTTGAAGGGTTCGACCCTATTGATGGTTGTTCACTTTTGGATTCCTCTTCTACCTTATTCAACCTTTCACGTATAAGATCTAACTCTCTCTTTATCATCTATCTTATCTCCCCTATAAGTGTTTGTAATTGTAGATTCGGCCCAACGTATGGTTGAATCTCATCACTTATGTTATCTTTTTGATTTTGAGACATGATTGGAATCTACAAGACAATGTTAGAATAAAATAAGAAAGAACCTCACCACACTTCCTCACATGTTTCACTCAAAAATAATGATTCACTCAAATCCACTCGTGTTTCACTCTTTGAATTTCGGTTTTATCTCTAATGAATTCTCTCTTGTCTTTTATCACTACTCTCCACTTAGTCAAGTTCTTTATTGAACTCGAGAATTCAACTCAAAAATAATTGTCATATGAAATTCAAAAACTTATATGAAAAAAAATATTAATAAGAAGCACAAAGAAAGATCAAGAAAGAAAAAAAAAACAGAAATAAGAAAAGCTACAACTTTTAAAAAATTCCAATTTAAAAGGAAAAAAATAAAAAATGGAACAAATAAGAAGGAGAGCAAATAAGGAAAGAGATCAAGAATGAAAAAAAATTAGAGAAAATTTTGAATTTAGCAAAGTGCACAAATTTAGAAAAGTATACAAATAAAAAAATATTTCAAACTCAATCAAAAAATTTTAAAATTCTAATTCAAATTTGGTAATAACACTTTAGAATTTGCTAAATTTGAACAAGTTTACATAATGAAAAATTATCAATTTTGTAAAATTTGGAAGCTGACCCTTTTTTTCACAGCCTCTTTTTTTGTGGGCCCTCTTCTTTTTTATGGGCTCTTCTTCTTTTTTTTTTTCACAACCTCTTTTTTTTTTTTTTTTTGCCCTTCTTGTTTTTGTCTCTTTTTTTGGCCCTTCTTTTTTTTGTACGACCTTTTTTTTTAACGGTCTCTTTCTTTTTTGAACTATGGTAGTAGAAAATGAAGAATAAAATATACCAAAAATAAGAAATAAACCAACGAATGAAGAATTTTGGTCAAGATGATGAATCGAGATTGGAATTAAAGTTTTAAGACACAAATAAGAACAAAAGAAAGAAAAAATAAAATAAGAATAATTTGAAGGAAAAAAAATTGGATTTGCTCTGATACCAACTGATGTGAATCTAATGGGTATAGAAACCCTAGAACCTATGAACAAGTAATATAACCCAAAAATCTTCCCAACGAATGATTTAAACTGGTGAAAAATAAAGAGTTCAACCCTTGTCCTAAAGGAGAAAGAAGTTAAGGTATATGATCTTAGACCCGTTTCTCATTAGAACAAGAATTTTGGTATAAATATGGAATGAATTATGCCATAATCTAGGTGGTTCAAAGTCTAGATTAATAAGTCAAAAAACTAAACAAGACCTCTATTTTGAATAAGTTCAAAAGTTTTCAAAAGAAGAAAACGTGTAAAAAAATTTCACAATTTTATTAATTCTTTTAAAAGTTGTCTCAAAGTTGTATTTTACACAATATGTAATAGTTTATTTATAGGTTAAAAGTAAAAACTAAATTGGTAACTAAAAATTTAATAACTCCTTAAACAATTAAAAAAATAGAAAACTAAAATATAAATTATAAAAAAAAATTATGAAGTTAAATAAACCAAACTATTTTAACTAAGTTTTGCTGCTATTTTTTTTTTTTTAGTTCTCCCTTAGTCTTGAATAGTTTGGACCCTTTATGTTTCTAATTAGACTTGTATGAGCATAATTAAGATCTTTTTTTATTTTTCATTCATTTGAACTCAATTTTCTTATTGTAAAACCATTTGAATTAAATTATTCATGATGGAGGTGGGTTATGGCTTCTAAGATACCGGCTCCTTTTTGACCCGAGCAGTAGTCATCGATGTGTGGATTCACTTGCAAAAACCGCCGAAGGATTCTCCAGTGGAGAGACTTCGACGCTCAAATCAGTAAAGAGCGGTTTTCGATTAGAAAAAAACAGACTGAGAGTTACGAGAAGTTTGTTCCCTATGATCAAGTGGCTCCTGTGTTAGGTTTAGAGAGCATAACTGGCATCAAGGGTTTTTGAGATCTCTTATACCTGTGAGAGTCATGTGCTACTAAGCGACTTCTACCATACTTTCCTTATCGACTGATCCAGGAATCTTGGGATTTAATATTATGATTTAATCACGATCCTCATACATCGAAAAATTTTTTCTCTTTGGGGGGATGCCTTCTTTATTTGAAAGATCTTGAAGCGGCTGTTATGAAATAGGAGGCGAAAATAAAGGAAGTTCTGACCTTCCTTTTTAATCGATCGGGGTGCTGCCATTTGTTTTGTTGTTCAATAGATAAAGGATCGATCGAGACTTGTCCGGTTAGAGGGCTGACTTTTGCTTAATTGATCGGCTCGATGAATCACGATCGGTTAACGGGACGACTGAGATCCTTTCGTTTGGTGGACCCAGACAACTAAGGCCTTTCAGTGAATTGATCGGAGCGACTTTGACCCTTCGTTAGATCGCTGTAGGGGGCGTTAGACACTGATCGGTGGGTGTTTCTTGTGGGCCTTTAGAGAATTGACTCTTTTGGTTTAGGTTTTGGTTCATGTCCCATCACTTATCCCCCAAATTATGGCTTTTTTGGAAAAGAAAAGTTATAAGTGAAGGTCTGTGAAGCGTGTTTCGTACGTTATGAATGCATAGGGATATTCAGTCTATTCTGATTCGTCCGCCTTGTACATTAGGAATGCGAGCTTGTTCTTTCATGTACGATTTTTCTTCATAGGGAACCAAGACAATTTACTCTTGGCATTTATGATTTGTATTTGTGCTGATCCGTTTCAGCTTCTTCGAATTAATTGAGGCATTTCCTTCTTATGGTTATAAATAACCATGATACGCATTCACTTCCTCTCGCAGAGGATCGATGGTCTTCCTTCTTGGCTGCTTGGTGGAGAATGATTGTTCTTGAGGGTCGGCATCGTAGCATGCAATGCTCCATGGTTGGGGTGATTCCTGTTGGAATGAAATCTCATTAATAAAGAGGACTACTGGAATGGGATCTCATGGTTGGTGGAGAATGATTGTTCTTGAGGGTCGGCATCGTAGCATGCAATGCTCCATGGTTGGGGTGATTCCTACTGGAATAAGATCTCATTAATGAAGAGAATTACTGGAATGGGATCTCATTATGTTAACCATTCATTGGTTATTATGATCTAATTCCTTGCCACCTAGGTGATACATTTTGTACCGCCTTATGTTGTTTTTTTCCGGTCAGTCCTCACCATCCAGATGCGGTGGGGGTGTTTCTCATACTGTCTTTGGATGGGTAAGTCAAGCCTGGGCTGTATTGGGGGTGGCAAAACCCGGGCTCGTTTTCTCTGGTCCCTAGCATTACATTTTTGCATTGTTTATAGGGATCATACTCCCCCTTTGGTTTTTGGAATATTTCCTTGGTCCATAACGATTGCTGAGCACTGCTTATAGAAGGGCATCTCTGTGTATTCCTCATAGTGCAACTAGCCCACCTTAGTAGCTTGTGTATGTTTCCTTATAACCGAATATGCTATTTCGCACATGTATAAATGAAAAAGTTATGCTTTGCTTAGTTGAGTTCTGCCTTTTCTCTTTTCTATTTCTCGTCTAGTTGCATACCTTTCTTCAATCTTTGTCAAAGTGGATTGGTAGGTGCTGGACGACTGAGACCCTCCTAACGATAGAGAAAACTTTAAATTATAGGTTGCGTCCACCCGTCTGGGGAATTACATCCCTTATTGATGACACGTTCTATCGGTAAGGGCTGGATGACTGAGGCCCTCCTTGCGATAGAGAAAACTTTAATTTATGGGTCGCATCCACCCGTCCGGGGAGTTACATCTCCTATTGACGATGCGTACGAACGATAGATAGTGGGCGACTGAGGCCCTCCGAGTGATAGGAAATCTCAAATGATTGGGCTGCGTCTACCTGCCCGGGGAGTTATATCCTCCATTGACGACGCATACGATCGATAGATACTAGGCGACTGAAACCCTCCGAGCGATAGGAAATCTCAAATGATTGGGCCGCGTCCACCCGCTCGGGGAGTTACATCCCATATTAATGATGCGTACGATCGATAAATACTGAGCGACTGAGGCCCTCCGAGTGATAGGAAATCTCAAATGATTGGGTCACGTCCACCCGTCCGGGGAGTTACATTCCCTATTAACGACGCATACGATCAATTGATACTGGGGGACTAAGACTCTTCGAGCGATAAGAAATCTCAAATGATTGAGCTACGTTTACCCGCTCGGGGAGTTACATCCCCTATTGACGATACGTATGATCGATAGATACTGGGCGACTGAGACCCTCCGAGTGATAGGAAATCTCAAATGATTGGGCCGCGTCCACCCGTCCGAGGAGTTACATCTCCTATTGACGATGCGTACGACCAATAAAAGCTAGGCATCTGAGACCCTCCGATAGGAAAAAATTGTTGTTAAGAAAGTCCTCCCGACTGTCGGATAGCGCTGAAACTCATTGATAGTATATGCGCAAGTCTTGGGTATCGCCGATCTGTCCAGGTTGTCGAGTTTGTATGTTCCCGGTCGAACTTCGGAATGTATTTGACACGGACCCTCCCAATTAGGGCCGAGCTTACCTCCAAGCTGCTGTTGACCTATAGCTTCTACTTTTTGCAGCACCAATTCTCTAGGTTTAAACGTTCGACTTTTAACCCTTCAGTTATGATATCTGGTCATTTGTTGTTAATAGGCCGCCATCCGTATTGATGCAAATTCCCGTAATTCTGAAAGTAAATCCAATCTTTCTCGTAGGACGTGTTCATTTTGCCCGGCATCATAATGAGCTACTCAGAGCAAATGGATGCCTATTTCCATGGGTATGACCGCTTCACTTCTGTAAGTCAGACTGAAGGGTATTTCTCCCATTGCCCTTCGAGGGGTAGTACGATATGGTCAGAGGATGCCATAAAGTTTCTCAACCCATCGTCCCTTGGCGTCATCCAACGTTGTCTTAAGTCCTTGTAGGATTGTTCGATTGATTACTTCGGCCAGTCCGTTGGTTTGTAGGTGAGCGACCGGTGAGAATCTATGTTAGATTTCCAATTTCTCACAAAACTCCCGAAAATGCTAATTGTCGAATTGTTTTCCGTTATCGGTGATAAGGACGCATGGTATACCGAACCGGATAATAATGTGAGTCCATATGAAAGATTAGACTTTAGCAGTCGTGATCTGGGCTAAAGGTTCAACTTCTACCCACTTTATAAAGTAGTCGATTATCACAATCAAGAATTTTCGCTATCCCGTGACTGGAGGAAACGGTCCGAGGATGTCCATCCCCCACTGAGCAAACAGCCAATGGCTAGATATCGGGTTAAGCTTGGTGGAGGGTAATCGAGGAACCGATGAGAAGCGCTGACATCTGTCGTACCTTTTGACGTAGCTATCAGAATCGACCTTCATGGTTGGCTAGTAGTATTCTTGTCGAAGGGCCTTGTAGACTAGGTTTCGGGTGCCCAGATGATTGCCGCAAACTCTTTCATGAATTTCTCGAAAGACATAGTTTCCTTCTTCGGGAGTTAGACATCGCAAATATGGGTGAGTGAATGACTTGCGGTATAGGACCCCGTCGATTATGGCGTAGTGTGCAACTTTTTGTTTCAGTTTTATTGCTTCCCCTGGGGATTCTGGCAAGCGATCAAGTCTTAGGTAGTCTTCTATAGGGTCTTTCCAACTAGGCAGTTGATCGACTGGGAGGATCTCCTTAGGATCGTCGATATTGGGATATGGCAAGCTTTCAATATACATTGTTCGGCTAAAAGTGACCGAATCTAAACTAGCCGGCTTTGACAGGGTATCCGCTCACGCATTCTCTGAACGAGGGATCTGTTGTATGTCCACTTTGCCTAACCGATCCTTCGTCTTGCGCAACTTACTTAAATATTTTGCCATGGTTGGATCTCTGGTTTTGTAAGCCCCCTTGACTTGCTTCACGACCAACTGACTGTCTGTAAAAACTCTGACATTTCGCGCTCCCATATTGGTGGCAATCTAGAGGCCTGTTAACAGGGTTTCGTACTCAGCTTGGTTGTTAGTAGCTTGAAAATCAAAGCAGAAGGCGTATTCTACCTTAAAATCGTTTGGTCCTACCAATATGAGTCCGGCGTCGCTTTCTGAGCAATTTGACGATCTATTTATGTGGATAGTCCATTCAGGGTCCGTCCGTTCTTCTTGATAGCTAGGAAGTTGCCCTTCAGACACTGTGGGCAAGGTGCACTCAAGGATAAAATCCATCAATGCTTGGCCCTTTATAATAGGTCGGGGTCGGTATTAGATATCGAATTCACCTAGTTTCATGCTCCACTTGATGAGTCATCCTAACGTATCTCTCTTCTAGAGAATCTATTTCAGCGGTTGATTGGTGAGTACCACGATGGTATGGACCTAGAAGTATGGTCGAAGGCGCCTTGCTGAGACAATCAAAGTGTAGGTTATCTTCTCGATCGGTCGGTAGTTGATTTCGGCATCTTTTAATATCCTGCTAATATAATAGACCGGTTTTTGGATGGAGGACTCCTGCCTCACCATTACGGAACAGAGTGTTCGTTCAGAAACAGCCAAATATAAATAAAGTTCCTCCTCGGGAACGGGTCGCGAAAGCAACGGTGGTTGCATCTGATATTCTTTCAGTCGTTTGAAGGCCGCTTGACATGCGGGCGTCTATAAAACTCGAAAGTTGGTGACCCGAAGAATTATCTACGAGCTTATCAATGTTGGGGAGTGGATAACTGTCCTTCGGACATACTTTATTGAGGTCGGTGAAGTCCATACACATCCTCCACTTGCCGTTATCCTTTTTCACCAAGACTATGTTAGTCAGCCATTCAGGATACTTGACTTCACGGATGAATCCTGCTGTCAACAATTTCTGAACCTCTTCCTGGATGGCGCATTGGCGTTCGAGGGCGAATACCCTTTTCTTCTGCTTAACCAGTCTGAAGTTAGGATTGATGGTCAATTTATGGGCTATGACTGACGGGTCTATGTCAGGCTTGTCTTCTCGAGTCCATGCGAAGATTTTCAAGTGCCATCGTAGGCAGGCGACTGGGGCCTCTCGTAAGGTAGGAGACAGGTTGGCTTCTATCTTAACTGTTTGACTGAGGTCATTCGTTAGAAGGACCTCCGTCATTTCTTCGCTTGATTTAGGTTTGGCTCTCGACTCAGTATCCTCTCTAGGATCTGGAGCGTCAACTGGGATAACCTATTGAGCTCTTTGCATCGTGAAGAGGATATAGGGGTCAGAGTCGCTTCTGATGGTCGCTACCCCTAGCGGCGTTTGAACTTCATTTTCAAGTGTCACGTGCTCGGTAGCACCTCTAGATCGTCCAGACTGAGTCTACCAAGTATGGCGTTGTAGGGGGAGTAGAGCTTCATCACATGAAAGAGAACGAATGTGGTTGCGTGATTAGGGGGTCTTCCTAAGGTCACAGGAAGATAAATGATACCTTCGGGACAGGTGGGCTCGTTTGAAAACCCTTGAAGGGATCCGGTGGGTAATAAAAGTCGAGATGGATTGAAACCCATCCTATAAAAGGCATTCCAAACAAGGAGATCGCAATCAGTGCCCTGGTCCACAATGACCCTTTCCACGATATAGGAGTCTATTTTGAGGGTGATAACTATAGGGTCATCTCGGAGAAGATTTGTTCTGTCCGGAAGGTCATCATCATCAAAACCTATGATTGGACTTCTTCTTTTGGCAAGTGTTGTGTCGGGGAAGACCGTTGCGAGCTTCGTCATAAGATTTCAGAGAATCAATCTGTTCTTCCCACGGACGACGCCAATCTGATGGAGATGGGTTATGGCTCCTCAGATACCGGCTCCTTCTTGACCCGAGCAGTAACCGTCGATAGGTGGATTCACCTGCAAAAAACTGCCGGATGGTTCTCCGGTGGGGAGACTCCGACACTCAAGTCAGTAAAGAGCGGTTTTCGATTGGAAGAAAATAAACTGAAAGTTACGGGAAACTTGTTCCCTGTGATTAAGTGCGTCCTGTGTTAGGCTTAGAGAGTATACCTGGCGTCAAGAGTTTTTTAGATCTCTTATACTTGTGAGAGTCGTGCGTCGCTGAGCGACTTCTACTCTACTTTCCTTATCGACTGATCCAGAAATCTCGGGAGTTAATATTATGAATTAATCACGATCCTCATACATTGGGAAATTTTTTCTCTTTGGGGGGATGCCTTCCTTATCTAAAAGATCATGAAGTGGCTGCTATGAAATAGGATGCGGAAATAAAGGAAATTCTGACATTCCTTTTTAATCAATCGGGGTGCTGCCCATCGTTTTGTTGTTCAACAGATAAAGGATAGATCGGGACTTGTCTGGTTAGGAGGCTAACTTTTGCTTAATTGATCGGCTCGATGAATCACGATTGGTTAACGGAGCGACTGAGATCCTTTCGTTCGGTGGATCCAGACAACTAAGGCCTTTCAGTGAATTGATCGGGGCAACTTTGGCCCTTCGTTAGATCGCTGTGGGGGGCGTTAGACACTGATCGATGGGTGCCCCTTGTGGGCCTTTAGAGAATTGACTCTTTTAATTTGGGTCTTAATTCATGTCCCATCAATTTAGTACTTCTTTAAACATTTTAACTCGAGTCTTTATCACCGACCTAACTGAAACTTGAATTGGATCTTGTGAATTCCTTACAGTCTTGATGATCTCATCAACGAAGGATAAACTTGACCAAATTAGAAGACCATGAGGATGAGATGTTAAACCTTATTTATGATATGCTGAACAAAGTAAAGAAGTCGATACACGTCCAGTTTAAGATGAGTTTTTCGTTATTTGGAGGGTGTTATCAGCAACAACTAAGGACGAAGAGGAGGATTGAAGGTGATATAAATCACTTTTCCAACTAAAGTGCATTGTGATGGTAAAGTTTGTGATTTAAATAAAGCGTGAAGGATGTCATTGCAAAGGAAATAGTACAGAAGTTGAAGTTGCCAATATAGAAACATCTTTGTTCCAACAAAATTAGCTTACTTGAAAGAGGTAATGAAATTTCTGTCATATCTAGATGTTTGGATAAGTTATAAGAAATAATCAAGATTATTAAATTTTCTGCAATATTATTTCTATGGATGTGGGTCATATTCTTGTGGGGAGGTCTTGGTTGTATGATCATGACATAGAGTATCATACCAAACCAAATACTTACTCAGGACAGTAAGAAGTACTCTTTGCATCCTTCTAAAGATGAAGAAACAATTACTAGTCCTTCAAAAAGTAGCAAGACTAACGTTTTTCTATTTGCTAAAGAGTTTGAGGTGGACTGTAGATAATTAAATGTAGGGTATGCTTTACTTGGTAAAGATGAATATGGATTAGATTGAAGGATCTCCTTAAAAAGTCTAAAAAATTCAGCATTTGTTGAGGCAATTTGCTAATATAACTCGTGGAGCATTGAACATGCCATTGATTTGAGGGAATGTTTAGAGGTATATGTTTAGAGAGAATCATTTGTGTATTCTAGAAGGCTCTTTATGTGAGCAAATTATGAGGGAATTTCATCAAACTTTCATTTTTTGTTCCTGAACTTCCAATGCTACTCATATTGCTAGGTTGCATTTCAAGGAAGTTGTATGCCCACATGGTGTTCTCACATTTGTAGTTTCTGATAGAGATGTTAAACTTGGTGGCACTACTGGGAGACTTTGAAGAAGAAAATGGGGATTGAGTTAAAATTTTCAAACACTAGTCACCCGCAAACAGTTGAGCAAACAAAAGTGAATCAGAGTTCAGGAAATATGTTTAGCTGTCTTGTTAGAAATTATATGAAGAGTTGGGATTTGGTTATTCCTCAAGCTGAAATTGCTTACAATAGGTCAACAAGTAAAATGACTACTTTTGAAATTGCCTATGGGCTCTACTTGATTTAGTTGCGTTTCCATTTGGAACTAGGGTGAGTCAGGATGGAGAAGCTTTTACTGATGATATGTAGCAAGTTCATGAAGTGGTGAAGACTGCCTTGAAAGCAAGGAATGAGAGTTATGCTAATGTAGCCAATTTATATCACCGGGTTAAGGAGTTTGATCAGAGAGACTTCGTTCTCATACATTTGAGGAAGTACTTCTAAGGGGACTTATCACAAGCTGAAATTGAAGAAGTTTGGGCCATGAAAGGTGCTAAAGAAAATAGGCGCTAATGCTTGTGTAATTAAGCTGCCTTCAAATATACAAATCAGTCTAGTTCCCAACAATTCTGATATGTATCAACTTGAGGGTTTTGTTGGAGATGTAGTGAAATTTCATACAAGGTGCAGTAGCTCCCTAAGGCTAAATCAAAGGTTATCAAAAATGCGATAGACGTTAAAGAAGCCAAGTCTTACAAGAACAACTAAATAGGAGTTTTTTTTTTTTTTTTTTTAAGTGGATTACTTATACGAATCGATATTCGAGTTTCATATGACTAATCTAGGCCGAGTACCGTGGGGCCCTCATGAAGAAGTTGGTTCTCTCAATTCCTATTTCTGTATTCTTGTGGCTCAAACCTGAAACCTAAGATTAAGAAAATGTGGTGTTGGAGTTTTGTTCAAACAGGAGAATTTTCATGAAATGGTTGGGTAGACCACCTAGTAAGAGTGACTGGATGGTTGAAGAAGGGCTCAAGTGGGTTGGTCTAAAGACGTATGATTTTATCACATTTTCCCAACAAGCAGTGGAGAATGGCACAAGAGCCTTCTTATTATTTGAGTATTTTAGTTTTATTAGAAATTTGACTTCCAATCATCCTTGAAATTTATATTGTTTGGACTAATAATTTATCAATTTGTCTCTCTACCTCTTACTGGGTATCTTAATTTTCTCAAGGACAGCTGCAACTAATAAACATGTATTTTATAGTAATTTTAATTTTTGTCTAAAACGTCAATAAATATGTTAAAAATGATGATTTTTTTTTGTACATAGAGAGATTCAAACTCGAACGCTTTTACAAGGGGAGGAGGACGGTGTCAGTTGAGTTATAGCTCATTGACAATTAAAATGATGATAATGCAGTCTAGTACATCGTTAACTATGAATTACTAAAAAAGCCTTAAATTAATTTTTCAAAACATATGTGTGTGTGTGTGTATATAAAGCTTTTCTTCAAAAGAAAGAAAAGTTAATTAAATAATAAAATTTCTATGGTTTTGGAGATTTCACTTATTTGCCAAAATATGTTATTTGCTATTATAGTTATTTTAAAACTCACAAACATCTTTGTATCTAACATTTTCTCATTACTTGATATCTATTTGATTTAAATTAGATGAAAAAGCATCTAACAAACTCAATTCCTTGTAGAAGGATTATTCATCTATCTGGGATGTGCGAATTTGTTGATAATATGTTTTTTTTTTTTTTTTTTTTTTGTTCTTTTGATGGTTTGATTTATGTTAATTGAAACCATTTTTTTTTTTTAATTTACCACTTGTATTTAAAAATCTGACAAATGTAATTTGAGTATGTACGGGGTTCAATTAGCAAACTAAATCTCTTTACATCTATTTTTTATTCTTAATACTCGAATTTGAGATTTTTGTTAAGAAAATTAAATATTCAGTCACTAAACCCATAAGTCATCGGTAATAAAATGCTATTATATAAACGTGTTGTGTTTTACTTTTTAACCCTCCTCTCTTTGTATCTCTCCTCAGAGAAATTGGATTAGAACTAAGCCTAATATCATCTGCTTAATGGAAGCCTAAATGGTCCAAAATCATTTTTTTTTTCAACTTAAAAGGCCCAAAATGAGACATTTACTTTTTGTGTGTTTTGCTTTTTGAAACTACTCTTCCTACAATGAGAAGAGGATCAGAAACTAAGCCCATTAGAAGCCCAAGAAGCTTTTCCCATTGGAAGACCAAGAAACCTTGTCCAACTTTCAAGGCCCAAAAGTGTGACACTTTATCTAACAAAATGGCCCATGCAGCTTCTGAGTCACCTTATTAGCACGATGCGCTAACAAACCAAGCTGATAGGCCTTGTGACTCTAAGCAACCTTCAATTTTAATGGAGATTACTTCGGTTTGAATTTCTAATGCCAAACTGAATGATAAGGCCACTACCAATGAGCTATAGCTCTATTGGCATCATCACCACTCCCTTTGTAAAGATCTCAAATTTAAGTCTCCTTATCTATCAATAAAAAAAAAAAAAAAGGATGATAAGGCCACTAAGCTAAAAATGCACACAGCAGTAGAGTTTATGTGAGAACAAAATTGTAATATGAGAAATCTAAAATTTGCTGTATTGCATAGGTTCGTTAAAATATCATTGGATTATGGTGCTTTGACCAAAGAAAAAGAAAAACCCAACTTCATTTACCAGGGTGAGATCATGTCCATTGCAATACATTTGTTGTTGAATGCCAATTTGAATACATGCCTCTCTCTCTCTCTCTCTCTCTCTCTCTCTCTCTCTATAACAAAGAATCATGCAAATTCCAAGGGGAGTAATTAGCCTGTGATCAGTATTACCAATGACAAAAATTTTTGTATTAAAGCCAAATAGGAATTAGAAAGACCAACTTTTATAACATGAAGATAACAGTTTTTTTTCACTCCTCTACAAAATATTCATTCTAGTCAAAGGTCTTTCCAAAACAAAAGGAGGACTTCCTCATGAACCACCATAATTACCTTTTGTCTCATCTCGCTCCTTTAAACCCAAATTACTTTGTCTAATCTAAGTTCGAAGTGTCAAAAATATTTTACCATATTACTTTGTTTTTACACCTAATTTACAAAGTTAAATTTCACAAAAATTAGTAAAATAATAGAACAAAAAAAATTAAAAATTTAAAAGAATTAAAAAGAATTGGAAATTATTACTTCCAATTTTTACTTATGGTTTTTCTTTTTCTCCCACCACCTCTACACTTACCCGTTTTCTCTCCCAAACCATTGGTCTGCCACCACTCTCCTATTCCAAATTTCTAGATATTACAATCACATAACATAATAAAAACTGCAAAGTGAAAATTTTATCAAAATAATTAATTTTGTTGACGAGATGATGGCAAGAAAAAAAGGAGTGGACGCCACACTTACAAGCATAAGTGGACCAGGAAATTACTTGGTAGATCAGGTGCAATAGTTCTCACCCGTTCGAAACACAAATAAATGATCTGTAATATATATGTGGTTTGCTAGTATTAAAGATAAGAAAGAAAAGAATTTTTCTTTGATTTGAAAAATCAATCAAAAAATTACCTACGTGGCTTGCCAATATTCATTCCATTTGTCCAAAACTTATTTGATTTATATAGCATTTCTCTTCTTTTTTGAAAGAAAATATATTTAATCTAAAAATTATTTGATCCACATAACATTTAATTTTATTCGGAAGAAAATTCATGAGCCCAGATTACAATCGGCCTTTTCAAATATAAAGAAGTGCCACACCCATAAGAATCACTAGAAAGCTGTTGAAAAAAAAAAAAAAGAAAAAGAAAACAAAAACTTGTTTAAAAATTTGAATACATTAGGCTTACAGAGGTTTCATGATTAACCAAAAGGGGCTGAGGATGACTTTGGAGAACAATTGAATAACAATTACGAAATAACAATATTCTTAGCAAAGAAAAGGGGGAGGTGTAATCGAGATCCATTCGTGTTCAGTAATCACCAACTGTCCAGTATAGAGACGCGGGGAATGAGAGATAAGTGGGAGGAATATTCACCTCCCTCCTCTAAACACTTTGGCTTCAGGAGTGGACAACCCCAGATATACAGCTGTAAAAGCGAAGGAAGAACGCCTTGGTTGGGCAAGTTCTGGAGCATTGGACAATCCCTGATCATGAGATGCCGAAGAGAGTTGAGGCCTCTTGATGATGATATTCTTTCCAAATTTTTGAGACCACCTATCTCAAGCCTTTTTAGTGAGGGTGGTGGCAGAGGCAGCAGCCGAGAATCATCATCAAGAACAGAAACCACCTCTCTAAATTCACCCCCAATACGGAGTGATGTAAGAGCAGTGTGTGTGTGGAGGTGATGACTCCAGTCCAAGCTCTCCTCCAGTCTCTTGCAGTGAGAGATTTCTAGGACTCTGAGGTTGTGGGGCAAACCCCCTTTTTGAGGAGGAATCCACTCCAGACTTGGACAACGACGGATCTCTAAATCTTCAAGGGAAGTGAGATTTTGGATGTTGTTTGGTAAGGATTTAAGATTCTTACATTCGCTGATCCGCAGGCATCTGAGGTTAAGTGAGGACAATCCTTCTTCTGGGAACCACTCTATACCCTCACAGTCCGATATGGTCAGATAAGCGAGATTGGTGAGTGGGGTACAACTGCCAAGACACTTGGGTAAACTTTTCAGATTAGGATAGTAACTGAAATATATGAACTCAAGGGAGGAGGCGGCATTGAGTAACATCCCCTCCCTCTCCCTTCCACAGATGGACTCCACTTTAGGACAATTTCCGATCAGAAGTGACCTGAGTGTGGCGGGCAGGACACCAGATGGAAATGATTCCAGTGATGGACATCCATGTATGCTCAAATCTTCCAAACAACATTCGCCATCAGCCTCGGTCTCCGTGCTTTTATTGTTTCTTTGCATCACTCCATCGGGCAAATACCAAAGACTTTCACAGTTGCGGATAACAAGTGTCTTGAGAGAGGAGGGTAAACCTGTTGCTGGAAAGCATTCTAGAATTTCGCATCCATTAACCGCCGAATCTTGTGATGACGTCAACAAGCGCAAACTTCCACATGACAATCCCGCATCCCCAGTGGGAAAGAATGATCTGAATCTCTCACAATATTCTATTTCCAAATACCTGAGCCTCCCCAAGTCTTTCAAGGCCGCATCGTTGTTCCACAAGTGTGTCAACTCCTTGCAACCAAAAATTGTCAGTTTTTCCAAAGCCACCAAATATTTGAAAGACTCCTCCGGAAGGCAAGTGAGACTTGAAATCTTAAGTAGTTTCAGAGTAGTCAGAGAAGAGGACCCAACAGTTTCTCTCATTATTCTTTCCTTACATTCCTTCAACTCTAAAACATGCAGGGATGAAAATCGTGGAAGTGGAGACTCCAGTTTCGGGCATCTGTGAATTTTCAACTCTAACAAAGACCCAAAGTCCATGGAACAAGACCATTCGACCCAATTTGGCAAATCTTCAAAGACCAAACTCTTCAGTGATGGAAAGGACTTGTCAGAGCAACCATAAAATTCTGCACCTACACTCTCCACTTTGTCCATGCCACTAATGTGCAACCCTTCCAGTTTTGGCAGATGCCCAACCGGAGGTAGCTGTGAGCATCTTTTGCAATCTCTAAGACTCAAATTCACCAAATTTGTGAATGAGGGATCTCCAACCCAGTTTGGAAAACCCAAGCCACCATAGGAGTTGATCTCGAGCTTTATCAGGCTTTGATGAGGATGTAATAAGTCCAAGACTTGGAATTCTTGGTCTGCAGCTCGCAAATCATTGTCAAAATCATCGTACCATTCCAGTGTTATCTCTTTGAGTTCTTTCATAGCCTGAAGATTGGCTTCACATGCATCTTGAACGTCCTTTACCCTGTCTAACCTTGAGATAGAAATGCTACCACGTAGCTGGTGCAACTTGCCAAGTTGATTCAATCCTAAATCATTGCCTTCCCCCACCACAAACTTCGACAGTGTTTGGAGAAATCTCAAATCACCCAAGCAAGGCGGCATCTCTTGTAGCTTAGGGGTTGCACTAATGCCAAGATGACGAATTTCTGCAAGAGCCGTAATCTCTGAAGGCAACTTCCAAAGATTCTTACAATTACTCAAAATCAAAGTCTGTAAACTGTAGAGGCAAGAAATTGTATCAGGTACGACGTCAATCAAGGTGGAGGACATATTGAGATATCTAAGATGCTTCAACTCACAAACTGAATCTGGAAACTTCTGGATTTCGTAAACACTCAAAGAAAGTACTCTCAAGCACCTCAATTGCGACAACAGTCCCTGTACTACCTTACCACTAATGTAATTAAGTTGATATTTACCCCTTTGAATTGGTAAGGCTGCAAGTGTTCTCAAAGTCTTCATTTCTTTTACCGGTTCAAACTTCTTAAAATGCTCATACTGATCACGAAGAAATGATGAATAGCGACATCGTTGGCTGAGTTTAACAAGTGCGCCATTCTCTTTCTTATGCTCCATCCTGAAGCACACATCACCCACAAAAAAGCATGCCAAATCATGAATAAGATCGTGCACCACAAATGTCGCTGCACCTGCACTTGATGGCTGAAAAAAGGACCTCGTTAACAAGTCACGAAAAAATTCACTACCCAAGTCTTCCATTTGCCTTGTCCCCTCTGATTTTGGAAGAAGTCCTTCAGCCATCCAAAGTAAAATTAGTTCATTCTCGTCAAATTCATAATCTTTTGGAAATATTGAGCAATATAAAAAGCATTGCTTTAAAGGAGAGGAGAGATGGTGATAGCTTAATCTTAGTGCAGGAAGGATGCCTTCTTCAGCAAGATCCCATAATGAGTTGTCACGCACCTCTTCCCACTTTCGTGGGTTCACTTGATTCCGCAAGAGGCCACCGAGTGTCTTAATTGCTAGAGGCAACCCGTCACACCTTTTAATAATTGCTTCCCCTACGCCTTTGAGATCTTGGTGAGCTTCAAAACTTTCTGTTCCCAAAGCATGTCGAGCAAATAAGGTCAGGCACTCGTCGTGCCTCAGTTTATGTAGTTGTAGACAGTGAGCGGGAGAGGTGGCAACGGCAGATGCAACTCGATCACTTCGAGTGGTGACAACTACTGCACTTCCTGAACAACCCATTTTGAAAGGACCAAACAACATATCCAACACTTGGCTACGCTCATCCCAAACATCATCCAGAACAATGAGAAACTTTTTTCGAGAGAGCTTTTCTTCCAGCTTCAGTTGAAGGCCATTTAAATCATCACAAGTTCCAGCAACTTCCCCTACTTGCTGCAGAATCGACTTTGTAGCCCCAAAGACATCTAAATTATCAGAAACACAATACCACGCCCTCAAATCGAAAGAATCCTTGAGACTTTCATGATGATAGACGCATCCAGCTAGAGTTGTCTTACCAAGGCCTCCAAGCCCACATAGAGCAATCACACAAGTTTTCTCTACCCTTTGATTCTGATCAAGAAAGGTCTTTAGATTTGGAGCAGAACTCATTTTGCGATCCCCTCCCATGCCAATATGGTGACCAGAACGGCGTCCTCCCCTGTCACCGCCTTTTTCAGCAGTCATAGGCAACAACTCGAGTATAGCCTCCACCTCTTTGTCGCGGCCAACAACATCAGATTTCACCACCAAGGAAGTCGTTGGAAGTCTTACCCTAGGAGTTGTACACCTCATCGAGGGATTCGCTTGCAACTTCAAGACAGACTTGCCTTCGTCTTCAATTTCTTCAAATCTTCCGGTGATCTCCTCGATCCGTGAGCGGAGGCTCTGCATCTGCCCCGACCAACTCGTGCTGCCTTCCTGCACTCCTTCTTCAGACTTCCTTCGCTGCAGCAGCTCGTACTCCAAGTCGTCCAGGACATCATCCAGGTCGTAAGCGAGATGTTTGAGATTACTCAGCCAAATCTTCGCAACAGCCTTAGTATTCTGCTTCTTTTCAGCATCAACAAGCAAATCCATGACTTCAACAAGCGTTGCTGTGCATTTTCTGACATTCTTGCCGAATCCCTCCCGGCGGGCAAAGTCTTTCAGCTCCTGAGAAGCCAATCGAAGTGTTAAATCTTGAAGAAAAGAGGCCAAAAGGGGTTCCGCAGTAGCCATTGTTCAAGAACAGGGAAGGCTGAGATGTAAGAGATGCAAAGGTAGAGGAGAAGATCTAAGTCAACTGAGCATAATAGGGTTCGATTCCTTGTTTTTCACAAGTCCTGAGGTCAGATCGGGTTTAAAGAATCAGAAACACGATATTATTCTAAATAACAATTTTAGATTAATAATAGGGTCGGGTCATAATGCTATCCAGTTGGCTCCTATACGGGCAACCCACATCCGATAATTTTAATCAGTCTCTCTCTCTCTCTTTTTTTTTTTTTTTTTTTTTTTTTTTTTTTTTTTTTTTATCAATTAGGAAGCCAATCGAAAAGAGGCCTATGGTGGCTACTGTTTACACAAGGGACAGCGAGAAACAGAAGAGAGGAGGTAAACACAAAGATCCAAAATAATTTGTCGCAAAAATCGAAAGTGAAATCTTTATTAAAATAATTAATTTTGTTGACGATAATTATAAAAAATGGATTATATTATTTAAAATATAATATAATAATATAGAAGCATCGAATTTTTAAAAGATTTGTTGTTACAATGATTAAAAACAAAAAAGGAAAAAATGAAAGGAAGTGGGCCTGCAGTAATGTGCATGGGTATCAGAATAATCACGTAATTATGGAACAGGACTTAAATACTAAAGATGTTAAGCGCATGTCTCCCTCCAACAATGCTAAATTTTATCTTTTTCATTTATTGTAGTTTAATCATTAAAACCCTAACCTAGAAGTCGCAACTTCACACCAGAGGTGAATGGAGTTGACAAAAAGACCCTAACCCTAAAAGTTGCAACTCCGCACTATGGGCGAATTTTCGTGTTCGAAGACGAAGGGTATGCAAAGATATGAAAATTTTAATTAAAAATCGTCGAAATCAGCCTATTACGACATGAAAATTTTAACCAAAGGATATGCAAAGATAAAAGGGTATGTGGATCTGACGAAAATGATGAGAGAAGATCGATAGATCTGACAAAAACTTCGACAAAATTAACCAAAATCAACATATCTGAAGACAACAATGATAGATCTAGAATAGAAGATCAAAGATCAAAAACTTCATGAAACCCTAACCCTAGAAATCTATTTACAGAATGAAGATCGATTTGATCCGAAGGCGAAACGAAGATCAAGGATAGAGAGAAAAGGAGATTGCGAAGGAAAAACGAAGATTGATTCAATTCAAAGGCAAAACGAAGGCGAAACAAAGATCGAGGAGAGAGAGAGATTGTGAAAACAAAACAAAGATTGATTCGAAGAACAAGACGTTTTACCTTCAAAAGTGTATGTTAAAGAACTTAGATCTGAAGACCATGAGAGAGAGAGAGAGAAGAGAGGGAGAGAGCTCTGCAGGTTCATGGAATTGTGTTCTCTGATGAACACAGAGAGAGACAGAGAGAGAGAGAGAGAGAGAGAGGAGAGGGAGAGAGCTTTGCAGGTTCATGGAATCATGTTCTCCAATGAAGAGAGAGAGAGAGAAAGAGAGAGAGAGAGAGAAGCCAAAAAAATAAAAGGAGAGATGCCCATAAACCGTGTGTGTGTGTGCGCCCAGGTCGGGTTTATAATGGGCCGAGCCTATCAGTGTCGAAACTCGACTCATAATTATAACGAACATAAAAAATGAGCCCAAGTTCGACCCGATTTTAAAATGAATCAAGCTTGACCCTTTAAAACGGGTCAAACTCGGGCTAGCCCGGCCCAATTGCCGGTCTTAGTAGTAACACAATGGTCCCCAAAATCTCCCTCATTGATTGCCCAATGACAACTTAACATTGGCAAAAAACCTCTCGTAGTTTACTCTTTTGGCAATTACTCCCACTCTCCCCAAGCACATAAGGTTCTTTTATTTTCTTTTGTGGTAACTTCTAAACCCCCTAGCATGTCAACTTTTTGACAAATTTTGCCTAATTCTTTGAGCGTATTAAAAAATCTCGGCCTGTTCCTATTATGAATGAGATTAGTAATTTACGCAATTTAAATAACAGATGAGAAGAATAAATTTTGAAAGGGTGGAGTAAGATAACGCGTGGTTGGGATTAAGGTAAGAATGGGTTAAATATTTGTCTTTTAACTAATAGGCCCACATTGGCCCCAAGCACTGGCGGAGTAAGGTAGAAAAGTGAGTGGACAATTGCGTCCATTAAAATAAAATAATTTTATTAAATTTTAGATATTAAAATAAATATTATCCTTATATTTAAAAAAAATATATATCCCCCACACACACAGTTGGCCAGTCATTTCATGAAAATATTTTACCCACATCATCCTAGGGTTTGGATCCGCCACCGGCCCCAAGGCATGAATCTTCTTTGGAAAAATAAATGTTTGAGCTTCAGAAACTTCTGGGTATGTAGGCATATAAAACTCATTACTTGGTGAAAGAGAAATATTAAGAAAATAATATATTAAGAAAATTGTTAGTGGGAAATTTTGGAAAGACAGAGACGGTCTTCGAGGACTTGACCCTAAGCCATTACCCCAACCCAAGCAGCAAGTTTGAAAAGTCCGTCCTATTTTCCACTAATTCACACTTCGCTAATTGTGTTTCACTCTTTAAGGTCTTTTTTGTCAAATAAATAAACAAATCGATCTTTTTTTCTGGATAGGATTCGATTTGGAGCATGGAACAAAACGGATGAAACAATAGAAACAAGAAAATATGATGGGATAAGATCTAAAAATCAAATCCGATGAGTCAATTCTAGAAAGACTCACACAGAAAACCCACAAAAATTAGTTAACGATTGAGATTTAAATACAATTATCTGTTGAAAGTTCTCAATTGTCCAAATCTCTCGAATGAAGAGGGCCTTAGTCACCCAACTAACCAAACGACCTTAATCGCCCAACCAACTAAACGTAATTCGATAAACAAAAGTAATCGTCCCGATTGGGTATCTAATCGTCGGCTCCTCAATCGAAGAAGTTCTGTGGTCCTCTCATCGGTCGAACGATTGATCAATAGCTAACGATTTTAATGATGTAGAAGGAAGATCAAAATACTCTAATAACTCGTCTCTTTCTAAGAACAACACCTTGAGGTCTTTTCAGTTAAGGAAGGAATCTTTCCAGAATACGATAGTTTTCCAAAATGATGAAAATCGCAATCAATTCAAAATATTAAATCCCTGAGATCTCTAGATCAGTTCGATAAGGAAGGTAGTGTTGGAGCATCACAGCGGCGTCCGACTCTCAAAGGTATAAATCATCTCAAAACTCTCCAGAACGGGTACGCTCTCTTGGTCTTACACTTTGGGCACTCTAATCACAGGGAACCATATTTCTCTCAGCTCTCAGTCTGTTTTCCTTTCATATGAAAATCGTTTTTTCTGACTTGAACGTCGGAGACTCCCCGCCGAAGTATCCTCTGACGGTTTTTTCAAGTATTAAATCCCCTTTTGACAGTAACCACCTGAGTCAGTAAGGAGTCAGTATCTGTAAATTCAAAATCCACTTCCAATAGATTGGCTCCGTCTGTGGAAACAGACTAGAGTAGTTTCTATTATTTTGGCAACTATGCCTCAAGGACTAGAGTATCCTCAAGGGTTATCCCCACGGTAGGAGGGCACATCCCTATGCCCACCGAACCTATTACTCCTCCAGGACTTGATCCTCTTATTCATGATCATATGTTTTCTCCATGATCATCTCCGCAACCTGCAGCTTAGGAGCAACCGGCCATAGCCCCAGGGCCAGAGCAGGTGGACCAGCCTCAAATGGAGAGATTGGAGTCTAGATTCCAAAGAATGAGCAAACAGTTGGAGGGATTCAGTCGAGCCCTCGAACAGATAACCACTCATCTACTACAAGTCCGAATACGAGCGGCCACCTCGACGAGAGTTCCCTGAACCATCGGCGGTCTCCCAATATGACCCCCAGGATTTGAAAAAACTGATTGAACAACTCGTGGCCACCGAACTCAAAAGAGCAGGCATAAGGGATAGGGAAGATCCCCTACACTCCTTAGGCGAATCGCCATTCGATCCGAAGATCTCTTCAGAACCAATGTCAAGGGATGTTCTTCTACCTCTTATGGAGCGGTATGATGGAACGAGTGACCCCCGAGACCATGCCACCCATTTCGTAACCGTTATGGTCTCCAGGGACCTCTCGAATACCGTGATATGTAAACATTTTCCCACTACCCTCAAGGGTAATGCCTTGATATGGTTTAACTCTCTTCCGCCGTTCAGTATCAAGAGCTTCGCACAGTTACGACAATAGTTTGAGACTTATTTTGTAATCAGTTGAGGAGTTAAGCAGAATCCACCTCGCTCCTATCATTATAACAGCGGAGGGAGGAGTCTCTCAGGGACTTCATGGAAAGATTTAAGACAGAAATACTGAAGGTCACTGCTTTGAACCACAATATCGCTTTGGCTACTCTCCTAACGGGCCTAGGTTCTTCCGATATGAAAGTCTCTATCATAATGAAGCTCCCGATAACCATCCAAGAGTTTTACTTCTGAGCAAAGAAATATATTGCTGCAGAAAAAGTAGAGGCGTTCAATCGATAAGAAAACTGCCCTAACAGGAAAGAACACAGTTGATCACCCCGTCAACCCTCTCAAAAAAGAAGCAAGTTAGGAGCACTGCCCTCGCAGAGGTTTAGTGTCTACACACTGCTGAATGAAACCCCAAGTCGGGTTTTATATCAGATAAAGAATAAGTCATATGTTAGATGGCCCCCTCGCCCCACGGAAGAAGATCCTAAGAAAGATAAGTCTAAGTACTGTCATTTCCATCGGGACTATGGCCATACGACCAATGAGTGCAAAAGGTTTAAGGATGAACTGAAATTCTTGGTCCGTAGTGGAAAACTACAGAAATTCATCATTAGGGAAGGAAGAAGTCTGCCTTTCCTCGACAGGCACAATGTGCCATGGGAGAATGAACCGCCCCATAAGCAAAATCCTACTCCGTCACGCGAGGAACCAGGAGGGGTGATCCTCCAAAATCCATAATGAAGACAGTTAACACAAGCCTTATATTCTCACTAGCAATTGTTTGGCTTATGACCCAGACTTCCTGATACTTTTTTTTTTTATGAAGATTTCAATATTTTCTACTGCTCATCGATTGCATGTCGTTTGGGACTTCAAATGATCCACGAAAAAAGCACTCCCCGATGGGCCTCAATCGTCTAAATCTTCCGAATAAATATATCACTAAGTTGGAATAGAACTTCTTTAACAGGCGGATACGACCCTAATTCCTAAAGTCTCTAATCGACCGACGGGCTTTAGTCACCTAGATCTTCCGAATGAATGTGTCACTCAATTGGGATGGAACTCTCCGAACGGGCGGATACGGCTCTAACTCCTAAAGTCTCTAATCAACCGATGGGCCTTAGTCGTTCAGATCTTCTGAATAAATGTGTCACTAAGTTGGGATGGAACTCTCCAAATAGGCAGATACAGTTCTAATTCCTAAAGTCTCTAATCGACCAATGGGTCTTAGTTACCCAGATCTTCCAAACGAATGTGTCACTAAGTTAAGATAGAACTCCCCGAACGGATAGACATGACCATAACTCCTAATGTCTCTAATCGACTGATGAGTCTTAGTCGCCCAAATCTTCCAAACAAATGTGTCATTAAGTTGGGATAGAACTGTCCGAACGGGTAGACACGACCCCAACTCCTAAAGTTTCTAATCGATTGACAGGTCTTAGTCACCTGGATCTTCCAAACAAATGTGTCACTAAGTTGGGATGGAATGTCTCAAACGGATGGACACGACCCTAACTCTTAAAGTCTGTAATCGATCGATGGGTCTCAGTCGCTTAGATCTTCCGAACGAATGTGTCACTAAATTGGGATGGAACTTCTTGAATAGGCGAACACAACCCTAACTCCTAAAGCTTCTAATTGATCGACAGGCCTTAGTTGCCTAGATCTTCCAAACGAATGTGTCACTAAGTTAGGATAGAACTCCCCGAATAGGCAAACACAACCCTAACCATGGAGGTTCCCAACCAACATTAGATCTGATCGATCGGGCACATCATTGAAGAGTCAAATTCCCCCGACCTTATCAGATCAACATGATAAATCCCTTAAAAGTTCTTCGTTAAAAGTCATTACATTTCAATGAGTTAGGGAACAAAAAATTTCATCAGGAGACGCAAAATTACAAGATATCAAAGGAAGCACTAGAAGCAACCTAGGCAGAATCCAAGCCCACTGACCCCTCAAAAGGAGGAAGAGCCTCGTATTGCCTGACTTCCAGAAGAATCTCTTTGGCGCACTACAAACGTTTGACCAACCTACGCTGAGAAAGTTGGAGGCTGATGGCATCTTGGGTAGCGGAAGCTTTGAGATAAGCTATCTCTTGTTCGACACTTCGAAGAGG
This sequence comes from Dillenia turbinata, assembly GCA_037126225.1. Taxonomy (NCBI): domain Eukaryota; kingdom Viridiplantae; phylum Streptophyta; class Magnoliopsida; order Dilleniales; family Dilleniaceae; genus Dillenia; species Dillenia turbinata. Next base: position 20,669,004 of record JBAMMX010000009.1, on the reverse strand, counting down.
CTCTTCCCGAAAATGAGCTAATGTTTCAGTAGTTTTCAATCGTGCCCCATGAATGCACGCCTCCGCTTCTGACTCTTTATAGCGAGATTGGGCCAAAGTCAGGTCCTCTTGAAAATGCCTGATCTGTTTGTCTTTTTCCTCCTCGATGCTTCTCTCCCGGTTCTCTAAGGCATCCTTTAATGCCCCGGGCAAACTGATCGTCACGCTTTTTCCTCCACTTCCTGTGGAGCTCGATCAAAGCTAAGGCCTGAGAAGAAATATGCATGCCAGAATCGTAAGATAATAAGAACCAGACATAATTCGAACAAAGGAGATATTCATCGTATGACAAAGAAAATGGATGGCCTTGTTGATGCAATCCAAAGGCATCGTCCGAAGGGCAAGCTACGAAAAAAACTCGAACCGTTCAGCTAGTTGTAGCGCCGCTTCAGAATCGATGAAGTTAAATTGATAGTTCCTCACACTGACCGACACCGACCCTTTTTCGAAATCTCCTTCCTCTCTGGTAAGATACTTAATCGGAATAAGCGGCGAGATGCAATACTCATCCGGTATATCTTGCAGGACATACCTGGACTCCGATGGAGACCTTTCCGACATTTCCTTTGGAACGGGGGAAGACGCATGCGTCACCTGGAGCTCTTCTCGCCATTGTGATGCTTGGACTGGAACGCTTCCCGTTATCTCTAAATAGGCCTCCTTTGGTACACTTCTCTCCCCAACTTCAACGGGCGTGCCAGGAATCAACGAATTATTGACTGGCAAACCCTCTCTTGTTTTAGAATTCACTGAAAGAGGCTCATATCGTCCAGTTTTCGCTAACCCTCCCTCTTCTGCGGGAGGACTGGTCGGTCTAGCCTTCGACCTTTTTTGTTGAGACTCAAGAAGAGCCCTCATCCGCCCTCTTCGCGTTCAGCCATATTTCCCATTCCGTAGAAACCTCATTAAGGATTTGAGCGTCTACGACCGATGTAAAATCAACCCATGGCATTCCCTATCGCTCCAACAAGAAGGGCTTGGTGATTTGTCTTGATTCATCCATGAGCAGGCCAGACAATAACAATATTTCGTCTTCCACCAAGCGGTCTACCCACAAGTTTCTATGACGGGCCTCACAGTAACGGCCATAGCATGCAAAAAATGGGAGTAGAAAAGAAGAGGGAGGATTTTCTCGTTCAAAAAAGGCACTTGGTTAGCATCCGAAAACATCGGAAAAAGATCACTGTTTAAAAATCTGAAAACTTTTGCATTCAGTGTTTATCTTAAAATTCACTGTAGAAAAATTTTCAGTGAGACTCCCGATGGGTTTAAAGCTTATACCAGCCATAAGTAGATCCTTTGGAGCTACATCACCCTAAAAAAAAAATGAGCCCCTAGAATCTTCAAGTCAAAACGAATATGAAAAAAACCTAATAGGGAAATTAAGGCAATAACAAATCGTCAGCCACATGGAATAAGCAATAAGAGATGATGTTCTAATACCTTAAGACCTCCGCTAGTGGACCATATATGGATCCTCAAGTCATACTTCATACACTGTTTGTACATCAAAACACAATCCTCGGGTGCAAAAATCGCTCTATCCTCTTTACTGGGCAACACGAACTCCAAGTCGCTTCTAAGCGACATCTCCTTTTGGAATTCTGTCAAATCCTCTTCGGTCATGGTGCTCTGGATATTGTCTATATTGTGCGACGAGGAAGCGTCTTTCGACTTTTTTGTCTGAAATGAGAGTTTTTTCAAAAAAAAGGTAGGGAAATGGTATTCTTTAAAGAACGTAAACCCTTATGAAGCGTGTAGAAGACGGTTCACGAAAATAAAAGCGATTATATTTACATTAAAATGTTCCGCACCTTTTTTCTACCATCATAACTCATGACGTCTTTTCGGCAAGAGAGCTATGAGTTGGGGGCAAATTAATGGATAAGATCCCAAAATCAAATCCGATGAATTAGTTCTAGAGAGGCCCACATAGAAAGCCCACGAAGGATAATTACTGATTGAGGTTTAAATACAATTATTTGCCGAAGGTTCTCAGTCGCCCAGATCTCTCGAATGAATAGGGTCTTAGTCGCCCAGCCAACCGAACGGTCTTGGCCGCCCAGCCAACCAAACGCAATTCGATAAGCGAAGATGATCGCCCCGATTGGGTATCCAATCGTCGGCTCCTCAACTGAATGAGTTCTGAGGTCCTCTCATCAGTCGAACGACCGATCGATATTCTAACGACCTAGAAGAAAGGTCAAAATACTCCAGTAACTCCCGCCTCTTACTAAGAATAGCACCTTGAGGTCTTTTCAGTTAAGGAAGTTTTTCAAAAGAATAAGGATCGCAATCAATTCGAAATATTAAATTTCTGAGATATCCGGATCAGCTCGATAAAGAAGATAAGGTTAGAGCATCGCAGCAGCGCCTGACTCTCAAAAGTATAAAACATCTCAAAACTCTTTAGAATGAGTACGCTCTCTTGGCCTTACACTTTGGGTACCCTAATCACGGGGAACCACTTTTCCCTCAGCTTCAGTCTGTTTTCTTTTCATATGAAAATCGCTCTTTCTGACTTAAGCATCGGAGACTCCCCACCGAAATATCCTCTGACGGATTTTGTAAGTATCAAGCCTCCTTTTGACGGCAACCGCTCGAGTCAGTAAAGAGTCGGTATCTATAAAGTCATAACCCACCTCAAACAACACAGAATGGGTGTGATGTAAATTTTGATACCTAGAATTGAATTAACCACCACATATTCTAGTATTCTACCTTATTTTCTCCCCAAAATAATTCGTATGATATGATATTTTATATTTCGTATTTGTCCCTTTCATGTTATATATCATTCCAAATGCTCCCTTATATTCAATTTACTAAAAATCCACACTATAAAATATCACAATATACAATCTTCACGATAACAGATAAAGTCTTATAAAATAATTATAAATATAAAAATTCAAAATCAAAAGAAAAAAAAAATTATCTAGAAACAAATAAAAGAGTCAAAACTACAATGAGGCATTGGTGGTGAACTTTTAATGCAACGGATGAATTATAGGCATACACCACCTAAAATTAAAAGGATTTAAGTTTTATACTCAAGAGTTAATAAGTCCACTTAACCCCTCTGCTTGCATGGATTGACACTTAAACCCCTGTAGTTTCAAAATTGATACTTTCCTCCTCATGCTTGCATTTTTTTTTTGTCACACTTTGCTCCCTCTGTTGCCACTTTAGTGATTAAAAATATTATATAGCAATATTCCTCACTAATTAGTTATGAAAGTATTTTTATCAAAAAATTCGTAATTAAATTTATCTACGAAATGTTTTTATCACTAAAGTTGTTGCTAATTATCAATGAATAATTTTTCATAGCAAAATTTTTTCATGAATTTATTTTCGTCACTAAATTTAGCCACAAAAATATTTTCATCTGAAAATTCGTTGTTAATTAGCCACAGTCATATTTATTCGTGGCTGAGGTCATTATTATTCAGTCAAGAAAAAATAATTCGTGATTAAATTTATCACTAATTTGTACCACTAATTAAAAATTTATGACTACTCTTGTGGTTAAATTCTTTTTTTTGTTCTATTATAAAATATTTTCAATCGTATCTTTTTTTTGGACCCTTTCTGAATAATGGCATCGAATTAAAAGACATAATGAATATTATTATTTTCATCAAATTGATAATTTTAGATAACGAATAATCACTACAAAATTAAAACATTATTTGTTGACTTTTATTGTTGGTGAGCTTTACTAAGGTATTTTATGACCTATAAAGATGTTTTTGATGAAACCGTTAGAAAATATATATATTTTCCTACAATATAAAATTGTCCATCGGGAGAAGTTTATAAACGGTCAGCAAAGTTAGCAAAACCATCTGTAAAAATTAATATTCAAATTTGACGGTTATCACTTGTAGTCAGTAAAAATAATAGTATTTAGAAATGGTTTTGAAATAGTCTTTATAGAGCTCTTCTTTATTGTCCACTAAATAATACATTTTACATAAATTCTTCATCTATATTAATAGATATATTTTACCGTCTGTAAATGGTATATACCATTTGAACGTTTATTCAATAGATGTGGTAACTTTAATCACGATTTGGAAAGAATCTTTATTTTGATCTTCTTAATTATATCATATTCATAAGTCTATATCTATATTAACATATGTACTACACCATTTGTAAAAGAGATATTTAATTAGAACGGTTGTTAATTATCACAATAAATGTGACACTATACTATATAATAGGTAGCAATAATATATTATAATTTTATGATAAATTGTGATAAGGTTACGATATAAAACAAAATAGTGATAACTAAAATAGTGATAAGTTTAGGTTAATTAATAGTAATATAGTAGTAATATAACGATAATTTAAATTGTGGTAAGTTTAGAGTAATTAGTAGTAATATAATAATAGTGGTAAAAACACAAAAGAATAAAAAAAGAAACAAAAAAAAGAGCAAAAAAAAAAGAAGAATAAAAACAAAAAAGAATTAAAAAATAAATTAAAAAATAAAAAAAATCAACATAGAAGGGTGGCGGTTCCACCATGCACATGTGCGGTGAAACTGCCATTCCTATATTAAACTTTTTTGTTAAGTTTTGTTTTTTTTTTTAATTTTTTATTCTTTTGTTTTTATTTTATTTTTTATTTTTTATTTTGTTTTCTTTATTCTTTTTATTCTTTTTCTTATTTTTTTTATTCTTTTATTTTTTTTATTCTTTCATTTTTTATTAGTTTATTTTTTGCATCTATTATATTGTTGATCTTTTTTTTATTATTTTACTTTTAATTTTTGTTTTTTTTGTTCTTTTATTTTTTGGTCTTTTGTTTCTCCCACACAAATCCGCACTAGACCATGTCTTTTTGTTTTTGTTTCTCTAATCGGAATTAACAGTTACCAAATTTAATGATAGATTGTCTGATTCGTTACTAAATTTAACTCAAGATGCAACCAAAATTTTTCACTTTCCTAACTAAAATTTTTACTCTCTTACCTCTCTCAATTTGCCTTTTTCATTTTCGCTAAACTTAAATGGATATGAATTTCTCTCCCAAATGCATAAGTTTTCAAACTGCAAAGCTTAACCCCCAGACTTTCACTCTCCCACCACCCATCTACAACTGCTAAGAAACTTCAATCCACACAAGGTTTTTGAACTATTGAGCAATTTCAGTCGACTGCTGAGTAACGGTGGCTGTGTTGGGGGACGAAAGACTATGTCAGATTGTCAAAGAAAATGCCTGTTGACATTCAAATTACTATTTCGACCACATATCTCATCGTCATCGACAATCGGCGTTGAAAAGTTTAGTAAGAAATTCCTTCAATTGCTGAAGGATTTGAGGCTAGAGTAGCAAGGAAGACAGTTTTGAGCAAAATCCAGCCCTCATCGGTTGCCATCGATAGTAAATTTTGCCTTTAGTTTTCGATAAAGGTGGCAACGAATTGTGGCATGTCAGAGCTCTGCACAAGGTTTTGAAGTGATTAGATAGTAGATCAGACATCCACATCCAGTGATATATCTTCTTCGGCAAGTAGAATGGCAGTAGTTTCCAGCGACGACATTAGTGAAACCAATGACTGTCTAGGGTTTTAGAATCTCAAATAAAAAAAAATAAAATAATGGAAAAAAATATAACATATAAAATGTTATTTTTAAAAATGAAGAGAAAAAAGATTGGATAATTTTAACGATGGATTTCACAATCCATCACTAAGTTTAGCAACGGACTATAATTTTGTTACTATATCTAGCGATAGATTTCAGAATTTGTCATTAAATTTAGTCACGAATATGGAATCCGTTGCTAAATTTAGTGACGGATTATGAAATCTGTCGCTATGTTTAGTCACGAATTCTAAAATCCGTCATTAAATTTAATCATGAATTTTTTTATTTGTCACTAAATTTAGCTATGAAATTATTATCCGTCGTTAAATTTAGTAACAAAATTATTGTTCGTCGCTAATTTTGTAATGAATTTTTTATTTTTCTTCATTAAATTTTTGTGAAATATTATTAGCGACAGAAATTTTTTCGTTGCTAAATTTGTTGTTAAACAAATTAGCGATAAATTTTTTTAAAGTTTTTATCCATAAATTCGTTATTAAAATCATTTTTTTTTTTGGGTGCTCCCACTTGTCAATGGCAATAGAGCAGTTTGAGAACATATGATATATTATTGCATCATCAAATTCAATTTCTAAATAATCAATCACAATAATCCACAAGGAGATATCCAACATAATAGACATAAATTCTATATGGTATATATTTTTTTTGTTACAATTCTATATGGGATATGTTCATCCCATCTTATCAACACTAAATATCCAATACACATTCCTCCTTCGGCTCAAATCTTACCTTTTGTATTTATGATGATTAAAAAAGCCCAATCTGGGGCCAATAGATCCCATTATTGCATACTTATGTTATGTCCATGAGAGACTTTTTTCTTTTGAGCCATGCTAAGCCCTTCTCGATTGTCCTTGAGATCGACACTACCACGTTCGTGTTGGTTTTCTCCTCTGAAGTAGCTCCCTCTCATGTCGGTTCCTTATTCTTCGGGTATGTCAACTACTTATCCACCAAATTTTGGTTCATTAGGTGCTTTTTATTACGAGAGTGGGTAACAGTTGTGCTGATGCCTATGCTAGGCTAGGGTTGTCAGTCTCGTGGGCTCCAAGAGTTTGTCTCCTTCTAACAAGGTATATTAATTTTTTAGAAGCATGATATTTATGGCACAACTTCTTTTGGTAGCTAGTTTTCTCCTTCCCCTTTTGTCATAAAAAAAAAAAAAAAAAAAAATCCAACCTCTTGATATTTTTCATACACCATTGAAATCCATATTTATAAGTAATACATGTATTGGTTTTATGGGAAAATCTTGATATTTAAGCCCCTTTATTTAACATAAAAACAAATATCTTATTTTTGATGAGGCCATTATTTCATTACTATATAAATTTTAAATTGACCAGCCGATTAGATTAATAAGCCGTGCCTAGATATTTAAGACCCGACCTACTAAGCCTTTCGAAATCCGTTGGTCTATCTCGTGGAGATTGGTTAAAAGTCTATCTGTGGCTCCGAGGCCGGCCTATATCCACTGTTGGGTTTTTTTAATTGAATTTTTTTTTAATTAAACTTACTGAAATATGATTATTTTTTTTTTTATTTCAAATCAACAGAAGTCATGATCGAGGATTGCAACTATTCGAAATTGAGGTCCTCAATCTCGACTTTATTGAATATTATTATTTTTTTTTTATTTTAAACTCATTTAAAAAAATTAAAAAAAAAAAAAATTGAAAGCACGACTTCGCTTTTGAAACGAGATCCTCTCAATCTTACTTTCAACGTTGCACCACGCTATGGACAAAGGACAAAATTTCTGATCTTATCACATTCTTTAACGCCTCACTCTCTCACACATTGAATCTTTCAAAGATCTCAAAAACCCACAAACCCATTATTCCAATTTTGTATGTTCTCTCTCCACAACAAAATCTCTCTCTCTCTCTCTCTCTCTCTCTCTCCGGTGCCTGAAATTGAAAGCCAAGTTCTCTGACAAGTCTGAACAACATGACCTAGAAACCACAATATGACTAAGTGAAAAACTAAGATAATTTGTAGTAAAAAGAAACATTGACAAATGTAAAGCCACCTGCTTGAGATAGCGAACTGCTTTGCCCTTTTCGGGGTGGAAAACAGAACTTTTGTTGTCCGATCCGTGGCCATATTCCAAGAATATGGCGAGTAAATAGAAGATATTATTAAATACATAAGTTTCAAATATATAAGAGTTTCTCTCCTTCTAACAAGGTATATCACTTTTTGAAGGGTGATATTTGTAATATTTATAGTATGACTTCTTTTGGAAGTTAATTTTCTCTTTCCCCTTTTATCATATAAAAAAAAGGAAAAAAATCCAACCTCTTGATATTTTTCACACACCCATTGAAATCCATATTTATCAGTAATATATGAATTGGTTCTTGAATTTTTCATACACATTAATTCTAAAATATAGATATTCCAAGAATATGGAGAGTACATGGAAGATATTATTAAATACATAAGTGTCAAACACATGGACCAAATGACTATATGGACCAAATATACACAAGTGGGCCATTTTGACAATCTTAGGCTCGTTCTTTAAATCAAATTTATCTTGAAATTCAGATTTTTCCTTTTTTCTAATTCTTCTTTTTCCCACTCCTTATGTTCACTTTCGTTTTTCTATTTCCTTCTCCTCTCGTTTTGATTAAATCTCTGTCTCCTTGCTGCCGAGGATCACTTTTTGTTTTCAATTGAAGATTTAGAAGATTTCCTCTTAAGCATCAGGCTAAACGTGAAGACATTACGTAACTTGGGGTATTACTCCACGTTACTACATCCGCGGGGAGCAATTTGGCTCCTTCAGCGAGGCCCTTTGCATCAATAAGCTGAAGAGCACTATGTCAATCAGAAGCTCAGGTCTAGTCTAATGAGAGGCGGAGCTACGGGCGGTGAAAGGGGGGGGGGGGGCGCAGGGGGCAGGGGGCGGGGGGCGACTGCCATCCCTGACTTTTTGAAAAAAATTGTAAACCTCCTCTTAATCTAATAATATTGCCCCAATAAAATTTTGCTCCCGTAAAAAATTAGAAATGATTTTTAACTCTATATATATATATATATATATATATTGTTAATGCCATTATGGTAAGTAGCAACACAGTATTCATTCATTATTTTTATAATGGTAACGGAAGACAATATTCATTAGATATTGAGAAAGTATTGATAACATATTTATTTTATGTACTACAACATATTTATCACTCTTAGGGTTGGAGATTGTGCCTATATAAATATGTATTATCTATTACATATTACATACAAAATATTTCTACCAACGTTGGATCTTATACCAAGCGCTCGGATATGAGTCTTGAGAGTGACAAAAATGATATTGAGAGAGCCTCCGAATAAAACCCGACTATGGCTCATCCTATATTATCGGAGCGAAACTCCGAATACAAATGGTAGATCAAATTCAGGACAAAAAATATAAAATATTTCTCAATTCCCCTTTTCCTCTCTCTTCTTTGTTTAAAACAAAAAATTTTCAATTTAAGAAAAATGAAAACTTCTGAAATTTAACCATCTGTCAAACGAAATCAAGTTGAGATAGATGTTTCAAACCTTCCTTCTTATCTTGGTTTGAGACAAAAAATTTCTAAATATAATCTGAATGTCAAAGATGAAATAGAAAAGACATATCTATAAAAGGGGATGAGACAGTAAAGAAATAACGAACCAAAGCCAAAACATTCAAACAGTATTGAGAAAGTCCGTCGCACAGTTAAAATAGTAAAATATCTGCACTTGATTCATCTCCTTGTTAAAAGAAAAAACAAGGGCGTTGAGAAAGCAAATATCAAGATGCAGCTGCTTAATGTATTCGTTTGACTGCACCAAGTTGATTGTAATCATTTTCTACAGAAACAAGGACTTTCTTTTCATGGGCATGATAAATATCAAGATTTTCAAAACAAGGATTAAAAAAAAAAAATTGTTGTGATTTGTTGCATATCATAATAAAGATATTGATGAAGTGGGTATTCAAAAATGCTCCTTCAAATAATTAGATGACTTCACATGAAATTAAAAAAGAAATTACTTTGAAAAGGTCAGCATTGTGCATTGCTGAATTTTATTCGGTTGTCCCCCCCCCCCCCGGGGTAATTGAGGTAATTGAAACAGTTATTGAAGATGGTTTAACTCTATAATAGCAAGGTGAAGCTAATGGATTGGTAGACAACATTCAGAAACTTGATTTTGCTTTGAACCTGTACTTATGAAAGAAATTTTATTGTCAATAATATTGAAAAGACATATATATATATATATATATATATATATATATAAAAGACATTGTGAATGCCATAAATTGTTACAAATTTCAAAACAATGTTTATGGTAGAGGTGGGTAACGACTCCATAAATACCGACTCCTTCATGACTTACGGTTACCATTGATGGAATGCAAGATCTATAAAAATTGTCGGAGGGTATTCCGGTGAGAGAGACTCCAATACTCAAGTCAGAAAGAATAATTTTTAAATGTAATGAAACAGACTAAGAGTTTTAGAGAGGGGGAGATTTCCTATAAACGGTGTGCCTAATGTATATGCCTAAGAGACTGAACTTGACTTAGAAGGTCTGAAGGTATCTTATATTTGATGGAGTCGAGGTGTTACAAACCCTACTTTCCTTATGGAGATGATCTGAAAATTTCGAGAGTTAAATATTACAAAATATTTGTGATCTTTATCATATAGAAAGTTATGAAATTTGGGGGATTCTTTCCTTATCGGTAAGATCTCAAGAGAGCCGTTTCCAAAAAGGAAACCAATGGTAAGGAAACATTCTAATCCCTTCTATCAGTTTCTGATCGATTGTCAATCATTGTGGACCCTTTGGAACTTATTCGTTCGTTTGGATGGCCAGGGGTTAAGCGTCTGTCCGAGGAGATGAATCTCATTTAATAACATTCGGGGATCGAGACGATTGAGACATTTTGGCAGATTGATTCATTTAGGATAATCGTTCGGCAACGCCAAGCTAAGACCATCCAAAAGATGGTTGCATAAGTTCACCCTGATGGGGTAGTCATCGCTGAGTCATGGGCTTCATTGTTTGGGGGCTTTTCAATTATGAAATTAGTGGACCCAGACTCTTCAAATATTAGTCCATTAGGGGATGTTCCAAAAATAAAATACATATCACCAATGGCCTTTGAACTTTTAATATATCAACTTCTTATCTGATAAATTAATTTTAGAGTAAATTATATGTCCAATCTTTAAAATTTATCTCATCTTCACAAATTAGTATCTATAGTTAGGAATACTATTTTGTGATCCTCAAATTTCAATAAGTATAACGAGTTAGTCCTTTCGTAAAGGATGGTAACAGTCTGGCCATTAACTGATGGCGTGAAAATATACATAGCTGTACAGACACTATGTGTCAACGCCAAGTCAACTCATTCAACACTTCATCCAGCTATGTCAGTAAAATGCTAACGTGGCAGTGCCACTCTACTATTTTGCTAACGTGGCTCTACCACATCATCACAGGGGAAAATCCTTTCGCTTTCTTTAGTCTATCGAAGAGAGAGAGAGAGAGAGAGAGAGAGAGAGAGAGAGAGAGATTGTTGTGTCGAAAGAAAACAAAGTGTTACATTGAAGGAGATATCGATCGATTATGTGATCCGTAAGGTGTGGTTCAATTATCAGACATTGAGACGAGGCCAAAGAAGTCCTTTAAGATTTGTAATCTAACAGTTAGATCTATTTCTTGTTACTGTTTATTTCTATTTTTACATTTAGGTTTTTCACAAATGGGATCTTCAAATGGGTTCGAAAAACGTTTAAATAGTCAGTTTGAAATTCGGGTTTGAAAATAGTCTTTGAAACTAGAGATTTGAATCAGTGTTTAAAAAATTAATTGATTGGGAATTAGTAATTTAGGGTTTAATTTGAAAGTAGGGTTACCAAATTATGTTTAAAAATTAGGATTTGAATTGGGGGTTTCAATTTCAAATTTAGGGTTCCAATTTAGGTTAATGGGTCCTATGAATGGATCTGAAGGTCATTTAAATCGCTAGTTTGAAATTAGGGTTTAAAATTAGTTTTTGAATTTAGGGTTTTAAAACAGTCTTTTAAATTAGTGATTTAAATTAGTGCTTAAGAAATTAATTAATTGGGTTTAGTAATTGGGGATTTAAATTGAAATTAGGGTTATGAAAACATAAAATTAGGGTATAAATAGGGGTTCAATCTTAGGGGTTCTAATTTAGAGTTTGAATTGGGTTTTCGATTTAGGGTCACATTCAAATTTAGAGTTTCTAATTTAAGATTTCAATTGAGATTTTAAATTATTCATTTTCTTTTACCAACTGTATTGTTTATATTTCAATTATGTTCTGACTATCACTAAATTTATGTTCTAGTTCATAGTTAATTTATCAATTGCTTTGTTCATATTTCAATTATTATTCATGTTTTAATTATATTGTTATTCATTGATATATTGTCGCTGTGTGAAAATATTATGAATCTGCTTCTCTCATACCATAAATTCCATCAATATGCTAATTTATTTGTAATATTGTATACTTAGGGCTGAGATATTGGTTCAATGTGACTTAAATTAGGGTTTTAATACTTTATACATTTCAATTTTATTTTCAGATATGGATTCTATTAAATTTACTACTACAGTTTATCATGGGGGTAAATTTGTAGGACCTGAAAAATATAAAGGTGGAGACTTGACTTATTTTGACTATTGTGATATAGATAAGATATCTCTGGTTGAATTGAAAAGCATGGTAGTAGAATTAGATTATAAAAACTTTGTAAGGGCGTTGGTAAAAATTGATAGAGATGGGTTCTGTGAATTTTTAAGTGATGCCGATTTGTTAGAATATTTAGATGAAAGATTAAAAACAAATAAGGAAGTTCATTTCTACATAGAGCATAAGATAGATGAAGCTAATTTTGTTTATGAAAGTGTTCTTAGAGAGGAGGTAGAAGCGATGTAAGTAGCCAATCTGAGAGGTGAAATTTTGAGAATTTAGTTTCTGATTCTGATTTCGAAGACAGTGCCTTAGGTTTCAAATTTAAAGATAGTGATTGCGATGATGAAGGGGCAGACCTATTTGGTATTGATGGGAACCCTACTACCATGGGCTTGGATGACTCTGAAGATGAGGGTGATCTTATAGATTTTAGTAACTGAAATGATCCCTCTATGGAAGATGAAGATGATTTAAATTACACTATTTTCTGACATTGATGGTGACGATGAAGGGATGTAGCCGAAAGGGGATAGGATGAGTTAGAAGGAGTTCAAGTAGGGTTACAACCCTAGGAAGATAGAATTGAGGAAGAGCTAAATATTTGAGAGTTTAGAGATTTTTAAACAAGTGTTGAGAGATTACACTATTTACAATGGGAAGAATCTGAGATATATAAAAAATGACAACTTCAGGGTTAGAATCGGGTGTGTTGAGGGTTATGACTGGTTGGTATATGCAAAGAAATTATGTGATCATGAGAAGACAACCTTGCTCGTCACATATAGGCCTACACATATTTGTGCAAAGTCATGGAAGAATAAATATGCAATAGCTGCTTGGTTAGCCAAAAAAATGGGAGAAGAACGTGAAAGATGATCCAAACATCAAAGTGAATATGTTGCAAAGAAAAGCTAAAGATAAATTTGAGTTAAATTGTGCAAGAATGAAGGCATGGAGAGCCAAAAAAAAATGGCTAAATAACTTCAGGAACAAATTTATTGTAGATTTGAATCATAGGATATGCAGTTGTAGAAACTGGGAATTATGTGTCATTTTATGTCCCCATGCAATTAGCTACATATTTACCCTAAATGATAAGGCAGAGAAATACGTGTCCAGTTGCTATTCTCCTTCTATCTATACTGAATGTTATGGTTTCATTATCTATCTTTGCAATAGTCCAATATATGGAACAAAAAAGATGTCCAAACACTATTGCCTCCAATTTACAAAAGGGAACCTAGGCGTTCATCGAAGAAAAGACACAAGGAGGCCATTGAAGTTCAAACAAAAGTTCCTCATTGTTTATCCAGAGTTGGTTCAAAAATTAAGTGTATATATGTAAGGGAGTTGAATACAACAATAGGTCATGCAAGAATAAGGTTATTTTTTTATTATCTTCAATGTTGAAATTGTGATAGTTCAATAAGATTAGTTTTTTTGACTCATCTGTTCATATATTGTAGAGCCAAGCTAGTTTATCCTAGGCTTTCCACCACCAGTCCCATGAGGTCAATCAAACAACTCCTTAAACTTTACAAAATGAGTTACAAGTGGTTGACCCAATACTTTTTACAAGACTATAATGGTTTCAAGTAGTTATATGAGATTGCAATGTGAGCTTGTATGTTGTCTGAGATTGTAATGTTTTTGACAAAAATTGAAATTGTAATCCAAGCATTTTGAGTGTTCTGAGAACTATAACTATAATTCAAGAATCGAAACTGAGAACCAAAATTGCTATTCACCCAGGATGTTATTCAGCTTATATTGTGAATGTTTTGAATATTCTAAATGTAATTTGAAATGTTTTAAATTGTAATCCAACACTTTTTGAACTGAAATTGTGATTGTATCGGCCTGTATTGTTGTTCTGCATTTCCATTCATTTTTTAAACATTACAGGATGTTGTTCATTTTTGAACTAAAATTGTGATTCTATTAGGCTCTTCTTTTCAAATTGATATAGGATGTTTTTGTACCCCATTTCTATTGATTTTTATAGGATGTTATTCAGTCATTTGTTATAGGATGGTTACAAGCATTTTTTTTTTCTTTTGAACTGAAATTCAACGAGTAGCATGATTTTGAACTACATTGCTTCATTCACCTTTTTAGTCGAACAACAATTCACACTTTTCTAGACAAAGACAAAATAGAGTCTCCACTACTTTCATTTTTAAACATGAGAACAAATATGAAAATTACAATAATAATTATCCAGACACATCTAATCCCAAAACATTGTTGTCTTTGAACACCATTCTTTTGCGACCTTTGAATCCCGGTCTTCATCTTGGAACAAATGTCCTCTATCTCTAACTTTTGCAGTATCAGAAGCTGATTTTCCTCTTTTAGCCTCTCAATCATGCTACTTGCTAATGCTATTCTCAAGTTAAAATCAGCTACCATAGAACTGCTTCTTGTTTTTTCCTCTTCAATTTTGTTTCTTAGTCTTAGGATGACCTCAGTTGCTCAATCACACAATGGTGGATCACACCACTTGAAAAAATCATAAGCATTCCCATCTATGTTGGAGAGGTCCATGAAGTTAGGACAACCATAGAAGCCCATGACATTATGCTTGATATTATGTTCGAAAAAAATTCTCAACTTACCCAAAAATTAGGGCAACCGTAGTACCTTCGTGAAGGATTTCAAGAGATCCATGAGGTCATTAAGATGACTTCAAGATCATATTTGCACTTCAACAGAGGATATTCCATTTCAAAACCCAAAAATTTTATAGAGAGAGAATGAGAGAGTGCAAGAGGAATCTTCACACCTTAAACAATATTGAGAGTACAAGAGAGATTTAGATTGAGAGAGATCACATAGACTGCATCCTCAGACTTCCATCTCTCTCTCTCTCTCTCTCTCTCAAGTAGAATGAATACCTTCTAATGAATAGAAATAAAGAATTCAAAAGGTAAAACTACACACTGCACTGCGACTTCACAATAATGCCCTCTGTGCTGACATGGTAGAGCCATGTTAGCAAAATGATAGAGTGGCACTGCCACATCAGCATTTTGCTGACTTGGTTGGATAAGGTGTTGAATAAGCTAAGCTGGCGTCGACATATCAATGTCCGTACAGCCACATGGATTGCCACGTCATGCCATGTCATAGGTTAACGGCCAGGCTATCACCATTATTGACGGATGGACCAACTGGTTACATTTTTTAAAATTTGAGGATCATAAGATAACATTCTTAACTATAAGGACTAATATATGAAAATAGGGCAAATTTTAGAGATTGAATTTGTAATTTACTCTTTAATTTTATACTTTGTTAGTGTTTTTTTTTTTTTTAATCCATTGATTCTCACATGGTTGTTAGTGCCCCTAGCCTTAACCAAATGCTTCTTGCTCTACTGGATTATTTCTCAAAATAGGGAGATTGCAGTGAGATGGACCTCAGGTATGAGTTGGGAATGCTCCCCCTAGTGTTATCCTCACGTACCTGCCTATCCCATCATACGGTTATCACAAAGTCTGTGCAGAATAAACCAACCAAAAAATAATTCGAAACTTATATTTATACTATTTTGTACTCAAAACGATTTTGTACGAGTAAAGTACCTTTGAGATTTTTGAAATCCTTAAAATCTTCATAGGATACCATTAGAGATGGGTTTCGACTCCACATATTCTGACTCCTTTTAACTCAAACGGTTGTTTAAGGGAACGGTTTGAAACCAGCAAAAGACCACTGGATGATGTTCTGGTAGCAAATTCCAACGTTTAAGTCAGAAATAGTAATTTTTAATGGGAATGAAATTGACTAAGAGTGAGAGAGAGAACTAATCTCCCTATGTCTTATGTCTGAAATGTTAGGTCTTAGAGAGTGAACCTGAGTTTCGATGTGTTGAAAACTTATATACCAAGGTGTTGCAAGTGTCGTGTGTATCTGGGATATTATAACCCTAGTTTCCTTATGAGGAGTGTCTAAAATTTTGGATTTCCATAGTCAAATATTCGGTAGACTTGTGTGATCTTTATCACTTAGAAAGTTTGGTAATGCGGGAAGATTTCTTCCCTTACTAATTAGATTTCGAGGGTTCCCTCCTTGTCTAGGAGGTGCGATTTATGCCGAAATAGGAAATAACTAGTGATGTGTGATTTACTTAAATATTACCTTTTGGCTAATGGGAATAAAACGATCAGTTTCTTAAGGAGTTGTTAGTCATTAGTCAAGGATAGGCTTGTCGAATGCCTCTATGAATCGATCAAATCACCATCATTGGGAACCGGCTGATCAATAAGTTGATGGTCACGCTTTCAGGGTGGTAAATCCCCTTTTGCTGTGAGTTTTGACATTGATCTTTGGGTCTTCAAGCACTGCCCGAATAGTCTTTTAGACCATATCTTAGCATCACCCTTGACTCATGGTGTCATTTTGTGAGAAACGCACCATGACAACTGATCACGAGAAGTTGGAAAGGCGTGACACGCATTTCTCTTGATCATGCGGATCATCCTCAGCACGCTTCGTATGATGCTAAATTAAAGCAAATTGAAGGTGAATCCCCTTTTCTCCAAACCATTATGTCTTCCTAGAATGTTAACGCATTCATCTATTTGAACAATTTAATCCAGAGTAAATGCAGTGTAGGAAGTTAAGGAGATTTAAATATTTTATTTACTTCATACGATTCTCATTGAACTATTCCATCTGCCTGGTAATTTGTGAAAATCTTCTTCCCTTATGACTATAAATAGTGATAACATGACCTCATATTGGCCTAGAAAGAACTTATTTATTCTTTTTGTCTAAGAGTTCTTTTCTTTTGAGAGTTATCTTTTTTGACAAATCTTTCAATGGAGTGCTTTAGTTTGCAAAGCCCAACGGATAGGCTATTTTTGCCAATGAGAGATCTCATAAAAAATGGGATCAAAGATATGAAGTCTCGTCATGTCATTCATTATTCGGATATCATGATAGACTCTGTCGAGGTCCCCATTGGGTAATTAACTCCAGAGGGGCGTTTTAGATATGCTTCTTCTTTGAGTTAAGTTCGTTATCTGGCTAGTGTTGTCTTAAGTCGGGTAACAAGAAAAGATGGTTGAATGTAAGGAGTTGTGGATTGCAGAAAGGTTGAATCTTGATGCATCCTCGTAATCTCCTTATAGCTATCTCACACCCTCCATGGTCCTTTTTTTATAATCTACTTGTCCAAGTTTGGCTACATGTAAGTTTTAAATTTTCTTCTTTTGTCGTCTCTTTTTGTTAGTTTGGTACTCCCTAGTGTTGCCGATTGGCTATGGCATTATAGCTTCTTTGTCTAGAAACAATGTTGTGGATTTCTTATATATATATTTTTTATATATAATTGATCCGACTTAGGGACTTATAAAGTGTATTCATCCATATAATCCAATATGTATTTGTCATAGAGAAATAAAAGAGAAGTTTTGTTTCACTTACTTGTTGATTTCTATCTCTGATCAAATTCCTTTTGATAACATTTGTATATTCGATTAAGTGGTGTTACTGTCAGAGTGTCCATGCCATAGACCTACGTACATGAATGATTTAAGGGTGATACTCATATTTGCCTTATCGGTAAGATAACATGTACTTAACTTATTCTATGAGTGCTACATAAACTCGATCAAGGAGATAGATCCCAATAATAGGTTAAGGTGATGTAGACCCATTTGGAAAGATAAATCTCAACGTTAAGTTAGGACGACATAGACCCATTTAAGAAGATAAATTCTAATGATAGGTCAAGACAATGCAAACTCGTTCAAATAGATAGATCCTAATAATAGGTTAATACAACGCAGGCCTGTACAGGAAGATAAATCCTAACAATTGATCAGAGTGATGCAAGTCCATTCGAGGAGATAGATCCCAATTAAGTCAGGGCGACACAGACCCATTCAAGGAGATAGATCCCAATGATAAGTTACAACCGGTATGAATAAAAATAGTAGGAAACGATTGATAGGATAATCGAAAAAGAAGAGCATAAGGGTCTTACTCGATAGGGATTTCTTCTGACCATTGGAGGAGACAGGATTCATTGGTAATAAATGCATAGGTTTTCTGAGTTTCAAGTTTTGGGCACAGTTGATCCATTTAGGTTGCTGAGACGATAATTTCCTAGGTGAACTATGAAATATATCTGATAGAGACCTTCCTAACTAGGCGCAAACTTACCCTCAGGTTGAGACTAACCAGTGGCTTTTACCTTCCTTAGGATCAATTTTCCAGGTCTGAATGTCCTGTTCCTAGTAGTATTGAGCCATTTGTCATCGGCATGTGGCCATTCAAGTGGATGCGGATTTTCGTAGCTTTGGGTATAGATCTAGTTATTCTTGTAAGGAAAACTCATTTTGTTTTGTGACATATTGAGCTACTCAGAGCAAATGGATCCCTATCTCCATAGGTATGACAATCTCACTTCCGTATGCTAGATTGAACGGTATTTCATCGATTACCTTTCGAGATGTAATACAGTATGAGCAGAGGATATTATAAAATTATTCTGCTTATCATCTCTTGACTTCATCTAGCATTGTCTTTAGTCCTTGTAGGATTGTTCTATTAGTTATCTCAACGAGCCTATTGGTCTATGGATAGGCGATCGACGAGAACCTGTAGTCAATCTTGAACTTGCTGCAGAACTCTCAAAAACTAGCATTATCAAACTACTTCTCATTTTCCATGATGAGGACATGGGGTATGCCGAATCTAGTGATAATATGAGTTCACATGAATGATTAGGCTTTAGCTGTTGTTATCTGGGCTAGAAGTTCAGCTTCTGCCCACTTAATGAAATAATCGATCGCCACTATGAGAAACTTCCATTGTCTAGTGGTTGGTGGAAACACTCTGAGGATATCAATCCCCCATTAGGTGAATAGCTAGGGGCTTGTTATAAGACTGAGTTCGATTAAGGGCAGCCGTAAACCCGAAAAGAAACGTTGGCACTTATCATATCTCTTGATATAATTATCAGTGTTGGTTTTCATGGTAGGCCATTAGTATCCTTGGCATAGGACTTTGTGAACTAGATTTTGGGCCTCCAGGTAATTGCCACATATTCTTTTATAGATCTCTTGGAAGACATAGTTTTTTTCTTCTACGGTTAGGTATGGATGAGCGAAAAACTTTCGGTATAGGTTTCTATCGATGATTGCATGATGAGCGGCCTTTGTTTAAACTTGGTTACCTCTAATGGCAAATCTGAAAGATGGTCATGTTTCAGGGATACTTCTATAGGATTTTTCCAATTGGGAGATTGGTCCTTTGTGAGGATCCTTTCAGGTTCGTCTATGCTGGGATGCAATAAACTCTCGATGTAAACTATTTGGTTAGAGGTGACTAAATCTGATTTGGCTAGCTTAGAAAGTGTATCAGCCCATACGTTCTCTGAGTAGGGGATTTGTTAGATGTTGACTTTGTCTAGCTTGCTCGTTGACTTTGTCTGCTTGCTTGTCTTATGTAGTTTATTTAAGTATTTGGCCATGATCGGATCTTTGGTTATATAGACTCTTTCGATTTATTTGATGATCAATTGATTATCCGTAAACACTCTAACACTTCAGGCCGCCATGTTTACTATGATTCAGAGTCCCATCAACAAAGTTTTGTACTTCGCTTGATTATTGATGGCCCTGAAGTCAAAACAGAGGGTATATTCAGCTTTGAAATCATCCGGTCCCATTAGTATGAGCCCAACATCACTTTTTGAAGAATTTGAGGATTTGTCAACATATATTGTCTAGTCTAGCAGTGACCATTTGCCATAGATATGTAGACTCAGGATCGACCGAAATCGGAAGGGTGCATTCGAGAATGAAATCGGTCAGATCTTGGCATTTGATTGCAGGTCTTGATCAGTACTGAATGTCGAACTCGCCCAATTCTACACTCCACTTGACAAGGCGGTCAAAGCTATCTCTCTTTTGAAGGATTTGTTTTAGCAGTTGATCGGTAAGTACTATTATAGTATGAGCCTGGAAGTATGGCTGAAAGCATCTAGCTAAGACGATAAAGGGAATATGCTATCTTCTTGATTGGTTAATAGTTGACTTTAAATTCTTTGAATATCCGACTATTGTAATAAACTAGTTTTTGTACGGTTGAATCTTGTCTAGCAAAGACAAAGTGAAGTGCCTGACTGGAAATAGAGAGGTATAAGTATAGTTCTCACTAGGAGTCGAATATGAGAGTAATAGAGGGATCATGAGATATTCCTTGAATTGCTCTAAAGCTATTTGGCACTCGAGTGTCTACGCAAAAATCTAAGATCTTTTCAGAGCGTCAAAGATGAGTTTATATTTCTCCTCGACTTTCAACATAAATCGGCTTAAAGTTGATATTTTATTAGTGAGGCATTGTACCTCCTTTAACGTTTGGGGCAGTGACATGTCCGGTATGGTATGTATCTTTATGGTGTTTGTCTCGATTCCCCGATTGGTGATTATAAAATCCAAAAATTTTCCAGATGCAATTTCAAAGGTGCACTTTGCTAGATTCAATCATTTATTATAACGTTCTAGTGTCTAAAAAGTTTCTTCGAGATCGTTAACATGGGCCTCTGTATTAGTGTTCTTGATGAGCATGTTGACTATGTATGCCTCTACATTTCTGCCAAGTTACTCCTTGAAGACCTTATTGACCAACTACTGGAAGGTGGCCCCAGTGTTCTTCAGGTCGAAGGGCATAACTCAGTAGCAGTACATGCCGAAATCAATAATGAAGCTTATTTTTTCTTCATCTTGTGGTGCTATTTGTATTTGATTATAAATAGAGTAAGCATCCATAAATCTTAGAAGTTGATGTCCTAAAGAGTTGTCCACAGCTTGTCAATGTTAGCCAGTGGATAGCTATCCTCTGGGCATATCTTGTTGAGGTCAGTAAAGTCCACAAATATCCTCTATTTGCCATTGACCTTCTTTACTAGGACCATGTTGACTAGCCATTCAGGGTATTTCACTTCACAAATGAATCCAACAGTCAATAGTTTTTGGACTTCTTCTTGGATGGCCCATTGGTATTCTAATGTGAACACCCTCTTTTTCTGTTTAATCAGTTTATACTTGGCATAAACAATCAGTTTGTAGTCTATGACTCAAGAGTGAATACCTAATATGTCTTTGGAGGACCAAGCGAAAACTTTTGAATATTTGTGTAGACACTCAGTAATGGCTTCTCATAGGGGCACTATCAAGTTAGCTCCAATTCGAATGATTTGATTAGGATCATCAATTAGAGGGATCTCGATCACTTCTTCCACAAGTTTGGGTTCGGTCATTGGCTCAACATCATCTTTAAATTCTAGATTGACAATCGAAAAGTTCTCTTGTTTGCCTTCAGCAGCAAGGAGGGTATAAGGATCAAGGTCACTATGAATGGTAGTGATTCCTTTTAGTTTTCTGAACTTTATATTCATGTGTCTCGCGCTGAGTAGTACTTCTAGTTCTTCTAGTCTAGGGCAACCAAGGATGATGTTGTAAGGTGAAAATAGTTTTACTATATGAAATATGACTTTGGCAGTCACTTGATGGGGAGGAGTTTCCAGAGTTATGGTAAGGGGGATAGTACACTCTGGATAGATGCACTCGTTAGAAAGTTCTTTGAGGGATCCTATGGGAAGTTGAAAGTAAGATGAGTTGAAACCCATTTACTAGAATGCATCTTAAGTGAGGAGATCGTAGCCTGCTCCCTCATCATTGAGGATTCTCTTGAGAGTATAAGATTCTATTCTGATAGTGATGACCAATGGATCATTGCAAATGCGGTCAATTTTGATTGAATCATTGTCATGGAAGCTAATAACTGGCATTTACTCTTGATTGTTGTCATATTCAGAGCAGTGACAAAAGAAAGATAATACGTTTGTCTAGGAAGTTAGTCTATTTTCCATAGACAATGCCAATTTATTAAAAGAGGGTTTCCACTCTACAGATTTTGGCTCCTTTTGACTCGAAGGGTTGCTTGAGAGAATGCTTGAAACTTACAAAAGACATTTGGAGGGTGTTTTGGCAGAGAAAGTTCTGATGCTCAAGTCAAAAATATTGGTTTTTGAAAGGAATGAAACAGAATGAGAGTGAGAGAGAGAAAGCTGGTCTCTTTGTGTCTTATGTGTCAAGTGTTGGATCTCAAACAGCGTACTTGAGCTTCGGTGTATTGATGCCGCAAGAGTCGTGTACATTTAGAGTGTTATAACCCTAGTTTCTTTACGAGGAGTTCTGAAAATTTTAGGATTCCATAGTCAAATATTCAAAAGACTTGTGATCTTTATCATATAGAAAATTTGACGATGCGGAGAGATTTTTTTCTTTATTAATTAGATTTTGAGGGGTTTCCTTTTTTATTTAGTAGATACGTTTCGTGTTGAGATAGGAAACAATCATACATGTGAGATTTAGTCAACTGAAAAGTGAATTCGATCCATTTGTGAATTTAAAGATAACAAAGTTAAGAATTCTTTCTTTGATTTGAAAAATCAATCAAAATTTTTCCGCATGGCTTGCCAACATTCGATCCATTTGTTCAAAAATTGATTGGCTAGGTGTAAGAGGGTTTGAGTTAAGTGAGTGTAGAACTAAGTCATCTTCAAAGGAGAAGGTGCAGATTATCTACATCTTGGCATTATACTGATTTTGTAACTCTCATTACATAGTGGAAACTAGTTATCGCTGGACCCTGGCTTGCTGAGCTAGAAGATTGAATGTAGATACAAGGTCAAACCACTATAAATCAAACTTGATCTCTCTATCCCTATTCTTGAAATTTATGCACTTACATTTGCATATTTTATATAATTTGGTCTTAGATTTTACATCTTCGTTTCTACAAAATTTGCAGACATAAAAAAAGTAATGAAATTTTTGTCACATCTAGAGGTTTGGTTAAGTTATCATGGGAAATAATCTAGATTATGAAACTTTGTGTGAAATTATTACTATAGATGTGGGTTATATTCTTTTGGGGAGGTCTTGGTTGTATGATCATAACATAGAGTATCATACCAAACCAAATACTTACTCAGGGCAATAAAAAGTACACTTTGCATCCTTCTAAAGATGAAATAAAATAACTACTAATCCTTCAAAAAGTAGCACGAATAATGGTTTTCTATTTGTTGAAGAGTTTGACGTGGAGTTTAGATAATTAAATGTAGTGTATGCTCTGCTGTGTAAAGCTTTGAGTATGGATTAGATTGACTAATCTCCTTAAAAAGTCTAAAAAATTCAGCATTTGTTGAGGGAATTTGTTGATATAGTTGGTGATGATATACCATGAGAAGCATTAACATGAGGAGCATTTGATACCCTAAATTTGCTAATATAATGACAGGTGGAGTTACTAGTGAAGGGTTTGGTGCTTGAGAGCTTAAATTCATGCGCATGCCAGCTTTGTTTACTCTAGAAAAGGACAGTTCATAGAGAGTGCATGTGGACAGTCATGTAATTAATAAAATCACCATTAAATACAAATTTGTCATTCCTAATTTAGACAATATGCTTTACTAATTAGCTAGTTTTGTGTTGATTTTGAAAATTGATTTGAAAAGCAGATATCACAAAGTTAGGTTGAGGAATGGAGATGAATGTAAGATAATGTATATGGCTATATAGCCTTTATGAGTGGCTTGTGATGGTTTTTTAAAGAGGTGAAAAATGAGTACAAAACTTATCCACATTTCAGTCATATTGTTTCCAAATTGGAGGGGCCAATAGGACATGAACATTTGCTTATCGGTTGCATAAGAGCTATATGTTTAGAGGGAATCATTTGTGTATTCCAGAAGTTTCTTCATGTGAGCAGATTATGATGGAATTTCATCGAACTTTCATTTTTTGTTCCAGAACTTCCAATGCTTCTCATATTGCTAAGTTGCTTTTTAAGGAAGTTGTAAGACTACATGGTGTTCTCACATTTGTAGTTTTTGATAGAGATGTTAAATTCGGTGACACTATTGGAAGACTTTTGTGGAAGAAAATGGGGATTGAGTTAATGTTTTCTAACACTTGTTACCCACAAACAAATGAGAAAACAAAAGTGGATCAAAGTTTGGGAAATATGTTTGGCTATCTTATTAAAAATCATATGAAGAGTTGGGATTTGGTTATTCCTCAAGCTGAAATTACTTCCAATAGTTCAACAATTAAGATGACACCTTTAGAAGCTGCTTATTACTCAAGCCTCAACATAAATATGATTTCGTTTCATTGCCATTTTGAACGGCAGTGAGTGATGATGGAGAAGCTTTTGCTAATGACATACGACGAGTTCATGAAATAGTGAAGGTTGCCTTGAAAGCAAGCAACAAGAGTTATGCTAATTCAGCTAATTTACGTCGTCGAATTGAGTTTGATGAGGAGACTTCATTCTCGTACATTTAAGGAAGTTTTTCTAAGGGGACTTATCACAAGCTAAAATTGAAGAAGTTTGGGCCATATAAGGTGATAAAGAAGATAAGCTCTAATGCTTTTGTAATTAAGCTGCATTCAGATATACAAATTAGTCTAGCTTCGAATAATTTTGATATGTATCAACTTGAGGGTTTGTGGAAGATCTAGCTGAAATTTCATATCAGGTGCAGTAGCTCCTAAGGCTAAAGAAGCCACGTCTTACTAAGAAAACCAAAATAGGAGATTTTTGGTGAAATGGTTGGGTAGACCACCAAGTAAGAGTACTTGGATAGTTGAAGAAAAGCTCAAGTGGGTTGGTCTAAAAATGTATGATTTTATAGTATTTTCCTAGCAGGGGAGAATAGTGCAAGAGCTTTCTTATTATTTGAGTATTTTAGTTTTATTAGAAATTTGACTTCCAATGTCAATAGCTCAAGTATTAGAGCTCCCTCACTTTTATTCTCTATTCCCTGATTCAATATCACTTGGTTGCTTTATATTTTACCCAAAAACAAAAGAAAGAAATTTGATTTCCAATCATCTCTGAAAATTATATTGTTTTGACTAACAATTTCCCAATTTGTCTCTCTGCTTCTTGTTAGGTATCTTAATTTTCTCAAGAGCAGTTGCAACTAATAAACATGTATTATATAGTAATTTTAATTTTAGTCTAAAAATAGTAAAAATGATGATAATGCTGTCTAGAATATTGTTAACTACAAATTACTAAAATAGCCTAAAATTAGTTTTTCAATATATATATATATATATATATATATATATATATATATATAAAGCTTTTGTTTAAAAGAAAGAAAATTTAATTAAATGATAAAATTTCTATAGTTTCGGAAATTTCACTCATTTGTTAAAATATGTTATTTGCTATTATAGTTATTTTAAGACTCACAAATACCTTTATATCTAACATTTTCTTATTACTTGATTTGGATTTGATTTAAATTAGATGAAGAAGCATCCAACAAACTCAATTCCTTGTGGAAGGATTATTTATCTCACATCTATATATATATATATGGGATGTGTAAATATGTTGATAATATCTTTTTGTTCTTTGGATGGTTTGTGTTATCTTAATTAAACTTTTTTATTTTTTATTCTTATTTATCACTCATATCTAAAAATCTAACAAATCTAGTTTGAGCATGTATGAGGTTCAATTAACAGACTAAATATTCTTACACCTATTTTTTTCATTCTTAAAATTCGAATATGAGATTTTTGTTAAGAAAATTTAATGTTTATACACTAAATTAATAAGTCATAGGTAATAAAACCATATTCAAATAAACATTTTGTGGTTTTTTGGGTATAAGGAGATAGAATCAAATGAAATTAAATTAGAGAATGGAGAATAAAAACAAAAAAACTCTATTATTTGAGTTGTGTGAGGACAACACCTTTTGTGTTTCACTTTTTAACCCTACTCTCTTTGTATCTCCCAAGAGAAATTGGACTAGAAACTAAGCCCAATACCAACTGAACGTGCTTCATTGGAAGTCTAAATAGTCCAAAATCTTTTTGTCAACTTATAAGGATGCGAGACATTACTTTTTGTGTTTTTGCTTTTTGAAACTACTCCTCCTAAAATGAGAAAAGGACCTAAAACTAAGCCTAATTGGAAGCCAAATAAGCATTTGTCCAACTTTCAAGGCCCAAAAGTGAGACATTTTATCTAAAGAATCAAAGCAAAAATAGCTATGCAGGTTTCAAAGTCACGTTATCAGCACGAAGTCTTAACCAATTAAACTAATGGCCGTTGTGACTCTTGAGTGATTTTCAACTTTAATGGAGTTAACTTTATGTTGAAGGTGAGTTTGTCTCCACAGATCTGGCTCTTTATGACTCGAACGACTGATCAACAATAAACGTTAAAAACCTACAAAAGACCACCGGAGGGTACTCTAGCAGAAGATGCTCCAACACTCAAGTCAGTAAGAACAGTTTTGACTGGAAAGAAAAATAGACAGAGAGAGAGGGGAGTATTCGGAGTGTTACAATTCTAGTTTTCTTATAAGGGAATCTGGAGATCTCAGGATTCACCTATTTAAGATTTGAAATCATCATTGTTTAAGAAGTTTGAATATGCGAAGAGATTACTTCTCTTATCGATTAGATTCTTGAAGTTCTCATTCCTTATCTAGAAGATGCCTTTCATGTTTAGTTAGGAAATAAAAATCATAGTGAGATTTGTTCAAATATTTTCTTCCAAGCGATGTGAACCGTGGGTATTGGCCCCTTGAGGGTTCGATTGCTATCGGTTGAACGAAAGAGTGTATGCGATTGGTCTCACCAAACACATCCGCTTGGTTATTCCTTTGGTCCATTTGTTAGCAGATGTAAGGATTAGTCTCCCCGTGTTCGTAGATGTTAGGCTGAGTATATGGGTACCTGAATACCACTCTGACTATTATTGGATTATGTCTCATTATTTGCTCCTGATTCATGGTATCGATTCATAGAAGATGCGCGACGAGTGAAGTTTGCTTCAAGAAGTCGGAGGGATGTAAAGAGTGGCAACATGTATCCCTTAAGATCATACGAATCATCTTCAATTGATACGAATTTAAAGCGAATAAGATATGAATCTCCCATTTTCTTTAGCAATTCTGTTTTCCACTAGTGTTAATGCTTCCATTTACTTCTCACAATTTTTTGGGAGAACATTTCAACTACTCAAATAATTGAAGAGATTTCTTTTGCCTCTATAAATAGGGTTACTGGACATTACATTGCTTCAAGAAATCTAAGGTGTTTCCTCATGTTTGAGAGTGTTCTTCCCATAAGAGTTGATCTTTTTGAGGATCTTTTAATGAGGTACTTTGGCCTATGGAGTTCAGTAGTATAGATTATTTATGTTGTCATGAGATCTTATCAAGAATGGAGACTGTTATCATGAGACCTTATCATATCGTTTGGTTATCTAGTATCGTGATGGGTTTTATCCATGTCCCCTTTGGGGTTCTTTACTCAGATATGGAGATGTAAGAAAAATGGTCTCGTCTCTATCCAAGTAGAGTATGCTGTCCGACTAGGTGTTTTCTCTTGGTTGGGTGATTTAAGGGTGTTACAACGTGTAAGGACCCTGGATGCCTGAGATACATCCATTGGGTTTATTTGGGGCCATCTGCCACCCTCTTCACCCTATCTCCTATAGTCTTCTTATTTTGGTAGGGTTGCAGATTGTTGCATATAAGTTTCACTTACTATTTCTGTAATCTCCGGTGTTGAGGACTACTATTTGTTTTTCGTTGTTCTTCTCTTTATTGTTTTTGTAATCTCTAGTTTTGTCAAGTGACCAAGGCGATACAACCACTTATGTACTTCTTCTGATGTAATTGGTCCAACCGAAGGACTTATAAACTGTAATATGTATTCATTATATGGAAATAAAAGAGATTTGTTTTGTTTACTTACCTTCCATTGTGATTGTCTGGATTCCCTTTGTATATTTGTCTAGATAATATTGTTGTCAAACTACGCATGTTATTAACTCATGTGTGTAAATAACATGATGAGTTGTGTTTGCGCTTGTCTGATCAGCAAGAGTATGTATGCTCCATCTACTTATAGGTGTGGACTCAGTCAATGAGATGGATTCTTTCGGTAAGATGAGGCAACCAGAGCCTATTTGGTGAAACAACTATCTTTAGTAGGATAGGGCAACTAAGATCCGTTTCGGGAGATAGATTCCTTTAATAAGATAGGGTGACTAGGGCCTGTTTAGAGAGATAAATTCCTTCGATAGAATAGGTCGACTATGGCCCATTCGGGGAGACAGATCCCTTCGATAAAACAGAGTGACTAAGATCCATTCGGGGAGATAGGTTCCATCAATAAGACAAGGTAACTAAGGCCTATTCGGGAAGGTAGATCTTTTCAATAAAACAGGGTGACCGAGGTCTATTCAAGGAGATAGATCCCTTTGATAGGACAAGACGACTAAGATCCATTTAGAGTAATTGATCCCTTCGATAGAATAGGGCGATTGAGACCCGTTGGAGAGATTGATCCCTTTGCTAGGATAGGGTAACTATGGCCCGTTCAAGAAGATTGATCCCTTCAATAGAAGAAGGCAAATGAGGTCTATTCAGAAAGATGGATCCCTTCAATAGAATATGATGACTAAGGCCCTTTAGGGAGATTGATCCATTCGATAGGACAAGGTGACTAAGGCCTGGTCGGATAGATAGATCCTTTTGATAAGATAGGGTGACTAAGGTCTGGTCAGGGAGATGATCCCTTTGACAAGACAAGGCGACTAAGGCATGTTTTGGAAGACAATTCCCTTTGATAGGTGATAATCGATAAGAATAAAGCCATTAAAAGTCAATAGATAAGTGTATCGAAAGGAAAACTATGGGGAACTTATTCGATAGGAAATACTTTTGTTGATGGAGATGATATGGCCTACTGATAATAGATCTATAGATTCTCAATGTTCTTGGTTCGAGAGATAGCTGACTCATCTAGGTTGTTGAGAAGATAGGCCTCCGGGTGAACTATAGAGTGTATTAGATAGGAACCTTCCCAGTTGGGGGCTAGCTTGCCCTCGGACAGGAGTTGACCAATGGCTTCTACTTTCCTTAATACCAGATCGTCTGTTTTAAATGATCAAATCATAACTTTTCAGTTGTAGTACCGTATCATTTGTTGTTGATATGCGACCATTTGCAAGGATGCAGATTCTCGCAGCTTAGGGAGTAGATCTAGATACTCGCATAGAACAAATTCGTTTCGTTTAGGATCATACTAAGTCATCCAAAGTGAGTGGATTACGATCTCTGTAGGAATGACTGCCTTGCTTTCATATGTTAGACTGAATGGAGTCTCTCTGGTTGCCCTTCGAAATGTGGTACGTACAACCATAGTAAGTTGTGGAGCTTGTTTACCCATTGTCCTTTGGTTTCGTCTAGCATGGTTTTTAGCCCTTGAAGTATTATTCGATTGGTCATCTCTGCGAGTCCATTGGTCTATGGATGAGTGACTGATGAGAATTGATAGTCGATCTTGAGTTTGGTGCAGATCTCCTGGAAGTTGATATTGTCGAATTGTTTCCCATTGTTCGTTATGAATACATGAGGTATATCGAACAGAGTGATGATGTGAGTCCATACGAATGATTAAGTCTTTTCTGTCATTATCAGGTCTACAAGTTCAGCTCTTACTGACTTGGTGAAGTAGTCGATAGCCACTATAAAAAACTTTCACTGTCTAATAGCTGACGTCTAGGAAATACGAAAGACAAAGAAACAATGCCCATAAGATAAGGAAAGAAGCCAAATTTTTCGTCGACACTCTTCTTTAAAATTTGTAGCTCAGACAATTTTTGTCCTGCTTTAGGGAAGGTACTATTTGATCTGTAGGAAGATGATGCACAAGTGAGAGCATCACACTCTTCGACCGTACCCTTCACCCTTTTGTGATCACGGGAGATACAGAGGACCACCAAAGTAAAATATCAAATGGTTACATAAAATTTAAATATTTAAATATTGAAAATTTAAATTAAATATTAAATTCCAACACTAAATATTTAAACATAAAATAAACAAAAATATAAAAATCAGATTAAAATTATAATCCTTAATAATTTAATTTTAAAAAGCAAATAAACATTAATATTTAATTTAAAAATTTGAAAATAAAAAAGCATATAAATATTTAGTATTGTAAATCCATACAATATTAAACATATTAAATTAAAATAAAAAATTATATAACATTAATAATTATATAATATCTGAAAACAATTTTATCAAATATATAAATATTAATTAAAAATTAAAATATTTAATAAATTTATTTTGAAAAGCACATGACTACTAATATTTAATTTAAACATTTTAAATATAAAATATTTAATTTAAATATTTATATAATATGAAACGCTAAAATATTACAAAAATATTAAATATAGATTTAGAAGAAAAATCGCGTCTCAAAAACAAAATTTGGTTTTAAAAAAAAAAAAAGAAGAAGGATCCAAAATTAAAAAATAAAGGTCAAAAGAAAGAGGAAGGACTTGGTTGAAAAAAATAGACCTGGATGAAAAAAAAATGGATTGTATTAAAAAAAAAAAAAAAGTGAAATCAGGGTCCCAAAAAAAACCAGGCAAAAACGAATGGAGACAAAAAGTCGGAAAAAAAGGAAGGACTTGGTCCAAAAAACGAAAAGAATCTGGATGAAAAACATGGATTGCAAAAAAAAAAAAAAAAAAAAAGGTGAAACCAAGGTCTTAAAAAAAAAAATCAGGAAAAGAAAAAGATGGATCCAAATGAAAAAAAAAAAAAAAAGGTTGGAATGGCTTGATTTAAAAAAAATCTGGATGCAAAAAATGGATTCCAAAAAAAAAAAAAAAAGAATAGGTCACATACAGAGTGTGGTCAATCCTGGATGCCAAAAAATAAATAAATAAATAAATAAATAAATAAATAAATAAAAGGATTGTAAAAAAACAAAAAAAGAAGAAAAGGTCACATGCAGAATGTGATAACGTATTTGAATAACTATACTCGAACCGCTTTTACTTTAAACTTGATGAGAAAAAATGTCAAAAGGTTAGATAAGATATTATTCTATTCTAAATAATGATCGTTAATAACAGGTGAGATCATGAAGCTTTCCGGTTGGCTCCGATACGGGCAACCGGTACCCAATAAAGTGGTCTGAGGTTCAATTTATTTATATATTGTGATTTTATTAAGATTATAAAATTCGTGAAATTAATTTTGTGAAAATTAATTTTAAATTAAAATGATTTCCCCATAAATTTAAAAATAAAAATTTTATGAAAATCGATTTTAGAAAAAGACTTTAATGTTAATTGACTGCATCAAATGGCCACAAAAGCATTTGAGCAAAGAGTCCAAATCAATAGCAGGGTTCTAATATAATAATTAGATACTCTCAAACAAAAAATTAAAAATTAAAATAGAAATTATTTATATTTTTAATTTATAATTGATATTTTGTATTCGGTGAAAAGAGAAAAGATTTTTTTAAAAGATTTTTGGGTTGGAGTGGAATTGAAATCGCAAATAGCCTTGAGGCGCACCATGGAAGAGAGTGGAGTGGATGGTGGCATAAGCATCGTAGCCTCCACCATGTTGTCAATCAAACCCCCACTTTTCAAAAGTTGATTTTTAAAAAATTAATTTCGTATAATTTTTTTTAATTGATAGGGAAGCATTTCGAATGGTTTGAAATAGATTTCACGAAATCAACTTTACTAATTTTTACAAATCAATTTTCTTTTTTATAGTTTAATCATTAAAAAGAAAAAGTTCCATTTATTGGCATAAAAGGCCAACGAATTTAAGCTATGAATCGAAAGAGCTCTCCTATCATTTTGTATCTCAATTTTATTAGGGTTTTGTTTTATCATGTGTGTATTTTAATTTTACTAAAATTTATCTTATTATTAAGTATTTTAGTTTTAGTTTACTATTTATTAGACTTGTGGAAGGATGGATAGGGTTCAAGGATATGGTTGAAGATTTCCTTTTTCGGTAACCATGATTGAAGATTTTATTATAACCCTAGGTTAAATATATAGTTTCAAAACAAATTTATTTGGGAGACACTTTTCTATCATTATTTTAATTATTGAAAGTAGAGGTTTTGCTAACCCTATGTTTTTTATTAAATAGTTCGACTTTTATTATACTTGATTCCAACTTAATTCAATTGATTTTCTTGAATATCTCTTTCTATACTATGTTAGTTGTGGTGTTAGAGCTCAACTGGACTCTTGGTTGGGCGAAGTGGAGGTCAAGGACCAGGGAATCACAGTCTAGGAATAGAATTGACCATGATATGATTAAAGAATTGTCACATACAAATTAAACTCCTTTGCTAATCGAAAATTCTATTCTCTTAATAAAAAATCTTAAATTTAAATCTTGAGAATAAAAAAAAAAAATTGAGAGAGACAATCTCTTAATGAATTTTAAATATTCGAAATGGATTACTTGAACAAAACTCGGATATCAATCAAAATAAAAAAGAAAGATATCACATGCGATTTATGGTGCGGCCAAGTGAAAATGGAGGGCCCTGAATGCTAGGCCTAGGAGCAAATGGAGGGCCTAAAAGAGCCCACCACTACAAGTATCCTAGAAAGTAGTTATGCCAATGAAAATAATTATGGAGACGAGGAGTTGGACCCACAAATCATGTGGTACGAGGTGAATTGGAGGAACAGTAAGTGCATGCCCTAAAATTAATTTGGGTGGAATCAAGATTATTGTTGTCAATTTTTATGAGAAGATACATATGGAGGATTATTTGGATTGGGAAACTAATTTTGAAACTTGCTTTGAGTGGAAGCCCGTGGTGGAGCTTGGGATGACATGATAGTAGTTCTGTTATTTAACCTCGAATACACAGGAAAACATGCTTTAATGGTTAAAAAGCGTGTGTATGATGCAAGAAAGTGAGTGCCGAGAGGATGGATGGAGTAGCGCAACAGGGCTGATCTTATTTGTGATATTAAAACTAAACAAATAGCCTATTAAAATTATTGTAAAGCTTTTGTGCCAGTGAGGCTGGTGGAATGGAAACATGGGCAATATTAAAAGGAGTGGCAAGGATAAAGGATTAAGGAAAGATAGGACTAGAGTAGTACAGGACCAAATGTTTCTAAGCCTAGCTATAACTATCAGATTGGGTGCTTTAGTTGTGGAGAGAAACACACTCAATCGGTTTAGAAACCTTAGAATCCATGAACAAGTAATATAATCCAAAAATCTTCCCAACAAATTATTTGAATCAATAAAAAATAAAGACCTCAACCCTTACCTTAAAGAAGAAAGAACCTAAGGTATATAACTTTAAACTTGTTTCTCACTAGAACAAAAACCTTGGTATAAAGATGAATTGAATGACGCTACAATTTAGGTGGTTCAAAATCTAAATTGATAAATCAAAACACTAAATAAGATTTCTATATTGAATAAGTTCAAAAGTTCTTAAAAGAATAAGACATATAAAAAATCTCACAATTTCATTAATTCTCTCAAAAGTTATATTTTATATAATATGTAATGACCTATTTATAAACTAAAAGTAAAAATTAAATTGATAACTAAAAATTTAGTAACTTCTTAAACAATAAAAAAATAAAAATAAAATATAAACTATAAAGAAAAATTAAGAAACTAAATAAACCAAACTATTTTGATAAAGTTTTGCTACTATTTTTCTTTATTTTCGTCCTCTCTTCGTCTTGAGTAGTTTTAGACTCTTTATTCTTCCAATTGAGTTTATATGAGCATAATTAAGACATTTTTTGGTTCTTCAATCATTTACACTCCAATTTCTTGTTGCAAAACATTCTGAATTAAATTATTCAGTATTTTTTAAAACTTTTTAACTCGAACCTTTGTCACCAGTCTAACTGAAATTTGACTTAAATCTTATGAATTCCTTATGGTCTTGATGACCTCATCATTCCCCCCTCTTGAAAAGGATTTTTCCGTAAATCATCACCTACGTCAAAAGAATTCAAATCAGTAATATTGAAGTAGCACTAACATTATACTCACCTAGTAAATTAAGTCTGTAAGTATTGTTGTTGATTCATTCTAGAACTTGAAAATGACCATCTCTTTGGGATAACCATTTATAATGTCTTTGTGTCAAAAATCTTTCTTTTCGCATATATAACCAAACCCAATCACCGGGTTCAAAAATCCGCCTGTGACATCCCTTGTTAGCTTGCTTGATATATTGTTCGGTTCTCCTCTCAATGTTGACCATACTTTCTTATGAAGTTGTTTTACAAATTTTGTCTTTTTCTTACCATCTAAATTCATTTGCTCAGAAATAGGTAATGGTAATAAAACCAAAGGAATTAAAAGATTAAAACCATAAACAATTTTAAACGGTGAGAACTTAGTAGCAGAGTAAACAATACGATTATATATAAACTCAACATCTGACAAATATTCTTTTCAAATTTTAATATTTTTACTAATAACATCTCTCAACAAAGTGGATAAAATTCTGTTGACTATTTTTATTTGATTATCAGTTTTGAGGATGACAAGTTGTTGAAAATTAAAATTTTGTTCTTAACTTTCTCCATAACGTCTTTCAAAAGTAACTCAAGAATTTAGCATCTCGATCTGAAACAATTATTCTCTCCCTAAAGAATAAATTCATAATATGAGAAGCATCATTAGACTTATGATAAGAAATAAAATGAATCGTCTTAGAAAACCGATCTATAACCATAAAAATCAAATCCCATCTATATCTATTCCTAGGTAAACTCAAAACAAAATCTATCGAAATATCAATTCAAGGTAAACTAGGAATAGGTAGAGGTGTGTAAAAACCATTAGGTTGAACCCTATATTTAGATTGCTTATAGGCAATGCATCTACCACAAAATCTCTCAACGTCTCACTTCATGTATAGCCAATAAAAGTGTTCCTATAAAATAACCAAGATTTTAGAAACTCTAAAATGTCCCAGTAACCCTCCACTATGAGATTCCCAAACTAACAAATCTCTCAATAAACAATTTGGTACACATAACTTATTTTCTCTAAACAAAAAGTTCTCATGCTTATAGAACTTGCCATATGCAGATTTTTTACAAGCACTGTAGATTTTTCCAAAATCGTGGTTATCATGATAAAATTCCTTAATATGCTCAAAATCAAAAAATTTAATATCAAGAGTAGAGATTAAGGTATACATATGTGAAAGTGCATCCGCGACTATATTTTCCTTACCATGTTTATACCGGATGACATAGGGAAAAATCTCAATAAATTCCATCTATCGAGTGTATCTCTTATTCAGCTTGTATTAACTTTTCAAATGTTTCAAGAATTCATGATCCATACGGATCACAAATTCTTTCGGTCACAAATAGTGTTGTCATGTCTCCAAAGCTCGAATGTACAATTTTTTGTTATAGGTCGGATAGTTAAGTGCAGCTCTGCTTAACTTTTAGCTAAAGTATGCAAGTAGTCTTTTATCCTGCTTAAGAATAGTGCCTATACCCAATTGGAATGTAACGTTCTTCTTGATGACTTGTGTAAGCGGTGCAGCGATGGTGTTAAAATCTTTCACGAACCTTCTGTAAAGACTAGCAAGCCCATAAAAACTTCTAACATCATCTATTCTTGAGGGGGTCGGCCAATCTTGGATGGCTTTGATCTTCTCTTTATCAATTTCGATACCTTTAGCACTCACAATAAAACTTAGAAAAACAACCTTGTCGATACAAAATAT
The DNA here is from genome assembly GCA_037126225.1 of Dillenia turbinata. Classification (NCBI taxonomy): domain Eukaryota; kingdom Viridiplantae; phylum Streptophyta; class Magnoliopsida; order Dilleniales; family Dilleniaceae; genus Dillenia; species Dillenia turbinata. Next base: position 20,632,957 of record JBAMMX010000009.1, on the reverse strand, counting down.
ACACTTTTTGAGATTAGTATATAACTTTTCATTTCTAAGCACATTTAAAACCGAATGCAAATGTGAGACATGATTATGCAAGCCTTTACTATAAACTAAAATATCATCAAAATAAACAACTATGAATTTACCAATGAAAATACATAAAACATGATTCATTAAGCGTATGAATATACTAAGAGCATTAGTTAATCCAAAAGATATGACTAATCATTCATACAATTCATATTTAGTTTTACATACTATTTTCCATTCATCTCCTTCTTTCATGTGTATTTGATGATACTCACTCTTAAGGTCAATCTTAGAAAAGACACAAGCACCATGCAATTCATCCAACATGTCATATAATCGAGAAATAGGGTGTTGATATCTTACCGTTATATTGTTTATGGCTCGGCAATCAATATACATTCTCTATGTTTTATCTTTTTCAGGCACTAAAATCACTAGAACTGCACATGGACTTATGTTTTCTCTTACATATCCCTTTTCCATAAACTCTTCGATTTACCTTTGTAACTCTTTCATATCTTCAAGATTGTTTCTATATATTGGACGATTTGGAGTTGATGTACTGGGTATGAAATCGATTTGGTGTTCAATCCCTCGGATAGGTGGCAAACCTTGGGATAGTTTTTCGGGAATCACATCTTCAAATTCCTGCAATAGAGAAATAACAGCACTAGGCAAAGACGACTTAAGTTGGTCAGTACTTAAAAAGTTTTTTTTGTACATAAATACAATCATTGGCTATTTAGAGAGCATTACTCACTTAACCTCTATAACACCAAAACTACGGTGCCCGTACTAGTTTTTTATTCATGAAATTTAATAAAATATTTTTTTCAATTTATATATATATAGAGAGAAATTTTTAATTTTATTGATTTTCGATTTTGGGGTTTTTAAATTTAATTTTTGGTATATTTCAAATACCGTTTTTGGGATTTGTAAAATAAGGTTAGTATAAAAATATATATATATGTAAATAATTATTTATTTATTAATTTATTTATTTACTCAATTAGCTATTTATAAAAATCTATTTATATAAAAATATATATATAAATAATAATAACAATAATAATAATAGTAAAAAAAAAAAAAAAACGGGTTAGGATTAGAAAACCCTAACCCTTTTCCCATTCTCTCTCCCTCTCTCTCTTTCTCCCGCCGCCGCTCCCTCTCCCTCCGCCTCCCTCTCCTCAGCCGCAGACGGCCAGCCACTCCGCCACCCACGGCCGTCGCCACCACCCGCAGCAACCACCGATCACTTCTCTCTTTACCTTCCCCTCGGTCTCACTCTCTATCGCTCTCTTTCCCTCTCTATCCCTCGCGGTCTCGCGATTCACTCTCCCTTACCCTCGATTTCGTACCGCCGCTGGCCACCACCACCAACCGTCGCAGCCACCGCTCATCCTCTCCACCATCTCCATCTCTCTATCTCTCTCCTTGCGCGCGCGCGCTGAACGCTGGCCCCAACGCGCGATTGCTCGCGCGGCGACAGCCCTCCTGCGCGCGCTTCAGCACGCGATAGCCCTTCTGCGCGTGCTTGCCGCTTCCCCGCCTCGCGTGCCTTCTGCCACCTACGAAAGCCCCAACCGAAAGCTCTAGGTCGACTGTGCCTTGTCCACTGCAAAGGTAAGATCAAACCCTAACCCAAATTCTAGGGTTTCGATTCCTTGGTGATTTATACTAAATTTCTGACTTTTGTTTCGAATTGGAAGTATTGTAGGTTTCGGACTGAATCGAATGTCGTACGGACGTTAGGGTTTTGGACCGCAGAAAACCCTAGGTGAGGGATTTCTAACTGATTCAGTTAATTTAATGCATTTAGGGTGAAATTAGCATAAGGTAGTGTTGTATAGGTTCAGGATGTACGTTAGATTCGATTAGAACACATTGTTTGACATTATATGTTATTATTTAGGTTAAGTATAGAATTTTATATGAAATTGAGCCGTTTCGGATGATAGAATTGAGTTAAATTGATTTAAATGATTTCACTTAGAGTTTAATTTGACATATGTATGAAAACAGTCAAAATTTGGGATTTTAGCCTAAGGATTGGTGCGTTGTTTTACATTATAGTTGGTGTTGCATATAGGTAAGTCAAATACAATTTCTATATTATGAAAATAGGCTTCAATACCTTGAAAATGACATATGGGTTGAAGAAATCGGATGTGAATTGAAAAGTGTATGAATTTTCAAAGATTTTTTCTAATTTATAGGGAATTTATGTATTTAGACGTGTTTTCGATTTTGAACGATTTTAGGTTTGAATTTAACTTGATTTTGATTTGATTAATTACTTATAAATGGAATAAAAATTGATGACATTGGAGTTTATTCAAAAATTGGAGAATTAAGGTTTGTACAAACTTAGGGAAAATGATAAACCCTAAGAATAATTGGAAAATTTGATGATTTATGTGATACTTTGATTAGATTGATCTTGTTGGAGACTCGAGGAGTCGAATTGGTTTGATTGTGGAAATAAGGAGTGATTACCCTCCCTGACAAGTGAGTGGGACCCTAATCTCTTGCATGAAATAGTGAAACCTGATTTTATCTTGTTTTTAAATAAAACATGCTTTTGATATGCATGATCTCGAAGTATGAAATTTGAAATTTAAACCTGTTTTGTGATTATTGGAGTGTCATACTTATGTTTTCTATGATTATGCATCTATGTTGAAATGAAATAAACTTGTGTCATTACTTGAAAATTTGATAAGTTTCCTTTTCTACCATTGCATCGGTTATTGATTTGAAATGATTTTGATGAAATTGTATTGGTACACGGATTTGAAATGTTTTGACCACTTGTGATGATATGGTTCTTATCTGCAGGACGTTGTGCCCTTGTGATACTGTGATGATGACATTGATGATTCCGTAGCTACGAAGGGACTTTGTAGAGGCACGAGTTGCCCGGATACGCTTCTGCAGGAGGTATCCGCAAACGTCCAGTTATATTTATTCATAGGCGTGGCCGGTTGAACCCACATCGGGGGAGGACGTGTGTGACGCCACCGTCTAGCACCGGGCGGGGTCCTATTTGACGAGACTGGGTAAGCAAGGAGCTAAACCCACGGCCAACATCGGGGTAGAGAGCTACTTTTGAAACACTTTGCATAATAACACCCCCGATGCGCCTATCCTTGGTCATGGTAGACCTTTGCCAGGATCCTTTCGGCCAACTCTATGATCTACTTGATTTTTTTAAAATGGATGCATATATGTATGATATTGTGTGATTGAATAAATAAGTTCATTTTATTGAACATATCATAATTTATTGCGAAACTTGAGTTATTGTTTACGAATAATACTATTTGACACTCCAATATTTACCTACACTATTAGTACTTGAGATTAATCCCCTCACTCACTGAGTATCCTCCCATAGATACTCACCCCTCTTCTTTCCTACCCCAGACAAGATTTTTGTGCTGGAGCGAGATTTCAGAATATAGAGTTTGGGTGTACTTGGTGTTCAGGAAGGTGAGATCTTAAGTTTAAATTGAAAGATGAATTTTGTATTTTATTTCGACCCTGCGGGGTCTTGTTGAGGTCCGTAGTTGGCCGTGTACTTATTTTGGGATGACTGTATAAATTATGTATATTTATTTGCGAAACTCTCATATTTCATTTGCATTGAGGCAATTGTACGTATTTAAACGTTACTTGGGAAATTTGTTATACATTTGTATAAATTTAGGTCCGCTCGGTGTAGCGGCTGCTCATGCTCTAATTGGGCATGACAGTAGAGGTCTGTGGTTAAGATTGTTGATAGTTTATTTAGCTTGGCGTTGTCATGGATGTCTGCTGTGGTTGGTGGGTTGTTGTGAGGTCGGGATGGTCCTTTTATTTTAATTTCAGGATGATTTTGTATTTTTACAGGTATACAGGTTTATTTGTACATGAGAGACCTCCGATTTATGGGGAGGTTTTGCTCGATTTTCTGTAGAAATACAGCCGGCATCCAAGGCAACGGGCGGCTGTTCACGATTCCCGGTTTGGGGCGTGACAACCTCACTTATTTTGGCATAAAAATTCTTTTGTTTTCTCTCTGATTTTATCTCATTAGCCGAACTTTTCTCTCTTTTCTCTTTCTCATCAAATTTGACCTCTCTCTCTTCTTTTCTCTCTCTTTTTTTTGTTCTCTCAACTTATTTTGATCTCTCAGTTTCTTTTGTTCGCTTAATTTTTGCAATCTCACTTGATCTTCATAGACTTGTGTTGGTTTTATCAGAATGAGAATGATTTTTCATTGATTAAACATGATAGAATACTTGTTTGTAAAGTCGTCATGTTGCATATATCGATCAAATTGTCAAAACCTTCCTAACAAAATATACCCAGCCTACATTGACACCATATCACATAACACCCTCATCTTTATATTTTCCAATTCGGAATGGAACAATAACTTGCTTTATAACCCTCACTTCTTCACTATCATTCAACCATTGTAACTTGTATGGTTGAGAATGTTTAGTGGTTGGCAAATTTAGCTTTTCTACTAAAATCATACTCACAATATTAGTAAAACTACCACTATCAATAATTAAAATACATACCTTATCTTTCACATGACAATGAGTGTGAAAGATATTCTCCCGTTGTACTTCTGCTTCATCCCCTCTGGCTTGTAAGTTTATGACGTAGCATGTAATTAGTGCTAACATCTCACCGTGTTCAATGCCATACTCTTCATCTCCGATGGTAACATCTTCCAATGGTGGAATATAATTAATGTCATCTTCATCTTCAGATTTGATTATACCTTTTTTCCGAATCACCATAACTTATTTATTTGGACATTGGTTAGCTATATGTCTCCTTCCCTGATACTTGAAATGTTTAATCTTACTAGAACGAGTTGAAGTGGAAGCCACTTTACCTTGAGAAGTTGTGCTGGAGGCAGTTGGTTTATATTCAAACTTAACTTTAGAGATGACTGAATTTTCTTCTTTCTTCGGGTAGCTCGTTTTCCTAGATATTACATTCGAAATCTGTGGGACTGGTCTTAGCCGTAAGTTGCCTCTCTTGAGCTGCCTCTTAACCTTGATTGCCACATGTACTAAATCCTCTAACTCCACATAATGGTGAATCTCGATCGTATTGGCAATCTCTCAATTTAAACCATTCAAAAATCTAGCCATCGTCATCTCTCTATCTTCTTCCACATTAGCTCTAATCATAGCCATCTCCATCCTTTTGTAATACTCATTTACGCTTTGGTTATCTTGGTGAAGACTGTGCAACTTGAGATATAAATCCTTATAGTAATGACTCGGCACAAATCGTCGTCTCATCACCCTCTTCATCTTATCCCAGTTTCAATAGGTCGATCCTCATTTCGCCTTCTATTGATGTACAATTGATCCTATCATACAATTACACAATCAGTAAACTCAATAACAACAAGTTTTACTTTCTTTAATTCGAAATAGTTGTGACAATTAAAAGCTAATTCAATCTTTTTTTCCCACTCAAGATATGCTTTGGGATCACTTTTATTTTGAAACGACAGAATTTTCATCTTGATACTATTTAAATTATTGTCTACTCGATTCTTAACTTCTCTATCCCAATTAAGTCTCCTATGACTACCCACTGACAACCTATCAAATTCCTCTTCTAACTCATCCCTTTCAAACTCATCCACAATTTCAGTTTCCCTTTGATGAAACCTATTCCTTCTTGAAGGGTTCAACCCTATTGATGATTGTTCACTTTTGGATTCCTCTTCTACCCTATCCAACCTTTCACGTATAAGATCTAACTCTCTCTTCATCATCTGTCTTATCTCCCCTATAAATTCTTGTAATTGTAGATTCGGCCCAACGTATGGTTGAACCTCATCACTTATGTTATCTTTTTGATTTTGAGACATGATTGGAATCTACAAGACAATGTTAGAATAAAATAGGAAAGAACCTCACCACACTCCCTCACGTGTTTCACTCAAAAATAATGATTCACTCAAATTCACTCGTGTTTCACTCTTTGAATTTCACTTTTATCTCTAATGAATTCTCTCTTGCTTTTTACCACTCTTCCTCACTTAGTCAAGTTCTTTATTGAACTCGAGAATTCAACTCAAAAATAATTGTCATATGAAATTCAAAGACTTATATAAAAAAAAATATTAATAAGAAGCACAAAGAAAAAAAGATCAAGAAAGAAAAAAAAAACAGAAATCAGGAAAGCTACAAATTTCAAAAAATTCCAATTTAAAAGGAAACAAATAAAAAATGGAACAAATAAGAAGGAGAGCAAATAAGGAAAGCGATTAAGAATGAAAAACAATTATAGAAAATTTTGAATTTAGGAAAGTACACAAATTTAGAAAAGTATACAAATAAGAAAATATTTCAAACTTAATCAAAAAATTTTAAAATTCTAATTCAAATTTGGTAATAACACTTTAGAATTTGCTAAATTTGAACAAGATTACAAAATGAAAAATTAACAATTTTGTAAAATTTGGAAGCTGACCCTTTTTTTCACAGCCTCTTTTTTTGTGGGCCCTCTTCTTTTTTTTGGGCTCTACTTTTTTTTTTTCACAACATCTTTTTTTTTTTGCCCTTCTTGTTTTTGCCTCTTTTTTTGGCCCTTCTTTTTTTTTTGTACGACCTTTTTTTTTTTAACGGCCTCTCTCTTTTTTGAACTATGGTAGTAGAAAATAAAGAATGAAATATACCAAAAATAATAAATAAGCCAACGAATGAAGAATTTTGATCAAGATGATGAATCGAGATTGGAATTATAGTTTTAAGACACAAACAAGAACAAAAGAAAAAAAAATAAAATAAAAATAATTCGAAGGAAAAAAAAAGTTTGGATTTACTCTGATACCAACTAACATGAATCTAATGGGTATAGAAACCCTAGAATCTATGAACAAGTAATATAACCCAAGAATCTTTCCAACAAATGATTTGAACTGGTGGAAAATAAAGAGCTCAACGCTTGTCCTAAAGGAGAAAGAATCTAAGGTATATGACTTTAGACCCGTTTCTTATTAGAACAAGAATTTTAGTATAAATATGGAATGAATGACGCCACAATCTAGGTGGTTCAAAGTCTAGATTAATAAGTCAAAGAACTAAATATGACCTCTATTTTGAATATGTTCAAAAGTTTTCAAAAGAATAAAACGTGTAAAAAAATTTTACAATTTTATTAATTCTTTCAAAAGTTGTCTCAAAAGTTGTATTTTATAAAATATGTAATGGTTTATTTATAGATTAAAAGTAAAAATTAAATTGGTAACTAAAAATTTAATAACCCCTTAAACAATTAAAAAAATAGAAAACTAAAATATAAATTCTAAAGAAAAATTATGAAGTTAAATAAATCAAACTATTTTGACTAAGTCTTGCTGCTATTTTTTTTTTTTTTTAGTTCTCCCTTAGTCTTGAATAGCTTAGACCCTTTATGTTTCTAATTAGGCTTGTATGAGCATAATTAAGATCTTTTTTTATTTTTCATTCATTTAAACTCCATTTTTTTATTATAAAACCCTTTGAATTAAATTATTCATGATGGAGGTGGGTTATGGCTCCTCACATCGTCTTGTCCGGTTAGGGGGCTGACTTTTGCTTAATTGATCGGCTCGATGAATCATGATCGGTTAACGGGACGACTGAGGTCCTTTCATTAGGTGAACCCAAACAATTAAGGCCTTTCAGTGAATTGATCGGGGCGACTTTGACCCTTCGTTAGATCGCTGTGGGGGGCGTTAGACACTGATCGGTGGGTGCTTCTTGTGGGCCTTTAGAGAATTGACTTTTTTTGTTTGGGTTTTGGTTCATGTCCCATCACTTACCCCCCAAATTATGGCTTTCTTGGAAAAAAAAAAAGTCATAAGTGAAGGTCTGTGAAGCGTGTTTCGTACATTATGAATGCATAGGAACACTCGGTCCATTCTGATTCGTCCGCCTTGTATATTAGGAATGCGAGCTTGTTCCTTCATGTACGATTTTCTTCATAGGGAACCAAGACAATTTACTCTTGGAATTTATGATTTGTATTTGTGCTGATCCGTTTCAGCTTCTTCGAATTAATTGAGGCTTTTCCTTCTTATGGTTATAAACGCATTCACTTTCTCTCGCAGAGGATCGTTGGTCTTCCTTCTTGGCTGTTTGGTGGAGAATGATTGTTCTTGAGGGTCGACATCGTAGCATGCAATGCTCCATGGTTAGGGTGATTCCTGCTGGAATGAAATCTCATTAATGAAGAGGACTACTGGAATGGGATCTCATGGTTGGTGGAGAATGATTGTTCTTGAGGGTCGGCATTATAGCATGCAATGCTCCATGGTTGGGGTGATTCCTGCTGGAATAAGATCTCATTAATGAAGAGGACTACTAGAATGGGATCTCATTATGTTAACCATTCATTGGTTATTATGATCTGATTCCTTGCCACCTAGGTGATATATTTTGTACCGCCTTGCATTGTTTTTTTCTAGTCAGTCCTCACCATCCAGATGCAGTGGGGGTGTTTCTCACACTGTCTTTGGATGGGTAAGTCGAGCCTGGGCTGCATTGGGGGTGGCAAAACCCGGGCTCGTTTTCTCTAGTCCCTAGCATTACATTTTTGCATTGTTTATTGGGATCATGTTCCCCCTTTGGTTTTTGGAACATTTCCTTGGTCCATAACGATTGCTGAGCACTGCTTGTAAAAGGGCATCTCTGTGTATTCCTCGTAGTGTAACTAGCCCACCTTAGTAGATTGTGTATGTTTTCTTGTAACCGAATATGCTATTTCGCACAGGTGTAAATGAAAAAGTTATGCTTTACTTAGTTGAGTTCTGCCTTTTCTCTTTTCTATTTCTCATCCAGTTGCATACCTTTCTTCAATCTTTGTCAAAGTGGATTGGTAGGTGCTGGACGACTGAGACCCTCCTAGCGATAGAGAAAACTTTAAATTGTGGGTCGCGTCCACCCGTCCAGGGAGTTACATCCCCTATTGACAACGCATTCGATCGGTAAGGGCTGGATGACTAAGGCCTTCCTTGCGATAGAGAAAACTTTAAGTTATGGGTTGCGTCCACCCATCCGGAGAGTTACATCTCCTATTGACGATGCGTACGAACGATAGATAGTGGGCGACTAAGTCCCTCCGAGCGATAGGAAATCTCAAATGATTGGGCCGCGTCCACCTGCCCGGAGAGTTATATCCTCTGTTGACGACGCGTACGATCGATAAATACTGGGCGACTGAGACCCTCGAGCGATAGGAAATCTCAAATGATTGGGTCGCATCCACCCGCTCGGGGAGTTACATTCCCTATTGACGATGTGTACGATCGATAAATACTGAGCGACTGAGGCCCTCCGAGCGATAGGAAATCTCAAATGATTGGGCCGCGTCCACCCATCCGGGGAGTTACATCCCCTATTGACGACGTGTACGATCAATTGATACTGGATGACTGAGACCCTCCGAGCGATTAGAAATCTCAAATGATTGAGCCGCATTTACCCACTCGGGGAGTTACATCCCCTTTTGACGACTAGTGTGATCGATAGATACTGGGCGACTGAGACCCTCCGAGCGATAGGAAATCTCAAATGATTAGGCCGTGTCCACCCGCCCGGGGAGTTACATCCCCTATTGACGATGCGTACGACCGATAAAAGTTGGGCGTCTGAGACCCTCCGATAGGAAAAAATTGTTGTTAAGAAAATCCTCCTGGTTGTCGGATAGCGCTGAGACTCATTGATAATATATGCGTAAGTCTTGGGTATCGCCGATCCGTCCAGGTTGTCGAGTTGGTACGTTCCCGGTCGAACTTCGGAACGTATTTGACATGGACCCTCCCAATTAGGGTCGAGCTTACCTCCAAACTGCTGTTGACCTATAGCTTCTACTTTTCGCAGCACCAATTCTCTAGGTTTAAACGTTCGGCTTTTAACCCTTCAGTTATGATATCTGGTCATTTGTTGTTGATAGGCCGTCATCCGTATTGATGCAGATTCCCGTAATTCTGGAAGTAAATCCAATCTTTCTCGTAGGACGAGTTCATTTTGCCCGGCAACATAATGAGCTACTCGGAGCGAATGGATGCCTATTTCTATAGGTATGACCGCTTCACTTTTGTAAGTCAGACTGAAGGGCGTTTCTCCCATTGCCCTTCGAGGGGTAGTACGATATGACCAGAGGATGCCAAAAAGTTTCTCAACCCATCGTCCCTTGGCGTCATCCAACATTGTCTTAAGTCCTTGTGGGATTGTTCGATTGATTACTTTGGCCAGTCTGTAGGTTTGTGGGTGAGCGACCGATGAGAATCTATGTTGGATTTCCAATTTCTCACAAAACTCCTGAAAACTCTGATTGTCAAATTGTTTTCCGTTATCTATGATAAGAATGCACGGTATACCGAACCGGATAATAATGTGAGTCCATATGAAAGATTAGACTTTAGCGGCCGTGATCTGGGCTAAAGGTTCGACTTCTACCCACTTTGTAAAGTAGTCGAATACCATAATCAAGAATTTTTGCTATCCTGTGACTGGAGGAAACGGTCTGAGGATGTCCATCCCCCACTGAGCAAACGGCCAAGGGCTGGATATCGGGTTAAGCTTGGTGGAGGGTAATCGAGGAACCGATGAGAAGCGCTAACATCTGTCGCATCTTTTAACATAGCTATCAAAATCGACCTTCATGATTGGCTAGTAGTATCCTTGTCGAAGAGCCTTGTAGACTAGCTTTCGGGTGCCCAGATGATTGCGTGAATTTCTCGAAGGACATAGTTTCCTTCTTCGAGAGTTAGGCATCATAGATATGGGTGAGTGAATGACTTGCGGTATAAGACCTCGTCGATTATGGCATAGTGTGCAGCCTTTTGTTTCAGTTTTATTGCTTCCCCTAGGGATTCTGGTAAGCAATCGTGTCTTAGGTAGTCTTCTATAGGGTCTTTCCAACTAGGCGGTTGATCGACTGGGAGGATCTCCTTAGGATCATCGATATTGGGATATGACAAGCTTTCAATATACACTGTTCGGCTAAAAGTGACCGAATCGGAACTAGCCGGCTTCGACAGGGTATCCGCTCACACATTCTCTAAATGAGGGATCTGTTGAATGTCCACTTTGCCTAACCGATCCATCGTCTTGCGCAACTTACTTAAATATTTCACCATGATGGGGTCTCTGCTTTCGTAAACCCCTTTGACTTGCTTCACGACCAACTGACTATCCGTAAACACCCTGACATTTCACGCTCCCATATTGGTGGTGATCTGGAGGCCCGTTAACAGGGTTTCGTACTTAGCTTGGTTGTTAGTGGCTTGAAAATCAAAGCAGATGGCGTATTCTGCCTTAAAATCATTTGGTCCCACCAATATGAGTCCGGCGCCGCTTCCCGAGAAATTTGACGATCTATCGACGTGGATAGTCCATTCGGGGTCTGTCAGTTCTTCTTGATAGCTAAGAAGTTGCCCTTCAGACACTGTGGACAAGGTGCACTCAAGGATAAAATCCGTCAATGCTTAGCCCTTTATAGTAGGTCGGGGTCGGTATTAGATATCGAATTTGTCTAGTTCCACGCTCCACTTGATGAGTCATCCTGACGTATCTCTCTTCTAGAGGATCTCTTTCAGCGGTTGATTGGTGAGTATGACGATGGTATGGGCCTGGAAGTATGGCCGAAGGCACCTTGCTGAGACAATCAAAGCGTAGGTTATCTTCTCGATCGGTTGGTAGTTGATTTCGGCATCTTTCAATATCCTGCTGATATAATAGACCGGTTTGTGGATGGAGGACTCCTGCCTCACCATTATGAAACAGAGTGCTTGTTCAAAAACAGCCAAATATAAATAAAGTTCCTCCTCGGGAACGGGTCGCGAAAGCAACGGTGGTTGCATCAGATATTCTTTCAGTCGTTCGAAGGCCGCTTGACATGCGGGCGTCCATAAAACTCAAAAGTTGGTGACACGAGGAATTATCTATGAGCTTATCAATGTTGGGGAGTGGATAACTATCCTTCGGACATACTTTATTGAGGTCGGTGAAGTCCATACACATCCTCCACTTGCCGTTAGCCTTTTTCACCAAGACTATGTTAGCCAGCCATTCAGGATACTTGACTTCACGGATAAATCATGCTGTTAACAACTTTTAAACCTCTTCCTGGATGGCGCGTTGACGTTCGAGGGCGAATACCATTTTCTTCTGCTTAACCGGTCTGAAGTCAGGATTGATGGTCAGTTTATGGGCTATAACTGATGGGTCTATGCCAAGCATGTCTTTTGGAGTCCATGCGAAGACTTTCGAGTGCCGTCGTAGGTAGGCGACTGGGGCCTCTCGTAAGGTAGGTGACAGATTAGCTCCTATCTTAACCGTTTGACTGGGGTCATTCGTTAGAAGGACCTCGGTTATTTCTTCGCCTGATTTAGGTTTGGCTCTCGGCTCAGTATCCTCTCTAGGATCCAGAGCGTCGACTGGGATAACCTCTTGAGCGCCTTGCATCGCGAAGAGGATATAGGGGTCAGAGTCGCTTCTGATGGTCGCTGCCCCTAGCAGCGTTCTGAACTTCACTTTCATGTGTCACGTGCTCAGTAGCGCCTCTAGATCGTCCAGACTGGGTCTGCCAAATATGGAGTTGTAGGGGGAGTAGAGATTCACCACATAAAAGAGAACGGATGTGGTTGCATGATTAGGGGGTCTTCCTAAGGTCACGGGAAGATAAATGATGCCTTCGGAACAAGTGGGCTCGTCTGAAAGCCCTTGAAGGGATCCGGTGGGTGATAAAAGTCGAGATGGATTGAAGCCCATCCTATAGAAGGCGTTCCAAGTAAGGAGATCGCAATCAGCACCCTGGTCGACAAGGACCCTTTCCACGATATAGGAGTCTATTTTGAGGGTGATGACTATAGGGTCATCTCAGAGAAGATTTATTCTGTCCGGAAGGTCATCATCATCAAAGCCTTTGATTAGCATTCTTCTTTTGGCAGGTGCTGTGTCGGGGATGACCGTTGCGAGCATCGTCATAAGATTTCAGAGAATCAATCTGTTCTTCCCACGGACGACGCCAATCTGATGGAGGTGAGTTATGGCTCCTCAGATACCAGTTCCTTCCCACCGACGAGGCCAATCTGATGGAGGTGGGTTATAGCTCCTCAGATACTGGCTCCTTTTTGACCCGAGCAGTAGCCGTCGATGGGTGGATTCACCTACAAAAATCGCCGGAGGGTTTTTCGACGGGGAGACTCCGACACTCAAGTCAATAAATAGCGGTTTTCGATTGGAAGAAAATAGACTGAAAGTTACAGGAAGCTTGTTCCCTGTGATCAAGTGTCTCCTGTGTTAGGCTTAGAGAGTATACCTGATGTCAAGAGTTTTTTAGATCTCTTATACTTGTGAGAGTCGTGCGTCGCTGAGGGACTTTTACTCTACTTTCCTTATCGACTGATTCGGGAATCTCGAGAGTTAATATTATGAATTAATCACGATCCTCATACATTGAGAAAATTTTCCTCTTTAGGGGGATGCCTTCCTTATCTGAAAGATCATGAAGTGGCTAGTATGAAATAGGAGGCGGAAATAAAGGAAATTCTGACTTCCTTTTTAATCAATCGGGGTGCTACCCATCATTTTGTTGTTCAACAGATAAAGGATCGATCGGGACTTGTCCAGTTAGGAGGCTAACTTTTGTTTAATTGATCAGCTCGATGAATCACGATCGGTTAACTGGGGGACTGAGGTCCTTTCGTTTATGGACCCAGACAACTAAGGCCTTTTAGTGAATTGATCGGGACAACTTTGGCCATTCGTTAGATCGTTGTGGGGGGCGTTAGACACTGATCGGTGGGTGCCTCTTGTAGGCCTTTAAAAAATTGACTCTTTTGATTTGGGTCTTAGTTCATGTCCCATCAATTTATTACTTCTTTAAACTTTTTAACTCGAATCATTATCACCGACCTAAATGGAACTTGAATTGGATATTGTGAATTCCTTACAGTCTTGATGATCTCATCAACGAAGGATAAACTTGACCAAATTAGAAGACCATGAGGATGAGATGTTAAACCTTATTTATGATATGTTGAACAAAGTAAAGAAGTTGATACACGTCCAGTTTAAGATGAGTCTTTCGTTATTTGGAGGGTGTTATCAGCAACAACTGAGGACGAAGAGGAGGATTGAAGGTAATATATATCACTTTTCCAACTAAAGTGCATTGTGATGGTAAAGTTTGTGATTTAAATAAAGCGTGAAGAATGTCATTGCAAGGGAAACAGTACAGAAGTCGAAGTTGCCAATATAGAAACATCTTTGTTCCAACAAAATTAGCTTACTTGAAAGAGGTAATGAAATTTCTGTCATATCTAGATGTTTGGATAAGTTATAAGAAATAATCAAGATTATTAAATTTTCTGCAATATTATTTCTATGGATGTGGGTCATATTCTTGTGGGGAGGTCTTGGTTGTATGATCATGACATAGAGTATCATACCAAACCAAATACTTACTCAAGGCAGTAAGAAATACTCTTTGCATCCTTCTAAAGATGAAGAAAACAATTACTAGTCCTTCAAAAAGTAGCAAGACTAACGTTTTTCTATTTGCTAAAGAGTTTGAGGTGGACTATAGATAATTAAATGTAGGGTATGCTTTACTTGGTAAAGATGAATATGGATTAGATTGAAGGATCTCCTTAAAAAGTCTAAAAAATTCAGCATTTGTTGAGGCAATTTGCTAATATAACTCGTGGAGCATTGAACATGCCATTGATTTGAGGGAATGTTTAGAGGTATATGTTTAGAGAGAATCATTTGTGTATTCTAGAAAGCTCTTTATGTGAGCAAATTATGAGGGAATTTCATCAAACTTTCATTTTTTGTTCATGAACTTCCAATGCTACTCATATTGCTAGGTTGCATTTCAAGGAAGTTGTACGCCTACATGGTGTTCTCACATTTGTAGTTTCTGATAGAGATGTTAAACTTGGTGGCACTACTGGAAGACTTTGAAGAAGAAAATGGGGATTGAGTTAAAATTTTCAAACACTAGTCACCCGCAAACAGTTGAGCAAACAAAAGTGAATCGGAGTTCAGGAAATATGTTTAGTTGTCTTGTTAGAAATTATATGAAGAGTTGGGATTTGGTTATTCCTCAAGCTGAAATTGCTTACAATAGGTCAACAAGTAAAATGACTACTTTTGAAACTGCCTATGGACTCTACTTGATTTAGTTGCGTTCCCATTTGGAACTAGGGTGAGTCAGGATGGAGAAGCTTTTACTGATGATATATAGCAAGTTCATGAAGTGGTGAAGACTGCCTTGAAAGCAAGGAATGAGAGTTATGCTAATGTAGCCAATTTACATCACCGGGTTAAGGAGTTTGATCAGAGAGACTTCATTCTCATACATTTGAGGAAGTACTTCTAAGGGGACTTATCACAAGTTGAAATTGAAGAAGTTTGGGCCATGTAAGGTGCTAAAGAAAATAAGCGCTAATGCTTGTGTAATTATGTAACACCGAGTTTTTGAAAATTTGTTTTATAATATAAAGAGAAATTTTAATTTTATTGATTTTTGATTTTGGGGTATAAATTTTAAATTTTTGGTATAATTGAAATGCCGTGTTACAAATTCACAGCAGTATTTTTATTTTTGGTAAATTTAAAACTTCCAATGAGATGAGAAAAACAAAAATATATATATAGTTATTAATTTAAAAAAAAAAAAAAAAAAAAAAAGAAAAAAGAAAAGGAAAGAGGAGATGCTGCGTTTCGGGGTGAAACGCAGCACCCCCGTCTTCCCTAATTCGATTAGGGCTAATAGCCCTAATCAAATTTCACTCTCTGCTCTCTCCCTCGTCTCTCTCACGATCTCTCTCCGTCGCTCTCCCTCTCTTGCGATCGTTCGCCACCACTCCCTCCACCGTGCGCAACCACCGCGACTACCGCGTCGGTCACTCTCTCCTTCCCTCTGTTCTCTCCTTCATCTCTCTCTCTCTATCCCACAGTCTCTATCAGTCTCTCTTCGCGCTCTCTCCCTCGCGCAATCACTCTCATCTTTGATCGATCCGCCACCACTTGCGACGCGAGCAACCGAACTCCCTTCTCTCTCTCGCGCGAATGGAACTATTCTCCTTCTCTCGCGCGCGATGGCGGGATTCTTGTTCTCCCCCCTCCCCCTCCCCGCTCGCTCGCGGTGCTCACTCTGAGCACTTCTCTCTGTTAACAACCAAAATCAGTGGCCGTTGCATCCTTGCAGAAAACCCTAGCCGCAGGACATCAAAAACCCTAGGTCACAGCTCTGCAGAGGTAAGCCTAGGTTGTCCAATTTTAATTCTAGGGTTGAATATTCTTAGTTGTTAGGTTTAATTCTAACGATTGCTGTAAATTGAACTTGTTACAGGTTTGATACACTGGTGATTGGAAGCTAGGTTTGCACACTGAGAAACCTTAGGTGAGGGATTTTCAATCCCTTCCGTAATTCGAATTATTTTGTTGAATTAAGGTAGAAATTACGTCTATATATATTTTGAAATGTGTTAGACTTGAAAGAAATATATTTCCCTAAGTGTTTGTATGAAATTATTGAGGTTAAGTCTAGAATTTGATGTAAATTGGACTTTGAAGCATGTGAGAAAGTCGTAGATAGTATTAGAGTTGTATTTGATTGAATTACGTAGTTTTCCTTGGGATTTGAATGGAAATTGGCGTGAATTAAATTAATATTAAGGAATTCGGGAGAAAATGGGTAAAATTGAGGAATATTGTAAATTTAAAGTCGTTGGTGATTTGAAATGATACTAGCTTGAGGAAACGAAAGTTTTGGAACGTAATTATGCAAGTTAAGGCTATTGTACATAAAATGGGAATTTGAAAACCCTTTAATAGAGCTTTAATTGATCTTTATTCGTCTTGATTGGTCTAGGTTGACCTTTGGAGACTCGAGAAGAGTCGTTATGAGTTGATTTCGGAAATAGAGAGTGAATACCCTCTCTAGAGGTGAGTGGACGGTTCATTGTGTTCATAAATGAGAAACCTGTTTTAAAATTGCTTTGAAAATGATTTGGAAAGAGTTTTACATGTTTGATACAAATTGTTTTGTGATTGTGGGCTGTCTGAACTGAATTGTGAAATACGAATGCATCCATTGTATTTATAAATGCTTTTGTGCCATGTGATACTTGATATTGCTCTATGAGCTGCTTTGGCATGAAATTGTGGATTATTTGCTGAAAATCATGGCACATTGTTGAGAAATGGATTGAATGAGAAATGGAGGGTGCCGTAGATGACTATAGTCATATACCCACCACGGAGCGACCCGACGGGGTGACGTGGTTTGGGGTTTAGATGTGCGGGGGAGTAGACGTCCCTCCCTCTCGCAAAAGTCGTGCTATATCCGGTGCACCCCGGTGAGGCACGAGCCAACGCCAAGGAAGGGGGTTTGTTTTGAGATATTGGATAGTAAAACCCTTGGCGGATTTTCGTCTGGGTTTGGCCGCCCTGAGACGGAAGCATATTTCGATGGAACCCCGGGGATTTTTATAAAAAAAAAATGATTGATATGGATGCATATTTGTGAAATGTGATTTATTGAAATGATTTTATGGATATGAGATGATTTATGAGTTATGCTTTGATCGCCCCACATTCACACCTTATTTATTAGCACAAATGCACCATTGCACTCCACTCACCGAGTATACCTCTATACTCACCCCTCACTCCCCCCCATTTTTCGGAGGAGACTTAGTTGGGAGCCTACTCGACGGAGCTTGCAAGTATTTTTGCAAACTTGTATAGGTATTTGGGCGAAGGGGCTACTTTTGGGGATTGATAGCTTGCAAATCATGGAAAGGGAAGTCAGTACATTCCAGTGCGGATTTTATTGATATTGGCCGAGTTGTTGACAAGTATTGATAAAATCCATCGATTTTTGATTTGTTTTTATTTTTTTTGATTTCTCTAGTTTTGGAAAACTGTTTATATCTGTATTGACACTTTTGGTGTGTAAATCTTAATTTCAATGCTTTTTCTTTGATTTTGTGAAGTTCTGTACAACTCATATCGTTAGGATTTTATCGATACTGGCCTGTTTTCCTCGGGTAAGTGTTGGTAAAATCTAACGGCTATGTTTTGGAACTTCTTGTTTGTTAAATGCTTTCAGAGTGGCCAAGATGGTCACATTGCATGCGTGCATGTACGGAGTTCCCGCTCCCCGTTGTGTGTTGCTGTGTAATCGTGCATGTACAGGTTCCCACTCCCCGATGTGTGCTAATGTATGATTGCATGTACAGGATCCCACTCCCCGATGTGTGTCAATGTGTGTGTTTGTACATCCTTGATGAGCCGGATGGGCTCCTTGCATGTGTATTGATTTTGAAATTTCTTGTTTTTTTTTGAAGAATTTTATGAGTTTGATGATTTATTGTGAATTTGATAGCCTTGCGGAGTCCCGGTACATGGGGAGGTTTTACCCATGTACCGAGACGACGCGGCGGTTGTCGTGTGGTCGATCTGAGGATCGGGGCGTGACAACTTTATTGGTATCAGAGCACAGGTTTACGATTTTAAAAGTTTGATGGTTTTGAAATATTTTGAAATGTTTTCAAGTGTATTTCTAATGTCCCAAAAGTTTTCTAAAAGCTTTAAAATGTTTTATTTCGTTTGAAAGAAATGTAAGATCTTTAAAAGATCTTCGGAGAATGTACAGAACTTTCCATAGTTTTCCTAGGAAGTTAGGAATGCTTATTTTTAGGGGGTTAAGCACTTGGATGAGTTCATATTTTACATTGCTAAGTTCAGAACCTCTTTGTAGAACTTTATTTTTGGATGATGAATAAGGAATCCCAAATGAAATATTTGGTGACTTAATTGTGACTCAAGACCTCCTGTGGCTTGTTTGGTCAAATATTGGGGACCTTAGTAGTGGTTTTGGCCCTCGGACTTATATCTTGATATTAGAATTTTGGTGTATATGTATAATTGAGGAGCCTTCAGAAACTCATAGAGGTGTATATCATGTATTCAATGAAGAATTTTAGAGAAATCAACTATAAGTTCGCCCCTACATTGTCTTTAGATTTGCATGAGTTAGTGGACTAATCACTAAATAGGGACTTTAGTGTGGTAAGATTCTCTTTTAAAAAACTAAATGGGGTTTGAGGTACTAATAGTATGATTAGCATGGCTCTTTGATTTGGGATGGCGAGTTGTAAGACATTCTCTTGTGTAAGAATGAAGTAATTTGGGCTATGTGAGAACAGAAGGGTAGTGTCTTGCATTGATTATTTTCTTTGCTTTAAACAACTGGGAGTCTTAACTCCCTAATTTTAAGTATGACCTTCGCATTTGAAATGCTTCTCATCATTTCCCATCCATTCGAATTTTTATTACATCACTTCAATCTGAATTGCTTTCAAGTTTAAGAAACATATGGCTATCTCACAAGGAACTTAAAGAATGGTTAGAGTGGTAGAGCAATTTTGTGATAGATAAAGTTTTGCGATATTCTGATGAACAAATGAGGATGTTGATCTTTAAATTGGATATTGTGGTGGAAAAGAACTTTCGTGTAGATTTCTTCCTAAGAAAATGCTGTCAAATTTAACATGCTTGGTTCTCACCTAAATATGTTTTCTGCGCAAGTGTCACATCCTAATTTTGATAAACTGTGAATGTTATTCCATACTTCTCAAGCATATGCTCCAACATTCTTCTGTAAGTAGGGGATTGTAATAGGAGGTTTTACCATTGAGTTACTAACGGTGGGAGGCAAAGGAATGGTTTCACTTTGATGCTTTGATCAGGAAGTGTGAATTTTATTCCTTTGGTTTTCTGATAATGCTAATAGGTTCAGCAGGTGATTATTATTGCTAGTTATTATGATTTTTTGATTGTGACCAAATGCCAAATTTTCGAAGTCAAAATAAAGGTTTTTGAGGTTTGCTTAATTAGTAAACATTTTTGAATTTAGATTTTTGCCAATTGGTGGAAGATAAGGGAAGATGCATTGGCCTTGTTTCCAGACTTTTATTGTACTAGATTGATGAGTGGTCTTTTGGATAGAATTTATGACCAATTGAATAATCAGTCTTGGGTGAAGGCATTTAGGGAGCACACTCGTGCCCTCTAGGTGAGTAGGAGTCATAACAATGGAGGTCTATTCTTGGAGTTTATTTTCGAGGGAGGTAGTTTGTTTACCCAATGGTGAGAAGAATAAAAGAATAGAGGATTGTATGTTTTGAGAGAGGTTCTTAAGGCTTTTCCAGACGAGAGTGTGAAATACGATGGAAAAAAAATGTATGGGTAAAACAGATGTTCGACCGTGGGTTGTATGTAAAATTTTGAGGAATCTGATGATCGAATAGGTAGGAACCATGAGGAAGATCTACTGAGTCTTATGGGGTCTGATGACAATTTGTTCTTGGAGAAAATTAGGGAACATGAATGATGGAGGTGGTAGTTGATAAGGGTTTAAATGAGGAAATCAAGTTAACTGAATCTGCTTTGGGGCATATTTTGTTGAATGAGGTTGTATGTTGTGATGATAGTTTGTAGGACTTAAAGAGATGTTACCGTATGTTAAGCACCATGGAGTTTCGTGTACATTAAAGGTCAAGGTAGAATAAGACATTTTCAATTACGGCTGAGCAGCCCAAACATAACTCACTTCAAATGACTTGAAATCAAGAAAATAATATGTATTGAAACATCTTGTGGAACTCTATGGAGTATTACCCAAAACTTATGGTTCTAGAGCCTCCACTTATATTTTTGGTATACTTTTCTTCATAGTTTGGCATTTAATTATATTGTTATTTTTATTGATGATCATCCAAGAAAGACAAGTACTTAAAAAGAGCTGCTATAAGTATTGGGTGACACCAAAATCTTTAACTATACGATGAATGGTCTCAGTAAGCATTGAATGTTTCTTTCAAATAATTGCTATTTTATGCTTTTGATAAATATGGGGGAAAGCCTTTTGTTTCGATGGTTATTTAGAAAAATAATATTCATAATGGACATTACTTTTATTGGATGAGCAGCATCTTAGAAAAGAATTTTAATCTTAAGTGATCTTGATAACAAGAAGCTTTGTTGTCTAGTTTGAACATTTGAGAAGATGGAAAGCCAGTGACAAGTTTCCTAATTGCTTGATGCAGTCACCTTGGAGAAATTAATATGACGAGTCTTTACGGGATTTATATATTGTAGTGAGATTTCTTTAGTGTTTCAGTCAACTGCAGTGATTTAGAGTTCCTTAGATAACCATTTTAAGTAAAGTCTCTTAAATTGGGGTATAGTTATCCTTCAAAAGGAAGCATGAGCTTATATGGACCATTCTAGCTGAAATGGTGAATTTTATAAGCATCTAGGCAGAAATGTTTATGCATGGTTACTTGAGCACCGTTTAGGAGTAAGAAAGTCTGTAAATGAAATTTTGAGGTATATTGAATTGGTCGAGTTCAATGATAGTATTTTCAGATATTTGTGGTATGTGTATTAAAGACTTCAGTTTTGATCTTTTACAATGCTTTGTAGCAGATACAAGGTGGCGGCCTACTTCAATTGTTGTTGAGGAATGTGTTAATCGAGAAAGTGTTGCTCCTTTTATATCCAAAGGTTTCAAGGTTTTAGAACAAATACGGAGATTCAGAGACTATTGATTTTTGTGCTTTATTTGCGGCAATTAGAAAAAGGAAACTAAATGATATCCTCAATGTGCTAAATATACTTGAGAGTTATAAGGAATTTTGACCAAGGTAGATAAGATCAGTAGAAGATTAAATGAATGCAAAGCAAATTCTTGTGATGTATCTTTTGTAATTGTATAAATCGTAGTTGTATGATGGCTTGTAGGAGGCATTGGTTCTAATAGAAATTTTTGAGTTATTATAGAATGAACAGAAATTAGAATTATAGTATTGATGCGAGAAAATTGGTATTTTTGAAAATACTTCTTTGGAAAGAAGTAATCTGGTTTCAGAAGTAGAAAAATTTGCATATTGGCTAAGCCGATCAATTCGGGGTTTTTTTTTTTTTTTAGAGAAAAAGAAAGTTATATTGAAAGCACTGTATATAGATAGAAAGATTGTAATGTCTAAAGTGCAATAGTGATAAATATAAGAGACACTAGAAGTGGTTGTTACTTTGATGATTTGGGGGGTATTAATGCAGACACCGGGTGATATGCAAATATATGTACTAGATTTAATTTGGATAGAATATTGGTGATATTGCATGATACTAAAGTGATAGAGAATGATCATGATAGAAACACCTTGACTAAAAGAGTTATCTAAATAAGGATTGGAGATTTAAAACTTGGAAGCGTTCAAATATTGTCAGTGGATTAAATTGTCTCACTTAGTCTAGGCCATATTGAGGTTGATTTACATTTCGACATACACAAGTTTGAGGATATAAGGATTTTCTCTATCTTTAGATCTGCAATTGATATGGAGATGACATAGTAGTGGACATTTCTTATTTAAAGTCTCTTTTGAAAGATAATTTAAGGAATTTTTATAGTTTTGGAGTTTTGATAGCTTAGTTGTTGATTTTGAAGTTAAAATATGTCAATCCTAATATATCATGAGAAATATTTGGCGGAACTCTCTCATGTAGTTGAAAATCCTACGATAGAGTTGAACCTAGATCCAAATTTCAAAGTGTAACCCGTGTAAATACTCAATCAACAGTTCAAACAGTTAAGAAACAGGTACATTCCTACGGTTCAAGTACGGCGGAGAATATTAACAAGTCGAAGAACAAACTTGAGAGATTGAAGGAACAATGTGTTGATGTATAATATTGTATCTTGAAATTTCGAGGACGAAATTTGTTTTTAGGGGGTTAAGAGTTGTAACACCGAGTTTTTGAAAATTTGTTTTATAATATAAAGAGAAATTTTAATTTTATTGATTTTTGATTTTGGGGTATAAATTTTAAATTTTTGGTATAATTGAAATGCCGTGTTACAAATTCACAGCAGTATTTTTATTTTTGGTAAATTTAAAACTTCCAATGAGATGAGAAAAACAAAAATATATATATAGTTATTAATTAAAAAAAAAAAAAAAAGAAAAGAAGAGGAAAGAGGAGATGCTGCGTTTCGGGGTGAAACGCAGCACCCCCGTCTTCCCTAATTCGATTAGGGCTAATAGCCCTAATCGAATTTCACTCTCTGCTCTCTCCCTCGTCTCTCTCGCGATCTCTCTCCGTCGCTCTCCCTCTCTTGCGATCGTTCGCCACCACTCCCTCCACCGTGCGCAACCACCGCGACCACCGCGTCGGTCACTCTCTCCTTCCCTCTGTTCTCTCCTTCATCTCTCTCTCTCTATCCCACAGTCTCTATCAGTCTCTCTTCGCGCTCTCTCCCTCGCGCAATCACTCTCATCTTTGATCGATCCGCCACCACTTGCGACGCGAGCAACCGAACTCCGTTTCCCCTCTCTCTCGCGCGCGAATGGAACTATTCTCCTTCTCTCTCGCGCGATGGCGGGATTCTTGTTCTCCCCTCCTTTCCGGCTTTCGCTCGCAGGTGCTCACCGTGAGCACTTCTCTCTGTAACAACCAAAATCGGTGGCCGTTGCATCCTTGCGGGAAAACCCTAGCCGCAGGACATCAAAAACCCTAGGTCACAGCTCTGCAGAGGTAAGCCTAGGTTGTCCAATTTTAATTCTAGGGTTGAATATTCTTAGTTGTTAGGTTTAATTCTAACGATTGCTGTAAATTGAACTTGTTACAGGTTTGATACACTTGGTGATTGGAAGCTAGGTTTGCACACTGAGAAACCTTAGGTGAGGGATTTTCAATCCCTTCCGTAATTCGAATTATTTTGTTGAATTAAGGTAGAAATTACGTCTATATATATTTTGAAATGTGTTAGACTTGAAAGAAATATATTTCCCTAAGTGTTTGTATGAAATTATTGAGGTTAAGTCTAGAATTTGATGTAAATTGGACTGTGAAGCATGTGAGAAAGTCGTAGATAGTATTAGAGTTGTATTTGATTGAATTACGTAGTTTTCCTTGGGATTTGAATGGAAATTGGCGTGAATTAAATTAATATTAAGGAATTCGGGAGAAAATGGGTAAAATTGAGGAATATTGTAAATTTAAAGTCGTTGGTGATTTGAAATGATACTAGCTTGAGGAAACGAAAGTTTTGGAACGTAATTATGCAAGTTAAGGCTATTGTACATAAAATGGGAATTTGAAAACCCTTTAATAGAGCTTTAATTGATCTTTATTCGTCTTGATTGGTCTAGGTTGACCTTTGGAGACTCGAGAAGAGTCGTTATGAGTTGATTTCGGAAATAGAGAGTGAATACCCTCTCTAGAGGTGAGTGGACGGTTCATTGTGTTCATAAATGAGAAACTTGTTTTAAAATTGCTTTGAAAATGATTTGGAAAGAGTTTTACATGTTTGATACAAATTGTTTTGTGATTGTGGGCTGTCTGAACTGAATTGTGAAATACGAATGCATCCATTGTATTTATAAATGCTTTTGTGCCATGTGATACTTGATATTGCTCTATGAGCTGCTTTGGCATGAAATTGTGGATTATTTGCTGAAAATCATGGCACATTGTTGAGAAATGGATTGAATGAGAAATGGAGGGTGCCGTAGATGACTATAGTCATATACCCACCACGGAGCGACCCGACGGGGTGACGTGGTTTGGGGTTTAGATGTGCGGGGGAGTAGACGTCCCTCCCTCTGCAAAAGTCGTGCTATATCTGGTGCACCCCGGTGAGGCACGAGCCAACGCCAAGGAAGGGGGTTTGTTTTGAGATATTGGATAGTAAAACCCTTGGCGGATTTTCGTCTGGGTTTGGCCGCCCTGAGACGGAAGCATATTTCGATGGAACCCCAGGATTTTTATAAAAAAAAATGATTGATATGGATGCATATTTGTGAAATGTGATTTATTGAAATGATTTTATGGATATGAGATGATTTATGAGTTATGCTTTGACCCCTACATTCACACCTTATTTATTAGCACAAATGCACCATTGCACTCCACTCACTGAGTATACCCCTATACTCACCCCTCACTCCCCCCATTTTTCAGAGGAGACTTAGTTGGGAGCCTACTCGACGGAGCTTGCGAAGTATTTTTGCAAACTGTATAGGTATTTGGCGACGGGGGGCTACTTTTGGGGATTGATAGCTTGCAAATCATGGAAAGGGAAGTCTGTACATTCAGTAGTGCGGATTTTATTGATCTTGGTCGAGTTGTCGGCAAGTATTGATAAAATCCGNCGATTTTTGATTTGTTTTTATTTTTTTTGTTTTCTCTTGTTTTGGTATACTGTTTATATTTGTCTTGGGACATTTGGATTGTAAATCTTAATTTCAATGCTTTTTCTTTGATTTTGTGAAGTTCGTACAACTCATATCGTTAGGATTTTATCGATACCGCTTGTTTTCCTCGGGTAAGTGTTGGTAAAATCTAACGGCTATGTTTTGGAACTTCTTGTTTGTTAAATGCTTTCAGAGTGGCCAAGATGGTCACATTGCATGCGTGCATGTACAAGTTCCCGCTCCCCGTTGTGTGTTGCTGTGTAATCGTGCATGTACAGGTTCCCACTCCCCGATGTGTGCTAATGTATGATTGCATGTACAGGATCCCACTCCCCGATGTGTGTCAATGTGTGTGTTTGTACATCCTTGATGAGCCGGATGGGCTCCTTGCATGTGTATTGATTTTGAAATTTCTTGTTTTTTTTGAAGAATTTTATGAGTTTGATGATTTATTGTGAATTTGATAGCCTTGCGGAGTCCCGGTACATGGGGAGGTTTTACCCATGTACCGAGACGACGCGGCGGTTGTCGCGTGGTCGATCTGAGGATCGGGGCGTGACAAATTAAGCTGCCTTCAAATATACAAATCAGTCTAGTTCCCAATAATTCTGATATGTATCAACTTGAGGGTTTTGTTGGAGATGTAGCTAAAATTTCATACGAGGTGCAATAGCTCCCTAAGGCTAAATCAAAGGTTATCAAAAATGTGATAGACATTAAAGAAGCCAAGTCTTACAAGAACAGCTAAATAGGAGGTTTTTTTTTTTTAAGTGGATTACTTATACGAATCCATATTCAAGTTTTATATGACTAATCTAGGCTGAATACCGTGGGGCCCTCATGAAGAAGTTGGTTCTCTCAATTCCTAATTCTCTATTCTCATGGCTCAAACATGAAACCTAAGATTAAGAAAATGTAGTGTTGGAGTTTTGTTCAAATAGGAGAATATTCATGAAATGGTTGGGTAGACCACCTAGTAAGAGTGACTGGATGGTTGAAGAAGGGCTCAAGTGGGTTGGTCTAAAGACGTATGATTTTATCACATTTTCCCAACAAGCAGTGGAGAATGGCACAAGAGCCTTCTTATTATTTGAGTATATTAGTTTTATTAGAAATTTGACTTCCAATCATCCCTGAAATTTATATTGTTTGGACTAATAATTTACCAATTTGTCCCTCTACCTCTTGCTGGGTATCTTAATTTTCTCAAGGACGGCTGCAACTAATAAACATGTATTTTATAGTAATTTTAATTTTAGTCTAAAACGTCAATAAATATGAAAAAAATGATGATTTTTTTTTAATATATAGAGAGATTCAAACTCGAGCACTTTTATAAGGGGAGGAGGACGGTGTCGATTGAGTTATAACTCATTGACAATTAAAATGATGATAATGCAGTCTAGTACATCGTTAACTATGAATTATTAAAAAAGCCTTAAATTAATTTTTCAAAACATATGTGTGTGTGTGTGTAAAGCTTTTCTTCAAAAGAAAGAAAATTTAATTAAATAATAAAATTTCTATGGCTTTGGAGATTTCACTTATTTGCCAAAATATGTTATTTGCTATTATAGTTATTTTAAAACTCACAAACACCTTTGTATCTAACATTTTCTCATTATTTGATATCGATTTGATTTAAATTAGATGAAGAAGCATCCAACAAACTCAATTCCTTATAGAAGGATTATTCATTTATCTGGGATGTGCAAATTTGTTGATAATATATATATATTTTTTTTTGGTTCTTTTGATGGATTGATTTATGTTAATTAAAACCATTTTTTTAAAATTTATCACTTTTATTTAAAAATCTGACAAATGTACTTTGAGTAGGTACGGGTTCAATTAGCAGACTAAATCTCTTCACACCTATTTTTTCATTCTCAAAATTCGAATTTGAGATTTTTGTTAAAAAAATTAAATATTCAGTCATTAAATCCATAAGTCATCGGTAATAAAATGTTATTTATATAAACGTGTTGTGTTTTACTTTTTAACCCTCCTCTCTTTGTATCTCTCTTAAGAGAAATTGGATTAGAACTAAGCCCAATATCATCTGCTTAATGGAAGCCTAAATGGTCCAAAATCATTTTTTTTTCAACTTAAAAGGCCCAAAATGAGACATTTACTTTTTGTGTGTTTTGCTTTTTGAAACTACTCTTCCTACAATGAGAAGAGGATCAGAAACTAAGCCCATTAGAAGCCCAAGAAGCTTTTTCCATTGGAAGACCAAGAAACCTTGTCCAACTTTCAAGGCCCAAAAGTGTGACACTTTATCTAACAAAATGGCCCATGCAGCTTCTGAGTCACCTTATTAGCACGATGCGCTAACAAACCAAGCTGATAGGCCTTGTGACTCTAAGCAACCTTCAATTTTAATGGAGATTACTTCGGTTTGAATTTCTAATGCCAAACTGAATGATAAGGCCACTACCAATGAGCTATAGCTCTATTGGCATCATCACCACTCCCTTTGTAAAGATCTCAAATTTAAGTCTCCTTATCTATCAAAAAAAAAAAAAAAAAAAAAAAAAAAAAGAATGATAAGGCCACTAAGCTAAAAATGCACACAGCAGTAGAGTTTATGTGAGAACAAAATTGTAATATGAGAAATTTAAAATTTGCTGTATTTTTACACCTAAGTTTACTTTGTCTAATCTAAGTTCGAAGTGTCAAAAATATTTTACCATATTACTTTGTTTTTACACCTAATTTACAAAGTTAAATATCACAAAAATTAGTAAAATAATAGAACAAAAAAAAATTAAAAATTTAAAAGAATTAAAAAGAATTAAAAAGAATTAGAAATTATTACTTCGTATTTTTACTTATGGTTTTTTTTTTCCCACCACCTCTACACTTACCCGTTTTCTCTCCCAAACCATTGGTCTGCCTCCACTCTCCTATTCCAAATTTCTAGATATTACAATCACATAACATAATCAAAAATGCAAAGTGAAAATTTTATCAAAATAATTAATTTTGTTCACGAGATGATTGCAAGAAAAAAAGGAGTGGACGCCACGCTTACAAGCATAAGTGGACCAGGAAATTACTTGGTAGATCAGGTGCAATAGTTCTCACCCGAAAGAAAATACACGAGTTGAGATTGCATTCGGCCCTTTTAAAGATAAGGAAGTGCCATACCCATAAGAATCACTACAAAGCTGTTGAAAAAAAAAATGAAGAACTTGTTTAAAAATTTGGATACATTAGGCTTACTGAGCTTTCACCAGAAGGGGCTGAGAATGACTTTGGAGAACAATTGAATATATTTAATCTAAAAATTATTTGATCCACATGACATTTAATTTTATTCGGAAGAAAATTCATGAGCCCAGATTACAATCGGCCTTTTCAAATATAAAGAAGTGCCACACCCATAAGAATCACTAGAAAGCTGTTGAAAAAAAAAAAGAAAACAAAAACTTGTTTAAAAATTTGAATACATTAGGCTTACAGAGCTTTCATGATTAACCAAAAGGGGCTGAGATTGACTTTGGAGAACAATTGAATAACAATTACGAAATAACAATATTCTTAGCAAAGAAAAGGGGGAGGTGTAATCGAGATCCATTCGTGTTCAGTCATCACCAACTGTCCAGATAGAGACGCGGGGAATGAGAGATAAGTGGGAGGAATATTCACCTCCTTCCTTCTCTAAACACTTTGGCATCAGGAGTGGACAACCCCAGATATCTAGCTCTAAAAGCGAAGGAAGAATGCCTTGGTTTGGCAAGTTCTGGAGCATTGGACAATTCCCGATCCTCAGATGCCGAAGATAGTTGAGGCCTCTTGATGATGATACTCTTTCCAAATTTCTGAGACCTTCTATCCGAAGCAGGTTTAGTGAGGGTGGTGGCAGAGGCAGCAGCCGAGAATCATCATCAAGAACAGAAACCACCTCTCTAAATTCACCCTTAATATAGAGTGATGTAAGAGCAGTGTGTGTGTGGAGGTGATGACTCCAGTCCAAGCTCTCCTCCAGTCTCTCGCAGTGAGAGATGAATAGGTCTCTGAGGTTGTGGGGCAAACCCCCTTTTTGAGGAGGAAACCACTCCAGACTTGGACAATGATGGACCTCTAAATCTGCAAGGGAAGTGAGATTTTGGATGTTGTTTGGTAAGGATTTAAGATTCTTACATCCGTTGATTCGCAGCCTTCTGAGGTTAAGTGAGGACAATCCTTCTTCTGGGAACCACTCTATACCCTCACAGTCCGATATGGTCAGATCAGCGAGATTGGTGAGTTGGGTACAACTGCCAAGACATTTGGGTAAACTCTTCAGATTAGGATATTTATTGAAATATATGAACTCAAGGGAGGAGGCGGCATTGAGTAGCATCCCCTCCCTCTCCCTTCCACAGATGGACTCCAATTTAGGACAAAATCCGATCAGAAGTGACCTGAGTGTGGCGGGCAGGACACCAGATGGAAATGATTCTAGTGATGGACATCCGGATATTGTCAACTCTTCCAAACAACAATTGCCTTCGGCCTCGGTCTCTGTGCTTTTATTGTTTCTTTGCATCACTCCATCGGGCAAATACCAAAGACTTACACAATTGCTGATAACAAGTGTCTTGAGAGAGGAGGGTAAACCCGTTGCTGGAAAGCATTCTAGAATTTCGCATCCATTAACCGCCGAATCTTGTGATGACGTCAACAAGCGCAAACTTCCACATGACAATTCCGCTTCCCCAGTGGGAAAGAATGATCTGAATTTCCCACAACCACTTATCTCCAAACGCCTGAGCCTCCCCAAGTCTTTCAAGGCCGCATCATTGTTCCACAAGTGTGTCAACTCGTTGCAAGAGTAAATTCTCAGTTCTTCCAAAGCCACCAAATATTTGAAAAACTCCTCCGGAAGGCAAGTGAGACTTGAAATATTAGATAGCGTCAGAGTCATGAGAGAAGAGGTCCCAACAGTTTCTCTCATAATTCTTTCCTTACATTCCTTCAACTCTAAAACATGCAGGGATGAAAATCGTGGAAGGGGAGACTCCAGTTTCGGGCATCCTCGAATTTTCAGCTTTAACAAAGACCGAAAGTCCATGGAACAAGACCATTTTACCCAATTTCGCAGATCTTCAAAGACCAAACTCTTCAGTGATGGAAAGGACGAATCAGAGCAGCCATAAAATTCTGCACCTACACTCTCCACTTTATCCATGCCTCGAATGCGCAACTCTTCCAGTTTTGGCAGATGCCCAACTGGAGGTAGCCGTGAGCATCTTTTACAATCTCTAAGACTCAAATTTACCAAATTTGTGAATGAAGGATCTCCAACCCAGTTTGGAAAATGCAAGCCGCCATAGGAGTTGATCTTGAGCTTTATCAGGTTTTGATGAGGATGTAATAAGTCCAGGACTTGGAATTCTTGGTCTGCAGCTCGCAAATCATCGTCAAACTCATCAAACTCATCGTCAGAATCAGCAAGCTCATTGTCAAAACCTAGTTTTATCTCTTTGAGTTCTTTCATAGCCTTAAGATTGGCTTCACATGCATCACGAACGTCCTTTACCCTGTCTAACCTTGAGATAGAAATGCTACCACGTAGCTGGTGCAACTTGCCAAGTTGATTCAATCCTAAATCATTGCCTTCCCCCACCACAAACTTCGACAGTGTTTGGAGAAATCTCAAATCACCCAAGCATGGCGGCATCTCTTGTAGCTTAGGAGTTTCACTAATGCCAAGATGACGAATTTTGGCAAGAGCCGTAATCCCTGAAGGCAACTTCCAAAGATTCTGACAATTATCCAAAATCAAAGTCTGCAAACTGTAGAGGCAAGAAATTGTCTCGGGTATGACGTCAATCGAGGTGGAGGACATATTGAGATATCTAAGATGCTTCAACTCACAAACTGAATCTGGAAACTTCTGGATATCGTAAGCACTCAAAGAAAGTACTCTCAAGCACCTCAATTGCGACAACAATCCCTGTACTACCTTACCACTAATGTAATTAAGTTGATATTTACCCCTTTGAATTGGTAAGGCTGCAAGTGTTCTCAAACTCTTCATTTCTTTTACCGGTTCAAACTTCTTAAAATGCTCATACTGATCACGAAGAAATGATGAATGGCGACATCGTTGGCTGAGTTTAACAAGTGCGCCATTCTCTTTCTCATGCTCCATCCTGAAGCACACATCACCCACAAAAAAGCATGCCAAATCATGAATAAGATCGTGCATCACAAATGTCGCTGCACCTGCACTTGATGGCTGAAAAAAGGACCTCGATAACAAGTCACGAAAATATTCACTACCCAAGTCTTCCATTTGCCTTTTCCCCCCTGATTGTGAAAGAAGTCCTTCGGCCATCCAAAGTAAAATTAACTCATCCTCCTCGAGTTCATAATCTTTTGGAAATATTGAGCAATATAAAAAGCATTGCTTTAAAGGAGAGGAGAGATGGTGATAGCTTAATCTTAGTGCAGGAAGGATGCCTTCTACAGGAAGATCCCAAAATGAGTTGTCACGCACCTCTTCCCACATTCGTGGGTGCACTTGATTCCGCAAGAGGCCACCGAGTGTCTTAATTGCTAGGGGCAACCCGTCACACCTTTCAACAATTGCTTCCCCTATGCCTTTGAGACCTTGGTGAGCGTCAAAGTTTTCTGTTCCCAAAGCATGTCGAGCAAATAAGGTCAAACACTCGTCATGCCTTAGTTTATGTAGATGGTAAGCGGGAGTGGTAGCAATAGCAGATGCAACTCGATCACTTCGAGTGGTGACAATTACTGCACTTCCTGAACAACCCATTTTGAAAGGACCAAACAACATATCCAACACTTGGCTACGCTCATCCCAAACATCATCCAGAACAATAAGAAACTTTTTTCGAGAGAGCTTTTCTTCCAGCTTCAGTTGAAGGCCATTTAAATCATCATAAGTTCCAGCAACTTCCCCTACTTGCTGCAGAATCGACTTTGTAGCCCCAAAGGCATCTAAATTATCAGAAACACAATACCACGCCCTCAAATCGAAAGAATCCTTGAGACTTTCATGATGATAGACGCATCCAGCTAGAGTTGTCTTACCAAGGCCTCCAAGCCCACATATAGCAATCACACGAGTTTTCTCTACCCTTTGATTCTGATTAAGAGGGATGTTTAGAATTGGAGCAGAATACCCTCCCATGCCACCATGGTGACCTGAACGGCGACCTCCCTTGTCATCGCCTTTTCCCGCAGTCTTGGGTAACAACTCGAGTATAGCCTCCACATCTTTGTCGCGGCCAACAACATCAGATCTCTTCACCAAGGAAGTCGTTGGAAGCCTTACGCTAGTAGTTGTACACCTCATCGAGGGATTCGCTTGCAACTTCAAGATAAACTTGCCATCGTCTTCAATTTCTTCAAATCTTGCGGTGATTTCCTTGATCCGTGAGCGGAGGCTCTGGATCTGCTCTGACCAACTCGTGCTGCTTTCCTGCACTCCTCCTTCGGACTTCTTTCGCCGCAGCATCTCGTACTCCAAGTCGTCCAGGGCATCGTCCAGGTCGTAAGCGAGATGTGTGAGATCAATCAGCCAATTCTTCACACCAGCCTTAGTATTCTGCTTCTCTTCAGCATCCACAAGCAAATCCATGACTTCAGACAGCGTTGCTCTCCATTTTCTGACATCCGCACCGAATCCCTCTTGGCGGGCAAAGCCTTTCAGCCCCGGAGAAGCCAATCGATCAGTTAAATCTCGAAGAGAAGAGGCCAAAAGGGGTTGTTCCGCAGTAGCCATTGTTCAAGAAACAGGGCAAGACAGAGGAGACGTAAGAGATGCAAAGGTAGAGGAGAAGATCTAAGTCAACTGAGCACAATAGGGTTAGATTCACCGTTTTACACAACTCCCGATCTCAGATCTGGTTGATATTATTCTAATAATATCAAATGAGCACAATAGCCAAAAGGTTAGGTAAACAATCATAAATAATAGTTCTCCTGATCTATCAACCGATCCAATTAAGTTTTGTGATTTATTAATTGATCTCTTCTTTTCTCGATCAATCTCCTTTTTTATTCTAAAAAATTCTTTAAAAAAAAAAAAAAAAAAAAAAGGAGGGAGAGAACTTTGTTTGTTTGTATATCTCGTTCAATTCTTGTGGAAATAATGACCCTAGTATAAATAGCTTTATCAGGAGTCACTTTTTATTACTGTTTTAATCATTGAAATATAGAAAGTAGAGGTTTTACCAAACTTATGTTTCTTTTTTTTTTTTTTTTTTTGGGAGTTCCGACTTCTATTATATTCGTTTCCACCTCAATTCAATTGGTTTTCCTGCTTACCTCTTTCCATACTACATCAATTGTGGTGTTAGACTTAACTGGACCCTAGGGTTTATACTAGGGTTTGCATTCAACCCATGGTTGGACGAGGTAGAGATCGAGGACAAGGGAATCAGGGTCAAGAAATAGAATTAACTTTGAGATGACATATGATAAAAGGCAATTTATGCCAGGCCTAGTAGTAGGAACAAATGGAGAACCCTGAAGTGCCCACGACCATTGAAATATACTGGAAAGTAGTTTTGCCAATGAATCTAATTTTGAAGAAGAAAAAAACCCTATTCATGACGTGGTGAATTAGATGAGCAATAAGGGTGGTGGTAACATGGGCAATGTTGAAAGGAGTGGCAAGGGTAAAGGTTTAATGACACATGGGAGTAAAGGCATCCTAATGTTTCTAACTCCGACAGCAACTCTCAGATTAGGTGCTTTAGTTGTGGAGAGAGACACCATGGTTCTTGTTTTTGTCTTAGACGAAAGATGAACCTAGCCAAATTAGAAGAGCATGAGGATGAGATGATAGACCCTATCTCTAATGATATGCTGAACCAAAGAGAAGAAGTTGATGTAACTACGAAATTTGTTACCAAAGAATGTGAGGGATGTGAGAAGAAGTTGGAAGATGACCTTAGACAAAGAGGATGGGGTATTTGAGGGAATAAAATTTAGTTATAATCGCTTACCAAGTGAGATGATGGAAAATTGTCATTTCCACTGTGCTTATTATCCTGAAGATTTAGTATAAATTTGAAAGAGAGTAGTTGTTAGGCTCCTTGATTGATGAGGGGGTCAGGGAAAAGGATTTGAGCTCTCAAGAAAGAATAGAGCAAATACAATATTCAACAAACTCGTAAATGCTTGCTTGCTTGAAATGAATGGACAAAAGAGTGGATTTGAAAGGATAGAGATGCACAGTGTGACTAACATGGCGCTTGATTAAGTTTGGTAGATTCTTGGTGTAAGCCAGGGTCTGATTGATAGAGCTTCTGTGTTGGGAAGAGGATCTAGAGAAGGTTTTGCTTGTGGAAAACAATGTTACAGAAATTCCACCGCTGTCTTAAAAATGTCCTCAGTGTCAACCTTGTCACTGGCGAGAAATCATCTGCAAAGAACTTCCTATTCTTTCTTTGTGAACATGCTCAACCATCTTATCCTGGATTTATCTAGGTCATATATTGAGAGCCTGTCCGACTCTATTTGGGACTATCACCACACGACTCCAAACTGCACTAGTTGTTCCAAAGGACATGCCTTTGTCTAGAGGAGTTAATGGCATTAATAATGTTGGACTTCTTCCAAACTGCTAGCCATGAAGTTCGAAAGGGGACTAACAAGGTGGTAAATCTTAGAAGCCCAAATTTGGGTGATACAAGAATTAAGGTTGGAAATATTGTAGTGTTCCTTTTAAGGATGGGCATGAGTACAACATATGTTAAATGGTGCAATATTCAGGAGATCAGAAGACCCTCTTTAAGCAATTATTGCTTAAAGGTTCTCCTGCCAAATAATCTTGAGAGATACTACAGCCAAAGACATGAGTTGAACGTCAACAAAGGGGTGAGGTTTTGTGTGACTGGTCTCCTTAAGGAAGAAGATCAAGATCAATGCTAGAGGTGATACTGCCTACTGGCATCAGGTAACTATCTTGAGTTTCGATGAGATTGGCAACATCTGTGAGTTGCGGTCATCTGCATCTTCTCCACTTCAAAGCCTGGAGTTGATCACCAGGGTCACCGCAAGCTCTAATTCTTCCTTCTTCTGCCAGTGCCACCTTCTCTCTTCTTAGGGAGTTTAGGATTGAGAGCCGGTCCTAAAATCAAGAAGCTCTTCCTGGCAGGTCTGTGTGTGCCGAGGCCTGCATTCGTATGGAGGAGTTATTTGCTGCTGAAGAAGAAGATATTCTTTTTCAATCTCCCCAGCTTGAAGGTGTTGAGGTTATCTCCCGGAATTAAAGAGCATCTGTCGAAATAGGATATTTGCCCATTGTGATACCATTCTGAAAGATTCAAATATGGGACTGTGAGAAGCTGAGAGGCTGTCTCTGTATGTGACAATAGGTAGAGAGACAGACCAAGGTGAGCCCACTTCTCCTTTCCCTGAAGGGATTAGGATCAGCTCTGATAAATGGTTGGAATCATTAAAGTGGGATCATTTTTCTATTTCTAACAGATTTTCCAAGTCTCTCCTGCAACAAATTCTCCACCACTCTTGGCCTTCACAACCCCAAACTTTTCTATGGAAAATTGAAATATCTCTCGAGCATTAGCAGCAGCAGGCATGGCAAATAATGTACTAACCAAATTTCAAAATTTCGTGTTCTGGTTTGCTTGATGCCATTGAAAATACTCTTCAAGTCCTTACTTTCCTCTCTTCCCTATAACTCTTCCCTCTCTCTCTCTCTCTCTCTCTCTCTCCCTCCCTCTCTCTCCTGTTATTCAAAGTGTTTTTTTTGTTTTCTATCATTTGGGTCTGAATTTTTTCTTTTTTGGTGTCATAGAACACTTTTCTACCAACCGGTATCCAGATTCATGTTTCGACAAATCCGGTCTCAGTCTCAGTCAAACACCTTTTTGAGAGAGAGTACTCCTAATGTAGTTTTTTATATTCTCAAAATTTGAATTCGAAATTTGATTAAAGGACTTAATGTCCTTTCCACTAAATTAACTGTTGAATTATTTGTATCTCACTCACCACAATTAGTTAGACATTTGCCCTTCAATTTTTGAATTTTCCTTGTTTGTTAGTTTCTTTCATGTTTGTATTTCGTTTTCAATGGCTTCATTGTTGGTGTTTCTATGATGCAGCCAACTAACAAAACTGAATGAAAAAAAGAAATGCTTTTTCTTTTCCAATTTTCCGAACATAAATTGAGGAGCTGATCTCCCCTAATACTCAGGCGTCTCAACTTCAGTTTCTTATCTTCAAAATGGTGAGTTAGATTGCCAACTCTAATTTTTGACGTAGGTAGCACCTAGATTGCAGGAAATGAAAACATGAATAAATGCATAAATAAAACAAAATATAAAGATATTATATAAATATTAATTATTTTATAAAAAATAATAAAATAATCATTTTGAAAAATATATAAATATAAAAAATATAAAAATTTTTATATAAATAATAATTAATTTAACGTATTAAAATATTTTGAAAAATATTTTGAAAATTGAGAAATGTTAATGTTCAGAAGTTTCCTTTGTACAGCAGTGCGTGTGTGCATGCGTATCACATCATTTTACAGCATTAAGGAAGCTTCTTTATTGGTGGAGGTATAAATCAAGCGCTGATTCCACACAGAGTGGAGAATAAAGAGAATAAGATAGCTTAAAGCATCAGCCAGAATCAAAATGAAACAGAAAAGGAGAGACGCATATAAAGTTCACATGACAATGGCCAAAAAAATGTAGGGGACAAACGAAAGAAACTGTTAGTTTACATCTACACCTCTTCTCTCTTGGTCTCAGCATGCCTCTACAGAAAGCAGCAAATGAAATCAACAATTCAGAGACTCAAAAAACCAGTGAGCAGTTAGAACAATCTTTAGAACTCTCTCTCTCTCTCTCTCTCTCTCTCTCTCTCTCTCTCTCTCTCTCTCTCTCTCTCTCCCACCCCAAAATGAGAATGAGACTGATCAATAACTCAGACAATCCCAACTATTACAGATAAATGCAAGCAATGCGGTCGGCAGGACAAAACAAAAACAGGCAAAAGCTTCATTGAACAATGGTAAGTCTTGTTCCTTTATAGATCTATCATGCTCAAAAGACATTGCCTTATATTCTCAAATGCTTCATCATAATAAAGTAGCATATACTTTCATAACTTTCACTTTCAGCAAGAATACCATGGTGCTTTTGATGTTGCAGCCTCTTTGCACTGCGCTGCTGTGGTCTCTGTGGAGCTTGATTCTGAAAATTTTAATGGATTTCGCAATCCTTCTTTAAATATGATACGCAACTCAATTCTATATATCTAGATCTTCATGCCCTTTTTTCTTCTTTTCTATTTTCATTGACCTCTATGGCCAAGAAATTACTTTAAAAAAATAAAGAAAAAAACCTTAAGCAAAATGTCATGAAGGGAACAATAGCAACAAATTGTACATCTCTCAAGTAATAAACGAGAAATCTCAAGGTGCAAATAATGAAGTTTTTGGTATTAAACTCGGATGCACAGACATTAAGTAGCATTTCATACAGGGGTCATAAATATGATGTTAAGACATGAACTTAAGCATGACCGGTGCCAGCGAGTTCAACTAGTAAAGCCCCTTGAGGTAGTATCAAGATGTTTTGGTGCAAATCCCGCTGGTACCAGGACAAGGGTTTATGGATAAGGGGAGAATCATCCTTCAATTGTATGGCTCAATTACCTTTGAACTAAAAAGGAGAGGAACATGATTTGTACTTTCTAAAGGAAGCAAGGCTAGCAATTAATGATCAGTCTTCATCAAGTTGATGATGATGGGAACATGTTAACATTCTGGAACCATATCTTTGGAGAGCAATATGTTTATGCAGCCAGTAAAGTATGTTTTACATACCCAGACTATTAGAAGGAAAAGTGTCAGAAATATATCATGTAGAATTTGGCACTCAAGATCTTCTTACCGCCAGAAAGTATGATTAGACAGCACGAGAGAGAGAGAGAGAGAGAGAGAGAGAGAAATCTAATGATTTTGTTCTTTTGCCTTCCTGTGGACGAAAAGAATTCCAACAAGAAGTATGGGCAGAAGCAAAGCACAAAACGATAATTTGATGATCTACCTCAAGAAACGCCCTGGGACTGATAGAATGAGAATTCTCACTGCTGTTCACATCTTTCAGATCTCTTGATTAAAGAAGCAAAACAACATTTCAACCTCAATAACAATAGCTTCATTTACATGAGATATCTTGGATTCTTTTATTTGGTTCATCATTCAAATAACCACAAAGCATGTATCAAATTAAATAATCAAAAGTATCTACAGAAAATAGAAACAAAGCAATATAAGCATGGATACTTGCTTACGTGAGAGATCAAAAGTAACTAGATTGCACTTGCAAAAGCTCAAGTTGTGCCAATAGCTTTGCTACTGTAGATTTCAACTTTGGCTCACCATTTTGTGCTAGATCAATCAGCACTGCCTGAGCAGGTACCCCATATTGCACTCTATGTGGCTCAACTCTGAATATCCTTTCTAACATCCAAAGTGCTTTCTCTTGAGCCTTTACATTTCCGGATTCAAGTACCTTAATAATGGCCTGAACACCTGACATTTTAGATATTAAAATCGATCCACTTTCCCAAATTTCATCTTGCAAGAGAGTAGCTAATGCATTAAGAACAGCTTCATCTGCTTCTC
This sequence comes from Dillenia turbinata, assembly GCA_037126225.1. NCBI lineage: Eukaryota > Viridiplantae > Streptophyta > Magnoliopsida > Dilleniales > Dilleniaceae > Dillenia > Dillenia turbinata. The sequence continues at coordinate 20,594,003 of JBAMMX010000009.1, read as the reverse complement.
TCTCTTTACCTTCCAAAATTTTGATCAAGGGTGAGACTGCATCAGCCTTGACCAAACAAAATGTGCTTTTTACAAAACAATAGCCATTGTGAACATGACAAAATGCATCCATGGAAGGAGGGATGCATAACCATTTTGAAGTTCTTGACTTTTGAAGTGAGAGAGAATTTTGTGATAGCTGAGCCAAAGCCGTTGCAGCTCTAGATTTGGCAATCATTGAGCCACTTGAAAGAAACTTCACAAGCAGGGGAATCACACCATGTTCTACTGAAAAAAGCTGTAATTTTCTATCAGAAGGAACTGTGAACCTAATCAATAAATCCGCAACACTCTCAGCCAGTGAGCAAGTTGCGAGTGTTGAAGTGTATGACCTCATAATTGAAACCATGTAAGGCAGTAGATTTGTCCTCTTGAGCATATCAGTGGCTTTCTTGTCACTAGCTGGAAGATTGCTTAGTAAGCCAAAAGCAGCAGCTTTTTCACACTCAGAAGCTGATGTAAAGATAATGTTTATTATGACATTGAGGTGCGTATCTCCAAGCTGGTCCGTCAGTTCTCCCGACTTATTTTTAGAAAGAGTGTAGAGCAAATTTAAAGCAGCAGTCCTGATCCTGGAATTGCTTTCGGTCAGGAAGGGTAATAAAAGTTGAACTGCACCATTTGCCTTCATTTTCACTCTAACTTTAGATGCACTTGAATGTGCAGCAATGTTATTCAACGCTTGTAAGAGGTGAAATTGAATCCCTGGACCGGAAAGGTTTAGAAGAGAGAGCATCTGCTGTGCAATGTCTTTGTTAACTAGTATAGCTTCAGATTGGGCAATGCTAGAAAGTATGGCTGAAGCTGGCTCACGAAGAGTCAGGAGCACAGATGTTACAGAGAAAAGAAGCTGAAGCAGAGCTGCCACAATTCCTGACTTAACCAAACGTTGAATATTTTCCTTTAACATAGACAAATTTTGAAGTGCACCCAAAGCAGATAATTTGGCTTCCAGCTTTCCAGCATTAAACATTTTGACAAGGGGTTCAATGGCCCCAACTTCCCCAAGAGAAGCTCTACTTTGATCTGTGAGCTCCATTCGACAAAGTGCAGTTGCCATGAGAATCTTACTCATGTCAGAACCTGCAAAGCATGATGGAAATCTTCTTAAAAAAAAATAAATAAAAATAAGTCCATTTATGGAACATAACTGCATCTGATCTCATATCACATAGCACTTCAGTAAATCAGAGAGATTAAAACGAGGTGCATGGGCACAGAATAGAGATACAGAAATATGTCCTGCATGCTTAAAGACATATATCAGCTACCGCAATAACAAGCTCATGACACACCATATTCACTTCAGTCTGTGAAGGGTAATAAAAATTTCAAAATTACTAATTTAAAGCATGTATAATTTACACAAATAGATAGATAACGCAATCCAAATAAGTAGAATCTACTTGATTCATACAAAATGAATCAAAAGATGCATTTGAATAGACATGTGATGGCGTGATAATTATTTTTATTTTCATTTCGTATGGGAGGGGACTGTTCTTAGGGGAGGTGGGTTGCAGTGGCTCCATAACATCATTTAGGGAAAGCCCCAAATACGAATTGAACACTTGGCATAGTGATTCACTGTAATCAGCATTTACTATTCACATTACTTCACTGTAGAGGGAGACAAACAAGACTGTCTAATATCATTTACAGCAATATGTAACACTATTAAGTTAATAAGTCTACCCATGCAGTCTGCTGCTTAAGATCACAAAAAGAGCATATTGTACAAATAACAATGGAAGAAAGATGTTTTTCACTTTATAAATGCAAGTTTCTTAATTATTAGAGTACATTAGGTCAATTTAGTTGATTAGAGCAACTGCTTTCTTTTAACCAAAAGGCCCACATGCAATGTCTTTTCATATAGTATGTTTCTTCCCTAGCTGTTCTGAAATTATAACCCGCACAGTCTATGTTTGCAATCAATTATTTTTAAGGTACAGATGGCGACCATTTCAATTCTTTCTAAGGCACAAAATAGAAATAAGCATCAAAAGAAACTCAAGAACGAGCTTTCAACACAAGAAAAGGCTGAAAGTTAAAGTCTTTAATTTACCTTCTTTAAGGTATTGTACCATTGGCTTGAAGTAGCCGGCCTCTGCCATGTGAAGTGCATTTTGGGTGTTGCCAGACAAGGCATTCAACAGCTTACCAGCATCGTGTGAGGCAATTTGGTCCTCCCCGTTGAGCATTGCGACCAACATAAGAATACAACCTTGAATTCTCCCAATCCGTCTATGGACTGCAGGAAGATCGGAAAGAGCTAACAGCAATGCCACAGCTTCTCTCCTCTCATCTACATCCCGCGTCAAAGATTTCACAAATGTAGATAATGATTGAACATCCACCATTTTCTCCTGTACACTACTTCAACATGTGAGTCAAAGATCTTCAAACACAATAATACAATTCAAACAAACAATATTAAGAATCACATTTGTATTACCTTATTCTCGGCATTTGGCAATAATAGACTCCTCAATATCTGAATTATGGTTAATCTATTATAAGGCTTACTTGAACCCAATCGATTCAACAAAATTTGAACAATGCCCTCATCATTGATCCATGCATCATCTACCATTCTATCACGTATCAACACATTTAACCCAGAAAGCGCAATTTTAAACTCTTCATCATTCCCATACTTAAGTTGCAGTGCAACATCATCAGTGTCAAGCGTCATCTCTCCCTCAATTTCTTCCGTGATTTCCTCTTCTGATTCGTTCAACAACTCATCAGAAACAGGATAAGAACCAAAATCAAATTTTGCATCCATCAATTCTTTATGCAATGCCCCAATTTTTTCTTTCATTTCCACGGGCACTTCTCTACCAGTAAACAACACAAGCCCTAAAGATCGACCCAGATCATGAACAGAGTCCTCAATTTGCTTCGATGTTCGAGAATTAGGACTTTGGATTAGGGTTTTTGCTCGTTGGAGCTCCAATTCAAGGGCTTCAATGGCTTTTCGAACGGGAGAGGTGTTCATGTGCTTGTTTTGAGCTAAGTCATTGAAAATTGGGGTGAATTTCTCCAAGAGAAGAGCGAATTCATTTAACACCTCTGTTTCTGTTTCGGAGTCTTTCGCCGGTGAAGCCACTTCGTCTGCCGATGCTTGTAGCTCTGATACCAGCTCCGAAAAACTCTTACTCTCAACACTTTCCATCTATAGAGAGAGAGAGAGAGAACCAGGAACTACAAAGAAATTGAATGGAGAATAAAGAGATTAGGCTCTATAAATGCATTTAGCTCGTGTTGAATGGGCAAAGTGTGAAACGAAACAGAGAGGATAATAAACCAAAAAAATCAGAAATTTGCCATCAACAACAAGCTATTAGACGTCAACACTTTAGAGAGAGAGAGAGGGAAAGAGAGAGAGAGAGAGAGAAGAATCGGTATGCTATGCTTGGAAGGAGCAGCTTAAATTCTTTGTGATTCCCTTCATGTTCAAAGGCAAAAACAAAGCTAGAGAGGGACAGAGAGAGAGAGAGAGATTACCTTGGAATGACTTGGCAAAGAAGGAGGATGAAGAAATGGAATTCCTTGGTTTGGAAGGATGTGTGACTGGGTATCTTCCACTGAGGACTCTGTAAGGTCGTCGCTCTTCTTCTCTCTCTGACTAGTGTAAGAGGAGATTTCTTCTTCATTTGCCTCTTCCTTAGAATGAAACCGGTGAAAAGGTACTTGACAAAGACGACGACGAAGTCAAAAACCCTGCCGGTCACTTTCACTTCTATCTTTAATTTTGCCTTTCGTAGTAGAACCTTCTTGACCGGGTGGACGTGACGTGAGAGTTGGGCCGTCTTTGTCTGGTCCAGGTCCGGTTGCCCCAATTCATGATTTTTTTTTTTTTTTTCCTTGTGTTGATCGATTGATTTTGACTATCAAATAAAGTGAATTTTCTATTTCTCCTATTTTTAAAACTCAAAATTAAATTTTGATAAAAAAAAATCAAAAACTGAATTGATAAGGCATTGGTTTGAATTTTTTTTAGACAAACGAGGAAAGACAAAATTATATATTCAACCTTGAACTCACATGTTCACAATTTCAAATTGAATCAGAACAAGATATCAACCCATTAAATTGAATTGGAATAGCCAATGGCTTCCCAATCTTGAATTAGACTATAACCAAGAGAACCCTTTCCCGTCATGGTTCACGATTGTTAGGATGCGTATAGTTATGAAAAATATTTTTTAATTTTTTATCTTTAATTTTTTAATATTTTCTATATTTAGAAAATATGTTTAAAAAACATATATTTTTTTATTTTTAATTTTCCCTAACAAAATTTTAAAAATTTTAAAAAATACTAATTTATTTATAACGAAAAATAATAGAAAACACCTCATAAATTTGTTTTCTATTTCTCTTCATAAATTAAAAAAAAAACCATTTTTTCAATTTTTATTTTCTAAAAATTAAAAACTAAAATATTTAAATATAGTTTCATTTTCTTAGAAAAGTTTTTTTGAAAAATATCATTGTTTTTCACAACAAAACACACCCATTGTAATTGTAATGGATTGGAACTACGAAGAAACTGTTGGTCTTGAAATTAGAATTGCGTCAACAATTCCTTTGATTTTTTTCTAGATTTGGACATTCGATTTTTTTCTAGATCTGGACGTTTAGAACTGTTCTTTGTTTAATTTGCTCTTCTTTCTTCATCACCCTCTTTTTTATTTTTTTTATACTTGAATCAACCGATATCTGGAGTCACATTTCAATTAATCCGACTCGAGCTTTTGTCAGATCTTCTTTAAGGGGAGCTCTCATAGTATAATTATTTTTATTTCTAAAATTTAAATCCAAATTTTGTTAAGAAATATATTATCCTTCCTATTAAGTCAATTGTGCATTGGTATCACCCTCTTTCTACCCTTATTACAAATCAAAACCTTAGTTTCCTCTCTTTATCTCTCCTCTAATACAGTCGACGAAGTATCTTCCACTCAAAACTCTATAAGGTCGTCACTCTTCTCTCTCTGACTAGTATAAGAGGAGATTTCTTCTTCATTTGCTTTTCTTTAGAATGAAACCAGTGAAAAAGTGCTTGACAGGGAAAGACGACGATGAAGTCAAAAACCCTGCCAATCACTTTCACTTCTATCTTTAATTTGCCTTCCGTAGTCCAACCTTCTTAACCGGGTGGACATGGGAGTGGGGCCGTCTTTGTCTAGACCAGGTCTGGTTGCCCCAATTCATGGATTTTTTTTAATGGTTGATCGATTGATATTCAATAATCAATTTATTAGTTTTGACTAATTTAACTTGAATTAACTATGAGTTCATTAAGAGTTTCTATTCTCGAAACTCAAAATCAAAAACTTGATTTAAAAAATCTGAGACTCTTATCACTGAATCAATAAATCGTTTGTATGAATTTTTTTGGACAAACAGGAAAAAGCAAAATTATATATTCGGTGCTAGAACTAGAAATGTTGACAATTTTAGGTTGAATTGGAATAAGGAATCAACCCATTAAACTAAATCAATATAACTCGTGGCTTCCCAATCTTGAACTAGACTAGAACCATGAGAACCACTATGCCATTATGGTTCACAATTCTTAGGAATTGTATGTAACAACTACTAATCCTATGGTTGGTAGTTAATCATGGTTAATAAGAATAGTTAGTGATTAATTGTAGTTATTAGATTAGTAAGTAGTGAATAAATTGGTTAGTAGTAGTTAATAGATTGGTCAGTAGAAATTAGTGGAATTAGTTAGTGAAATTAATATAAATAGTACTATCAACACATGTAATGGACATGGATTGGAATTGTATTGGAAACTCTCTTCTCTCTCTTGTATTCTCTCTCTCTTTCTCTCTCTAGCTCTCACTCTTTCTCTATATACAATCCTCTAGAGTTGGATTGTGACAAAATTGGTATTAGAGCCTACGGATCCCGACTAATATTGAAAAATAGTAAAAGTAATTGGGTATGAAGCCATTGAAGAAGAAGTTTTATATGAATCCATGGAAGAACATCTCAAAACGTAAGAAATTAAAATGCAAGAATTTTATTCATATGTTAACAAGAAAATAGAAGAAATCAGTAAGAAAATTAATGAACAAAATCAAAAATTGTACGCTTTTATGGCAAGTTTTGATGACAAATTCAACATTCGATTGAAAATGTTTGGTATTAATGAAAATATTAAAATTTTGGTGGAAAAAGAGCAAGAAAATGAAAAGAAATCGGATAGGATCACAATAAATCAAATGGTAGAAAAAACAATACCAAAATTTATGAAAAAACAAGGTATTGAATTACTTTCTAAATCTTTCATTTTATCTGCTCCTAATGAAGAAATGTTAAGGATAGAAGCATTTCAAATGTCCAAGAAAGAAGAGTCTTGCATGTCCAAAAAAGAAGTTGTTGATGATGGGTTCTTGTCGATCCCTCCAAATATTGAATTTTGACATATATTGGCCAAAATCTTTTACCAAAAATAAGTTCAAGAAAAGTCTCTTTCAAGTTTCCTTATCTCTATTATTCTCACACTATTCTCCTAGCAATTTAAGTTACATTCATTGTTCATCTCTATCATTTTCTCTATCAACACAAATTCAAATCTTGATTTAAAATTCATAGATTCAAAGTTTCAATTCTTTGTTTCTAATCCTTAAGGATAAGAATGTTTTCAAAGAGGGAAAAATGTAACAACTACTAATTCTATGGTTAGTAATTAATCATGGTTAATAAGAATAGTTAGTAGTTAATTATAGTTGTTAGATTAGTTGTAGTTAATAGATTAGTTGGTAGTAGTTAATAGATTAGTTAATAGAAATTAGTAGAATTAGTTAATAAAATTAGTATAAATAGTATTATCAATACATATAATGAAAATGGATTGGAATTGTATTAGAAACTCTTTTCTCTATCTTGTATTCTCTTTCTCTTTCTCTCTCTAGCTTTCTCTCTCTATCTCTCTTTCTATCTTTCTCTCCCCAATTTCTCTATCTCTCTATCTTTTTACCATCCTCTAGAGTTGGATTGTAACATTATAATTGTAATGGATTGAAACTACGAAGAAACCGCAGGTGTTGAAATTAAAATTGCACCGGCAATTCCTTTATTTTTTTTCTAGATTTGGACATTGATTTTTTCCTAGATCTGGAAGTTTAACCATTCTTTGTTTAATTTGCTCTTCTTTCTTCATCCTCCTCTTTCTATCCTTTATGGTAAGTTTGGTTTGCGATAGTTATTTAATATATTTTTCTTATTTTTTTAAATTACTTTCATTATCATTTTATATTAAATAAAATTAGAATATTAATATAAAAAAAGAAAAAAATTAAAAAAATAATTTTTTCAATAAAATTGATAAAAGAAAATAAATTTTATTACTTTATATTAAATAAAATTAAAATAGAAAAAATGAATGATTTCATAAATATAAAGAAAAACAAGAATAAATTTGTATAAAACTTTTATTTCCTTCTATTTTCGTCTATTTTGGGATAGAAACAATTTCTTAATAGGGAGGGGAATGGATTAATTCTCACTTTTATTTCTCTTTCACATTTCCTCTCTTACTAAACAAATGAAAAATGTCATTTCTTTCAACTTTTACTTTCTTTCATCATTTTCTTCCACTTTCCATCCCAACAAAACTAAACCTTAATTTCCTCTCTCTTATCTCTGGTACTTTTTGGGCTCTTTCAATTTTGTTCTTGCTAAACTTCCAAAGAACTGATTTTGGAGAGACCAATATCCTTGCATTACGCTTGATATCATCTAAGAGTTTACCTTCCAGGATGTCTTTAATAAGAATTAAGGTTTTCAGAAGTTCTTATGCCTTCAAGCAAGAGGTTTCTATATATTGCTACATTTTCATTATCTAGGCTTTTGTAGACAAGGCTCAAAACCTTTTAGGCAAACAATTACTATTCAAATTTTAAAGGTATTATAGTTTAGTGTGAAGTGAGATTAACAACTTTTTTATATAAAAAATAATTAAATTTATTTTTATTTATAAAATCTATATTTCTTCCTATATTTTTTTCATTTTAATAAAAAAATATTATAAATCGTAACCATGTGAGGCCAAATTATAAGTCCAAGTCTTGACCCGGACTTTCTTTTCTTTAATTTTTAACTTAATGAGAGGACTACTTACCATGATCTATTCGGAAATGATGAAGTCACAATCGTGGCTTAGCAACTTTTTTGTGTCACTCAATAGCTTCCAAATTTATGACCATAAAGAGCTTTCTTTCTATTTCTCCCTCTGAGTTTTGTGAGTCAATGCAATGCTAACTATAATGTCCTACTCCCATGGTGGTGTAATGGAGATTGAAGCTCGTATCAACTTGTGTTAGCATAGGATAATCTATCAATAATATGTGAATGTAACAGTCGAATGCTAAATTTCCTTAATCAAGATTTCAAATTCGAAACTTAAAAATAGAAAAATAGGTATTGGGAAAGCAAATCTTTTAATAAACCCTACAGTACTTGACTGAATAGTCGAATTAAATACGGATACTAATTTATGACAAGTTTCCACTTATTAAAAAAAAAAAAAACAGAATGATCTTTAACCATGTATATGTAGGATACTAAATTTTTTGAAACAAAAGTTGCATTATAGCTATACTCTTGCCATTAGGATCTGCACATGAGGATGTCAAACCTTTGAATGAGTAGAGGTTTCAGCATCCATATTGGTTAACAGTGTAGGATATTGGTGTGATAGCAATTTAAATCATATATTGGCTAATGCTAATTTAATCTGTGGTCATATATATACCTTACTAGAGCTATCAATAAGTGCCGGCCACCATCACAGATGGCACAAGCCCAAATCACATATGGGCTGTGTTTTTCCAAAAATGTAAAGAATGCTAGGGTTTCATTTCACATCTGTCACAAACTCACGAGTCACACTCAAGTTTGAGACATGGAAATGAAGAAATAAAATTTGGGAGAAATAGTTCCTTAAGCGGTCTCACAGTATTTGGATCAGATTAGCCAAGTAAAACACGAATATCAGTCGATAAAAAAAAAAAAAAAAAAAAAAATCAAACTCATGAGTCACAACCACATGTCTCTCTATGGACCTCTCACCTTCTCTCTCTACCTGAGAGACAATGATGATCTCTCTTCTCCTCTTTAAAGATGATCCGACAACAACAACAATGGTAATCAATCTTCTCTGAGATCAAAGATGATCAAACCTCTTATCTTGTAAGCTTTATCTCTCTCTCTTCTCTATCTCTCATATGTCTCACCTTCTTGGTTTTTTCTCTCTCAATCTCTCTCTTCTTTGTTTCTCTGGTGTCTCTCCTTGTTGGTTTCTATTCTCTGTCTCTAGGCTAGGTTTTAGCAATTCATCGAAGACTACAATGAAGATAGGGTAATGAAACTAGATCAACTTAAAGAAGATGATGAAATCGAACAAACGGAGAACACGAACACGAATAGAGGTAAAATTGAAGACAGAATGTAACTTGAATGAAGGGGTGACTGAAGCAATAGGTGATTAAATGAACAAACAACAATGATGATGATGCAAGTGGACGGCAACCGGAATCTGAAGACAAAGGGAGATGAAGATAATGCACAAGCTAAAGAATCGAGTAGAAAGCGAATCATAGAGTTGACGATGGTTAAAGTAAAGGAGATGACAAATGACAAAATAGTTGACATATGAAATAAATGAGTCGAAGGCTGATGCTAGTGTAAAGCAAGTTATAGACAGTGAAAAGTTTGATAGAATTAATGCACTTTCTTTTATTTGTTGAAAATAAAGAAACCAAGAGTCTCAAGGTAGAATGCCAAAAGTCTAAAGTCATGTATGGAGAATGTCAAGATTCTGAAGTTATTATCAAGAGTTATGAGAGTAGATCTCAAAGAGTCATGGAGTAATTTCAATATGTCTCTTAGTATACTAATTAATGTCTAGAATAATGAATTGGCACTATAAATAGGTTGTCAAATTATGTATTCAAAAAAATAAGAGTGAAGAGTGAAGAGTCACTCCAAACAAAAAAAAAGTGAAAATTTCTATTCATTATCAAAAAGAATGTATAAGGAAGTAGAAATGAATCATACTCTTTGAAAAATTACAGAAAAATTCTACAATTGTCTATATTTTTTACAACAAATTTGGTATCAGGGCTTAAAGATCCAAGAGAGGTTTTGCAATGTTTGAAATACAGATGGCAAGTTCTTCTATCGTTAATTTTAGTGTAGTCCAAATCCTATTTTTATAGGAGAAAATTATGACTTCTAATATGTCAAAATGAAGACTCTTCTTGAGCCATTAGATGTATGGGAGCTCGTAGAAAATGGAATCGGAGAATCAGAATCACCGGTAACTTTGATTGCAGCACAGAGGAAGGAGATAAGGGAGAAGAAGCATCTTAATGCAGCTATTCTTTTTGTGATTCAAATGGGAGTTTCAGTTACAATTTTTCTCAAAATCATGAGAGCGATGAAGGTGAAGCAGGCATGGGATATTTTGCACGAAGAATTCCAAGGAGATCTTTAAGTATGGTTGATAAAACTTCAATCTCTTATAAGGGAGTTTGAGAATATTATAATGAAAGAAAATGAATCGGTGTAAGAGTTCTTAACTAGATTAATTGAATTGGTAAATCAAATGAAGTCTAATGGTAACAAGATTACTAATAAGAAGATCAACGAAAAGGTGTTAATATGTTTGCCAGAAAAATTTGACTCCAAAGTCGTTGTGATAGAAGAAACAAAAAATCTAGTGACTATGAGTATTCAGGAGTTAAGGGGCTCAATAAAAACATTTGAGCAAAAATTGATTCACTATAATAAAAAAGCTGTTAAAAGTGCATTTCAATCTAAGCTTGTGCTTGGTTTAAAAAATCAGGGAATGTCTAGTGAAGAAAAACAAAATAATTTGGTTAGAAGTGGTGGCGGGGCAGAGGTAGAGGTAGAGGTAGAGGTAGAGGTAGAAGTTCAAGGGGAAGAGGTAGAGGTAGAGGCAAATTTAGAGAAAGGGAGAGGAAGAATAATGAAGATGATTTAGTTAAAAAATATTTTATCTGTGACAAACCAAGGCATCTGGAAAAAGATTAATACCACAAAGGAAAACCATAATGCTTCAATCGCAAAAAGTTTGGTCACTTGAAAAAAGATTGAAGAGTAAATGTTAATTAGCAGACAAAGATGATAAAAATTGTGAGACAGAAAATAATATATTTTATGCTTGTCAAGTGCAATAGAAAAAGGGATGATCATTGATATGTTGATAGTACCTTCAATAATTATATGACGGCTGAGAGAAGTATTTTTTGTGAATTGGATACAAGCTTCCATTCAAGAGTGAAAATTGACAATGGACAATATATAACTGTAAAAGGGATTAGTACAATTACAATTCAGACCAAACTTGAAACCAAGAAGATTCAAGAAGTCTTCTATGTGCTTGATGCTAATGCTAATTTGTTGAGTTTTGATCAATTGCTTGGGCATGGTTATTCTCTTCATTTTGAAGATAACTATTACACAATTTATGACAGAAAATCTTTTCAAAATGTCCTAGCCAAAGTGAACATGCACAAGCGATATTTTCCTCTCAATTTTAAATATCCAGCAAAGATATTTATGAAGACAAATTTGGAAGATGATTGTTCGATGTGACATTAGAGATTTGGCCATTTGAATTTTCAAAGCCTAAAGATGATACAGCAAAAAGGCACGGTACGTTATCTCCCGAATATTCATAATCAAAATGGAATTTGTAAAGGGTGTGCATTTGGGAAGCAACATAGGCAAACATTTCCTTTTGGACTTGTGCATATGAATATGTGTGGTCCAATGAAGACACTTTCACAAAATGAAAATTGATATTTTGTTTTATTTATTAATGATTTCAGTAGGATGACTTGGGTGTATTTTATGAGAAATAAATTGAGGTGTTCAGTATTTTCAAAAAAATTAAGAATCTTGTTATAAACCGAAGTGGTAAGAAGATCTAGGTATTAAGAAGTGCATGAGAAATGAGTATACTTCAAGGGAGTTTCGGCAATTTTGTGAAGATAAAGGGGTTAAAAGGCAAGTGATAATGACTTATACACCACAACATAATGGGGTATCTGAGAGAAAGAATCAAACAGTAATGGAGATGACTAAATCTATGTTATTTCAGAAAAAAATGCCTAAGAAGTTTTGGGTTGAATCTATTCACACAGTTGTGTATTTAATCAATCGATGTTGCACAAGTGCATTGAAGGAGAGAGTGCCATTTGAAGCTTGGAGTGGCAAAAAACCTTCGGTTAGTTATCTCAAAGTATTTGATAGTATATGTTTTGCTCAAATTCGTAAATAAAAGAGGACAAAACTTGATGAGACCAGTGAATGTATTTTTTGGGGTATAGTTTGGCTTCTAAGGGCTACAGATTGTATAGTCTTAAAAGGAATTATGTAATTATAAGCAGAGATGTGGTATACGATGAAAACAAGAAGTGGAAGTTGGAAGAATAATTAAAGGAGATCAGGAATGAGTCAAAGATGATTTTGTTGTGAAAGCCAATAGAGAATGAAGATGAAGAAGATGCAGTTAGTCCAGAAATAGTTACAAGTTCTCCTGGTTCAAACTCTTCAACACTTAGTTTAACTCCAATCAAGATGAGGAGGTTGAGTGATGTTTATGCAAGATGCAATTTATGCATTGTAGAACCAAAAAGTTTTGAAGAAACCATGAGAAAAGAAGACTGGAGAAGAGAAATGGAGGAGGAGATTAAAGCCATTAAAAAGAACAAGACTTGGGAGTTAGTTGATAGGCCTAAAGATAGCGAAGTAATTGGTGTGAAGTGAGTTTATAAAGTGAAGCACAAGGCAGATGGTTCTGTTCAAAAAAATAAAGCAAGATTGGTTGTCAAGGGATATGTACAGCAATTAGGAGTGGATTTTTATGAAGTCTTTGCTTTAGTTGCAAGGTTTGATACCATCAAAATGTTAATAGCATTAGCTACTCAAAAAGGTTGGTCACTTTATTAATTAGATGTGAAATCTGCATTTCTTAATGGTGAGTTGAAAGAGAAGGTTTATGTGGAGTAATTAACTGGTTTTATAGTTAAAAATGCAAAGAACAAAGTGCTTAAATTGAAAAAAGTATTATACAGCTTAAAACAAGCTCCACGAGTTTGGTATAGTCAAATCAATAACTATTTCTTCAGTAATGGATTCAAGAAAAGCATGAATAAGCCAACTTTGTATGTGAAGAACTAAGGTATGAATGTTCTCATTATTTTTTTTTTTTTGTTGTATTTTAATGATTTGGTGTTTACCGACAATAATCAAAAAATGGTTGAAGAATTTAAAAAAGACATGATGAAGAGATATGAAATGAGTGATTTGGGGCTATTGCATCATTTTCTTAGAATGGAGATTTATCAATGTGAAAATGAGGTATTTATATGTCAAAAAAATTATGCAAAAAAAATTCTGGCAAAATTTAAAATGAAATGCTGCAAATCAATTGATACTCCAATGATGATGAATAAGAAATTGATGAAAGATAATGGTGGAAAAAAATGTTGATGAAAGGATGTATAAGAGCTTAATTGGTAATTTGTTGTATCTCACAGCAACCATGCCAGATATTATGTTTGCAGTTAGTTTGTTGTCACATTTTATGCATTATCCCAACCATTTTCACCATGGATTAGCCAAAAGAGTGTTAAGACATGTGCAGGGAACCAAGAGTTATTGAATTAAATACTATAGGGGTAAAAAATTGGAGTTGTAGGAGTTTTGTAACAGTGATTGGGCAAGTTGTGTGGATGATATGAAGAGCACATCTAGGTATGTTTTTATGATTGGTTCAAGAGCAATTTCATGGTACTCAAAGAAGAAACAATCTGTTGCTCAATCATTTGCAGAGGCTGAACATGTTTTAGCTGCAATGACAATGTTTCAAGCAATTTGGTTAAGAAGAATATTAGAGTATATGGAAGAAAAGCAAGATGCTGCAACTGAATTCATTGTGACAATAAATCCGTCATTGTATTGGCTAAAAATCCAGTGCAACATAGTCGGGCGAAGCACATAACCATCAAATACCATTTTGTCAGAAATGCAATAGAGGAAAATGAAGTCAACTTGAAGTATTGCACTTCTGAAGAGCAAGCGGCGGACATTTTCACAAAGGCATTACTAAAAAACAAGTTTCAACTGTTGATAGAAAATCTTGGTGTGGAGAAGCCATACTGAGAGATAGTTTGAGAGAAGAAAGCACATTAAGGAAGAGTGATAGAATTAATATATTTTCTTTTTTGTAGAAAATAAAAGAGACCAAGAGTCTCAAGGTAAAATGTCAAGAGTCTGGACTTATTATCAAGAATTATAAAAGTGGATTTCAAAGAATCATGGAATAATTTTAAGGTGTCTCTTAATATGCTAATTAATGTTTAAAATAATATATTAACACTATAAATAGGTGGTCATACTATATATTCAAAAAAAAAGAATGAAGAGTCGCTCCAAATAAGAGAGTGAAAATTTCTATTTATGATTAAAAAGAATGTATGGGAAGGTAGAAATGAATCATTTTTTAAAAAAATTATAAAAAAATTTCTATTCTTTTCCTTTTTATTTTTGCAACAAAGCTAAAGGTGGGAATCGATTTCAAAGTTGAAGACCGGTATTTAAGATGAGTAAATGACAGTTAAGTTCACCCTCTCTTGAAATAACGATTTTTTTAAGGGGTGGGATGGTCCCACGCGTCCCTCATCCCTTGCATGGATGGGACGAGTCCTTAATTTTAGGCCCCCATCCCCTCAACTCGGGCCATGGCTGAGTCCTTATTGACAGATCTGCATGTGACCTTACCCCAACGGGGCAATAGAACAAAAGTAAAGCCTCTTCCAACTCAAAAAAAAAAAAAAAAATTATTGTATAGCTTTGCGGTTTCAATAACCAAGCATCAGGGAATCTCACATAGGTCAAGCGGGAAGAAAACCTAACGTCTACTTAAATTATTAATTAGTTTGTACATCAATGATTTAAATTTAGAATTTTATATTTTAATATCATTTTATATTTTGTATAACTATTATTTACTATAAATATTTAAATTAGTGGAAAACAGTATAGTTAATTTTTTTTTTTATTTTAATGGGTTTGTGGCTAACTTATGAGGTGTTCTTTTGTTGATCTATGAAACACGTAGATAATAACTGGATTCGACATCATTAATAAGAAAAGTTGAAAAAAAAAAAAAGATAAATAATAATATGAGATATATTATATATCGCATGCAAGAACTGTGTTCGTCAAACACGGTAATCTTTCCTAGTGTAATTTTTTTTTATGGTTATTCACAAAATAGAAAATGCTTTCTTCGGACACCACATGGCAGTGTCATAAGGGAAAGGTTGTGCCTTGTAATATTTATAATTTTTGGAGTACAGGGCAATGGGAGCAACGGTGTTAATCAACTCGCAGAGGGCATTTACACTAGCTAAGTATCACTGTGTCTAAGGAGACAGCTCAATAATAATAGTTTCGCTCTTCCAAATTTAAGATCTGAAGTTCAAACTCTATTATAATAATAAAAAGAAAGAAAAATCTAAGTATCATTGTAGTGTATTTAACACTACTAAAAAGAGTCTGAAAGTAACTCGAATCGAGTTAATCAAAATATGATTTTAAATATTGATTGGTCTGATAAAAAAATACAATGAGAGCAAGTGAAGACTTATTTGTATTTGATGAAGATAATGAGCAAAATAGAAAGAAAAATCAGAGATTAATAGAGAGTGAGAGAGGTTGGAAGTTGCAGGTTAGAGGGAGAAAAAAGTTAAATTCATTAAAATTAATTTAAAATTTAATAAAAATAACTTACTATTATTGTCACCTACCAAACATGTGACTTTCATGGCAAAGGTATATGACAAGGGTCTCCCAATGAATCGTGAGGCGGTGGAGACATAATGCACAAAAACTTCTCCATGTTGAATTCGTTTCTGTTCTCCGATTAGAGATGAGAATCATTTCATAGCCCCAAATCCACCGGCGGGTAATTTCTCCGGTTGCCTTTCTTTCTCCTGATCCTCTGAGTGATTGTCGTAATCTTGCCCTTCCAAGCACAAGCCCAAATCTAGATAGGTTTGCTTCAATTCATGCGAAGCCAAAAGGGTCTTGCTTGATTTCTAAATTCCAAGCAAAAGCTCACCCCTCTGTCTTCAAGATTTCTTTTGACGGACTCGGATTTTGCATTGCTCTGATTCATAGCTCCAGCATACAAGCTTGGAACTCTAGAAATGAGCTTTTCCTCTCTTTCCTTCAATGAAAGTTAGAGAAAGAGAGAGAGGAAAAATTTTTGAGGATTTAAGATATGAAAGGGCAAAATGAGACTGAATGTTGACAGGTGAACCGAATAATATCGAATTAATGAATATTTATATAAAATCTTTATATTTTTTATATTTAATGAATTATTTACTTATTTACTTATTATTTTATTTTTATATTATTTTTTATGATATTTTTATATTTGATTATTTTAAATTCTTATTTTAAAATATGACTATTTTATTATTTTTATTGAATAATTAGTATCTATATAAAAATTTTTATATTTTTTATATTTACACATTTTCTCATATTTTTGTTTCCTGTATTCTTAAAAAGTATTATTTTTTCATATTATTACGTATCCATTTTTGTTTCCATGTATTCCAGGTTTTAAATAATACCGTAATTGAAATTTAAAATATATTTGTAACTTCCTCTAAAATTTGAAGAAATTTTTTACAATTTGATCCTAATTTTACTAAAATCATCGTACATATATAAGAAATCAATCTTTCACGTATAAGGCACGTGTCTATTTACCGGTCAAATAAAGAAATTAAAAGGGCAAGAAAAAGAAACAAATTTTCTTTGATGCACTTAGGGACTGTTCCTAATTTACCGTTGAAGTTGAGATTACCCTACATTTTCGGCCGGTGGGAAATTATTCCAACGAAAGCTATTAAAAATGTGTCATAATAGTATGTTCAATATATATATTTTATTTAACATCTGAAACTTTGAAACTATGATTAGGATAAAAATTTTAAAATTATCATCATCGACAATGGTTTCTATGATCGTATCATCGGTTAAAGATAATGGTTTAAAACAATTTTTAGGAGAAGGATCTCAAAGAGCTATTAAAAGAAAAATCAACGGATAATTAATTTAGTGAAAAATGATATTAAATTTGTTTATCAAATTTTGATTTCAAAACTTAAAAAGTTTCATCCATAATTATTAAATCCTGACCGACCCGTGAGTTGGATCAGGTTGACCCCCGATCAGATTGTTTACGCATTCAACCCATATAAATCCATTGATTAATAACGGATCAACGGATCAACTCTCAATCTGTGTCACCCACGGATTTTTACGATTCATGTATCATGTTCAAAGATTTCAAAAAAAATGAAAAAAAATCATCTCAAAGCCACAAAAATTGAGATTTAAACCAAAAATCACTATTTGAGATAATTTTTGAAATGATTAAAATATTTGAGAACTTAAAAATATCAATATTTATAAATTAATTTGAAAAAAAAATCTTATTATCGGTTACCACGAACGATCGTGGATGGAGATTTTTTGAACAACTAAATTTGAAATTGTTTCAGTTTGTTGAGAAACAGAAATGAATTCTGAAGGTTGAACTTAAAATATATATATATATATATATATATATATATATATATATATAGTTATGGGGGGTGATTTTAGAGAGAGAATGAGAGGTTTTTCACGGATTGCAGAGGAAGCGAATAGGGTGTGATGCACGCAGAGTGAATGGGAGAAAAGAAGGGGGAGAGAGAAGGTAAAACCGAGAAAAGGAATGGGAGGTTAGTAATGAGCCACGTCCACTCCTTTCCAATTAAAAGAAAAAAATATTTAAAGAATATAATACAATTTGTAATATAATTATATATATTTTAAGACATTAAATAAACTCATTATTTGAACATAAAGGTAATTAAATGGACCCAGAATTTGTAATATAATTATACATATTTTTTATATTTTAAAATAATAAAAAATAAGCGATTGAACCAGTAATCCAATGATTCAATCAGTTAAATCATAAATTTTAAGACACACGGATCAATTCACGAATCAAGTTTAATAACTACGATTTCACCCATGGGATATGGAGAATTATCTTCCACCCCTTATCCACCTCCATCAACTTGGGCAGGGACGGGTATCTAACTTTGGGTGCAAATCGCCATCCTTAAGCAATTTCTCATGTTGCCTTTCTCCTGATCATCTAAGTGATTATCATAATCTTGCCTTCCAGGCGCAAGCCTAAATCTAGACAGGTTTGCTTTAATTCATGCGAAGCTGAAAGGGTCTTGTTTGAGTTCTAAACTTCAAGCAAAAGCCCACCTCTGTCTTCCTACAACGATAGCTCCAGCATACAAATCTTGGAACTCTAGAAATGAGCTTTTTCCCCTCTCTCCCTCAATGAAAGATTTGAGAAAGAGAGAAGGAAAAAAATTTTTGAGGGTTTAAGATATGAAGGGCAGAATGGGACTAAATGTTGAGAGGTAAACTGAAATAATAACAATGGCAATTTAAGGGCTTAAGTAAATAAAAATTTAAAAAGTTAGAAGTTTAAATTTAAAAAACTGCAGTTGAAAGTTAAATATTTGTAATTTCCTCTAAAATTTGAAGAAATTTTTAAAATTTGATCCTAATTTTACTATAAATATTATCGTATAGATATAAGAAATTCTTGTTTAACATTTAGCGTACATGTCTATTTACCAGTCAAATAAAGAAAAAAAAAGTATGGATAACAATGTTAAATTTTTTAATTAAATTTTAATTTTAAAATTTGAGAATGAAAAAAATTATATTGAGAGAACTCTCTCCTAAATTAATTTTGACAACGTTTCATGTGAAAAAACATTATATAAAAAGAAAGAAAAAAGTATACATGCGGGCGGACCAAACCTTTTCTCACTGATCTTAAAATGGGAATTAATTTCAATTTTAATACCAAAATTAAGAATAACGTTCGTACCTTTTCTTTTTTTTTTTTATTGAATTGTCTTGATTAATTCTTTCTAAATATTTTGTATATCTTTCAAATTTTTTCACTTCGCTCTTGTATTTTAAATTAAACTGCTTACACGTCTGCGTATATACATTGGAATTGTAGTCTAAGAAAATAGTTTTAAAATAATTCTTTTAAGAGAATAGATTCCAAGAACCATGTATTAAAAAAATAAAATTGTATACATATGATTGGTGGATCAAACCTTGTCCTATTAACCTAAAATGGAGATTAATTTCAATTTCAATACCAAAATTCGGAATAACCCTATAAAATTTGTGCATCTTTTAAATACGAAGCGTTTTTATAGCAAAAAAAAGATTTCTCTGGTGCACAAAATGTTCCTCGCCTTAATACGAGATAGGAAAAAATAGACGTATATATATACAATTTTTTCCTTATATTTTTATAAAAAAACTATTTTCACTTCTCAAACTCATAATTTCGAGATCACCAAAAAGCAACTAAATGCATTAAATCCAACCATATACCTTTACTTTTTTATTAATTATACCGATTAATTTTTCTATTTTTTTTTAATATCTTCCCGATTTTGCAAGTGTTTTCCATCTCTATTCTATCTTTAGCTAAACTACTTACCCTATTCTGCAAAGTACCTTAAACCTATCATTAAAGACAATAGTTTTGAAACAGTTCTTTAGGAGAATGGTCGAAGTCTTAAAGCATTTAAAAAATGCATGGATGGATCAAGTATTTTCTCGTGATATCAAAATAGGGATTAATTTCAACTTTCATACCAAAATTAGTAATCACCCCATCAAATGCTCATATCTTTTAGATATTATGAATTTTTATGGCAGTTAAATGCAACGTATCAAACCATGTATCTTCAGATTTTTTATTTAATAGTATAAATTTATTTGTTTCCAAATTTTCTTCATATCTTTCAAATTTCTCAATAATATTCATATCTTCAGCGTATCTTTCCAATTTTTGTGATACACTTCACTCTCTCCTCTATTGTATAATCAGTAATACAAGAACTGCATTCCTCAATGGTATCAAAACTTCTTATACGTCTTGTGTCGCGAAAAGGACATAAGGGTCAGGGTCGCTTCTTATGGTAGCCACCTCTAGTGGTGTCCTGAACCTTACTTTCATGTGTCTAGTGCTCGGTAGCTCCTCTAGGTCATCCAGGCTGGGCCTGCCGAGTATGGCGTTATAAGGGGAGTAGAGTTTTACCACATGAAAGTGAACGGGAGCAGTTACGTGTTGGGGGGGTCTTCCTAGGGTCACAGGGAGATAATGATGCCTTCAGGATAAGTAGGGTCGTCCGAAAGCCCCTGGAGGGATCCGGTAGATGGCAAAAGCCGAGATGGATTGAAGCCCATCCTACAGAAGGCGTCCCAGGTGAGGAGGTCGCAATCAGCCCCCTGATCAACGAGGACCCTTTTTACAGTGTAAAAGTCTATTTTGTGGGTGATGATTATATGGTCATTACGGCAAAGATCTATTCCAGCTAGAAGGTCATTGTCATCAAAGTCTATGATTGGCCTTCTTCTTTTGGCAGGTATCATGCTGGAGATGACCATAGCGAGTATCGTCATAAGATTTTAGAGAATCAATCTATTTTCCACAGACGACGCCAAACTGTTGGAGATTGGTTGTGGCTCTACAGACACCAGCTCCTGCTTGACTTGAACGGTAGCCGTCAATGGATGGATGCACCTGCAAAAACCGTCAGAGGGTACTCTGACGAGGAGGCTCCGACGCTCAAGTCAGTAAAGAACAATTTTCGATTGAAAGAAACAGACTGGGAGTTGAGGGAATGTCGTTCCCTCTGATCAGTGTGCCCTCTGTGTTAGACTTAGAAAACGTATCTGGTTCTGGGACCTTAGAGATCATTTATACCCCTGAGAGATGTGCCCCGCTGGGGGACTTCAACCCTACCTTCCTTATCGGGCCTATCCGAGAATCTCAGAAGTCATTATTTCGAGTTGATTACAATTCTTATTTATCGGAAGGGCTATCATTTTCAGAATAAGTGTTTTCCCTACTTGAAAGATTCAAGATTTGTCGTTACAAAATGGAAGACTGAATTTAAGGAAATCTTGACTTTCCTTTAGAATCGTTTGGGATGTTGCATAATGTTCGGTCGCCTGATTGATTTAGGGATCTTCATGACCCGTTCGATTGAAGAGTTAATGTCTGCTTACCTGATCGGGGCGCTTACTTTTGTTTGATGAGTTATCGTTCGACTGACGGGGCAACTGAGATCTTGTCGTTTGGTAAATCTGAACGACTGATAAATCTGAACGACTGAAACCCCCCAATAGATTGATATGGACAGTTATAACCCTTTGGTTGGTTGTCGACAGGTGCTTTTCATGGATTTTCTGATAATTGGCTTTTGGTTTGGGTCGTTAACTATGTCCCAAGTCTTGTTTAAGTTCTAAATTTCAAGCAAAAGCCCACCCTGTCTTCAAGATTTCATTTGACGGACGATCTTGCGTTTATTCAGATTCTCTCTCCCCGCAATTATAGCTCCAGCGTACAAATCTTGGAACTCTAGAATTGAGCTTTTCCTCTCTCTCTCTCTCTCTCTCTCTCTCTCTCTCTCTCTCTCTCTCTCCCCCCCCCCCTTTCCTTGAAAGAAGGATTTGAGACAGAGAAGGAAGAGAAAAAATTGAGGATTTAAGATATGAAGGGCAAAATGGGACCCAACGTTGAGAGGTGAACAGAAATAATAACTATGGCAATATAAGGGTTTAAGCAAACAAAATTTTAAAAAGTTAGAAGTTTAAATTTAAAAAACTGTAATTGAAAGTTAAAAAATATTTGTATCTTCCTCTAAAATTTGGAGAAATTTTTACAATTTGATCCTAATTTTACTATAATTATCATATAGATATTAAAAAATCTATCTTTCACGTATGACGCACCTGTCTATTTACCAGGCAAATAAAGAAACTAAAAAAAAAAAGAAAAAAGCAGGAAAAAGAGGCAAATTTTCTTTGATGCACTTTGGGACGTTTCCCAACTTATTCCAACCAAAGCTATTAAAAATGTGTCATAATAATATGTTCAATGTGTATATTTTATTTTACATCGGAAACTTTGAAACTATGATTATGATAATAATTTTAAAATTGTCATACTTGATAATGGTTTCCTATGATCATATCATAGGTTTTGTTACGCATCTAAATGAACGCAGAGCAGATAAAATAACTGCTTATATTAGCATGCAAGTACTTTATATGATTATCCGAAGATAAAGGTCTTAAATAATTCTTAATGGTCCATTAGAATGTAGGGTTTTAACGGAAAAGGAAGAAAAGAGGGAATTTTCTTTTAAAAAAAAAAAAATCCACTCACTTTCGATAAAATTAAAGGGAAAGGTTTTAAATGATTTTTATGAAACCCTTCAAATCTAATTTTTTAATCCTATAAAATCAGTGAGTTTCGAAGCATAGTAATTTTCTTCTAGAATTTTAAATAATATATTTATTTTAATACCATTTATTTTAATTGGGACAAATTTCAGAAAGGAGAAAATATTCCCCCTATTTCCCTCATTTAATCAAATATGGTTTTTTTTTTATTTTACTTCTATTGATTTTTATCATCCTCTTTCTTCTTTTTTTGTTCCTTTTCTTTTCTTTCTTTCACCTTCCTACTTCATGAGATTGACAAACATATTATAGAAGAATGATTTCAAAGTGTAATGTGTATAAAAGGGGGGGAAAGAAAAGGTGCCCTTAAAATGGGAATTAATTTCAAGTTTAATACTAAAATTAAGAATTATCGGATAAAACATGCGTATCTTCCAAGTATGATGAACGAATCAAACTAGGAAACTTTTCTTTTTTTATTTAGTTATCTTGATTAATTTTTTGAAATTTTCTTTATATCTTTCAAAATTTTCCACATCGCTCTTGTATTTTAAACTAAACTGTTTACGCATCTATGTATATACCCTGAAATTGTAATCTAAAAAAATAATTTTAAAATAGTTCTTTTGAGAAAATAGTTTTCAAGAATCACGTACGTATTTAAAAAATAAAATTGTATATATAAGATTGGATCACACTTCATCCTACTGACATAAAATGAGGATTAATTTCGATTTCATTACTAAAATTAGAAATAACCTTATAGAATTTATGCATCTTTTAAATATGATGCATTTTTATAAAAACTAAATACATAAAATCCGACCACATACCTTTACTTTTTTATTAATTGTGTCGATTAATTTTCTAATTTTTTTTATATCTTTCAAATTTTGCAAATGTTTTCCATCTCTATCATATTTCTGGTTAAGGTACTTGCCCCGAAATAGCCATATCATGAATTAGTAATCACCAGAATTAGTAATCACCGGATCAAATGCTCGTATCTTTTAGGTATCATGAATTTTTATGGCAGTTAAATGCAATGTATCAAACCATGTATCTTTTGATTTTTTATTTAATAGTATAAATTTATTTGTTTCCAAATTTTCTATATATCTTTCAAATTTCTCAATAATTTTTCATACAACTGATTTCTTCTTGTGTTTTGGATGCTTTTGGGATTCCCTAACAGTTTAAATTATTTTTATGTTCAATTTCAGGATCTAAAATTATAGGCGTCTTCACTTTTAAAACAGCTGAGGGGTTGTTAGTGCGACCATTCTTTCAGCATTTGAAAGCATACTGAGACCTACTTTCACCAACGAGAATCCTCTTGGTAAATCTTACAATGTGCAACTTTGTTTGACAAACCTGTTTTACATTTTTTCAATGATGCAATTATAATTCACCCAAGTAGGTGTCCTAAACTCGCATATATAATTTCGTGATCAACGAGTTCTAGCGCAGTGCACAAAAAAATGATTTTATTTTTGTAGGATGCATTGTGTTAAAATCACTCAGTCTGTCTAAGAAACAAAAAGTCACTCCCTCTCTCTCTCTCTCTCTCTCTTGAAAGTTGCCTCTCCCCACCCATCAACTGATGACATGATTTATTCTCCTCTAGGAATTTTTATTAGGGTTTTTAATTTTGTAACTGAATTTAGGGGTTAGAGTTTTGATTACACTTGTGAACTATGAGAGGGGGAGTTCTAGAGACATACCAAAATTCATGTCAACTTTGATAGAGATTACTTTTTATATGACATGTTTTTTTACTATATTAACCGGTATCCGGAGTTATGTTCTAACAAATCCAGTCTGGAATTTGCAGTGGTCTATTTAGGAGATTGCTCTCCCAACGTAGTCTATTTCAGGTCCAAATCACGAGTTAAATTCGTAATCTTTGTCACAACCCACTAGACTAACTCACCGTTAATACTTTTTCTATGACTTAGACTTAAGAAATTTTGCCTAGGAATTGAGGGTAAGATTAAATGGACATTGGACACAAGGACCAGTTTCCTTTCATTGTTTGATCAACACCGCTTCTCATTAAAATCTCTGAAATTCTCCATATCCCTTGTTAACTCTTTATAACCATGTCTTTTCATTAAAATCTCCATCCACACACAACTTGCCTCTGACCGTGTTTATTTTGTTTGCAAACACTCTCTTACCCTTCTTTTTTACTTCCAAGATTACAAATCCCCTATTGTTCCCCCCCCCACCCTATTTGTAAATAAAAATCCCCTCACCATGGATTTGCTTTTCCAACTTTGACACCTCTGTCTTCCATATGCAAGTTAAACTTCTAGGCAAGTATTCTAAAGGTTTGAATCTCCCCACGTGGCCCATACTCCACAACCATTTTATTTTCTTTGCCTTGGGCCCATTCAATTTACTTTCATGGATCATCACTATATCCAACACTCTACCTCTTTCTCCTTTTAGCTTACTACCCACCCCTCTTTTGTTCCAACTTAAAATTCTCTCTTTTTTTTTAGTTAAATCTCCTAAATTCCCTTTCCCCAATATCCCTTCCTAAACTTACACTATAATGCTCTAATATTTTTTATTACCTCCCATTTCTTTTTTCCTTCTTTAATATCCTATATTCTCATCTAAACACCAAAATTTTTTGGCTTCTTTCCTACAATTTTCTCTTTCTCTTCCTATTTCTACCTTCTATAATCCTTCTTATGATGATGACCTTACCTTATTTTCTTCTTCTTTTTCCTAATTGTGACCAAACTCATCATCTCATCCATATCTATCTTAATACTTTGCTCTCTAGTTTGATTTCCAGTCTCTAAATGATCGATTCCTCTTTAAGTCGATTCGATAACTTTTTTACTTTCAAACCCTAGGTTTCTGTGTTTTTACATAGTCCAAATTCTCCCCCTCCTGATATTTCATCAGACCCCTCACCACATCACCCCTCAAAATTTCACTAGCCCAGAGATACACAAAATTGAAGGGAAATCAAGCGCACTACTCTAGTCCAAAACCTTAACAAGTTCAAGCAATGTTCAAACACTTCAAAGGTTATGAAGAGACTCAAGTAAAACCCCAATCCAAGTCTAAGAAGATGCACAAAATCAGTTCGAAGAGATAAAAGAAAACAAACCTAGAAAAGTCTTGGGTTTTGGCCCAATCTGACCAGCATCCAACACAGGTTTGGGCTCAATGGCTTGGGCTAGAAAGAATGAGATTTAAATCTCCTTTCCAAGCCCTCAATAGCTAGTAAACTAGTTGTTGGAAACATTTCCAATGGCTAGTCGGGGGAGCTCAAAGCTCCTCCTCTTTCCAGCAAGCTGCTTCTCTCTTCGCTCTATAAATACTCTCCCCCTTTTCTTGATTTGTAAGGGCTTAAGTTGCACTATGGTAAGCTATGAAGACCTATATTTGTTGAGAGATAGAGAGGAGCAAAAATTGAGTGAAAAAAGTATAGGATGAGAGAAAAAAATTGAGGGTAAAATGAAAAAAGACCTTTTCCCTCTCAAAATCCCTCACCACAAGTCTTTAGGGCATTGATCCGTGTATGTTCTAGGATAATCTTCTTATGTTCATGTAAGAGCAATCATCTACACAACCCCTCTCTACTCCTCGAGGTGTTAGACTTGTATCCTTACTATGTCAGGTTTGAAGTCTTTTACCTAACTTTATAAAAACATTTTTCATATATATAGAATACTTTCTTGTTCATTTTGCTTCCGCTATCTACTTCTTTCCTTTCCCATACCAATGCCGACACAAATGCCCTATTAGAAAAGGCAGATTATGATCTCCCACCTTTGGAGATTGAGTCACAAAAGCTGCCATGGATAAGAGTTTGGAGCAATCTTTCTAGAACACTTCCCAACATCATGCTCTATTTGTCCAGAATCATACTTTGTTTTTCTTTTGTACATAGTATTAGAGCAAGTTCTAACCTATCCATTTTCATGAGCAAGTAGTGGCCAAGAAAATCAAGTTCTATCCTTCCTATGATGACCAAAAGTAGGAGCAATCTTCCCCAAAGTTGGCTGGAAAAGCAGTATTCATATCAGCTCTTGAAGGCCTCTGGAATAGCTCTTGCATTCTGAAGTATCTTGGATTCTGATTTTATCTTGCCATGCTTTCAACAAAGTGTAACTAGTGGCAAAAAGGTATGCAACAAGTGGCTTCACCCCTCTTATGACCAAAAACATAGCACTAAACTTGGTTGCTAAAAGTCTAAGATACTCAAATAAGTGAAAAACTCCAAGGACAATCAAGCATTTGCTAGCTCTGGAAGGTACTGCCTAATCTAGTAGGAATCCTTAAGAGCAATCAAGCATATGTTTTTGTCCTTAAATACATCTTAAAAGTAGCTTAAGAAAGTAATCTCCCCATTGATTGAGTCAACGGTGCAGATTTTGTCTCTTGTTCTCATAAAGGTAGGAAATTTGGAGCAATGAGGATGAATCCAAAATTTCATACAAGGGAGTGAAAACTTTCTCTCCAAACTTTGATTTCAAGGAATACATTTTGCCAAACTTGAGGAGAAGTGTTAAAAATAAGAATTTTAAGAGTAGCAAGCTTTCCAGCACAAGAGAATAATCCTAACTCATGTGCTAAAAGCCATGCATTCATCCAAGAAAGTGCTCTCCAGTAGACCAGAAACAAAGCTCCTCAAAGACAAAAAAAGCTCTCTTGGACGCCTAATTGAACCCATAAGAAAGCCCAAGAAGGAGAATCAACCTGGTCTAGAACTTAGCCCAAAATAGTGCTCTAGGTTTTGGCCCAATTTAGCCAGAATCTAGGCCAACAACAAGCTATGCTCAACCCAAGAACATGTTCCCTAAATGTCTAGAATCAAGCTCTCTTGAAGATCAATCTAGCCCACAAAAGAGTCCAAGTGAAAGCCCAAGGAAGAGCAACAAAATGAGTTAAAAAAGGCTAGATGTTCTAGCCAAGAAGGCATCATGGGTTCCAACCTAATCTAGCTAGAACCCAGACCCAACAACAAGTCATTTCAATCCAAGTTCAAGCTAAGGTCTAAAAAACATCTAGGTCCAAAAATGGAACTCAATTAGAAGCACAATCTAAGCTACAAAAGAGCTCAAGTGAAGGTCTAAGAAGATGTCTGAAGACTGCACAAAAGAAGCTAAAAAAATGGTCGAGAAAATCATGCTGCTAGTAAGAACCTAGGTCCAATAGCAGCTTAAGCTCAAGCCAAGCTCAAATTCTCCAAGGACCAAAAAAATAAAACTCTATTGGAGACCCAATCTAGCCTACAATTGAGCCCAAAAGAAGGTCCAGGAAGAAACCCAAAGAATAGTCCAAAAGTAAAGGGAAATCAAGCTCACTATCTTGGTCCAAAACCCTAACAAGTTCAAGCAATGTTCAAACAATTCAAAGGCCATGATCAATCTTAAGTAAAAATGCATTCCAAACCCAAGAAGATGCACAAAATCATGCTCAAAAGATAAAGGAAAATAAGCCCAGAAAAGTCCTAGGTTCTGGCCCAATTTCACCAAAACCCAGCATAGGTTATCGATTACTTTAGAGCCAACCTTGCCAGCCATTGGGCCCAACACCCTAGGCTAGAAAAGAGAAAATTTAGATCTCTTTTCCAACCCCTCAATGGCTAGTCATTAGAGCTTATCTCCAATGGCTAAAAGCTCCCCCTCTTTTATGCAAGATTGCTATTTCTTTAACTTTATAAATACTTTCCTCATTTCCTTGATTTGTAAGGGGCTTAAGACCCACTATTGTAAGGTATGAAAACCCATATCTTTTTTTTTTTTTTTTTGCATCAAGATTCGAACTTGAGATCACTGGGTTGGGGAAGGGAATTGTGATCACTAGACTCTCCCCTTAGGGACAAAAAAACCCATATTTGTATAGAGATAGAGAGGAGCAAAAACTGAGTAAAAAAAGTATAGGATGAGAGGAAGAATAGAGGGTAAAATGGCAATAGACTCTTTCCCTCTCAAAATCTCTCACTACACATCTTTATGACATTGACC
Source organism: Dillenia turbinata (assembly GCA_037126225.1). NCBI lineage: Eukaryota > Viridiplantae > Streptophyta > Magnoliopsida > Dilleniales > Dilleniaceae > Dillenia > Dillenia turbinata. The sequence goes on along the minus strand of JBAMMX010000009.1, from coordinate 20,565,528 downwards.
CATGTATGTTCTAGGATAATCCTCCCATATTCATGTAGGAGCAATCATCTCCACAATCCCTCTCTACTATTAAAAGTGTTGGGCTAGTATCATTACCATGTTGGGATTGAAGTTTTTCACCTATCTTTATTAAAATATTTTTCATATGGAGGACACTTTCTTTATTGTTTTGCTTCTATTGTCCACTTCTTTTCTTTCCTGCACCAAAGCCAACATAAGTGCCCAGTTAGAAAAAGGAGATTATGATCTCCCACCTTTGGAGATTGGGTCACAAGAGCTACCATGGATAAGAGCATGGAGTAATCTTGCCAGAACTCTTCCAGCATCATACTCTATTTTTCTAGAATCATATATTGTTTTTTGTAAAATTATATTACCCACACTTCTATTTTCCTCTTGCCTATGACTCTCACTGAAATGGGCTTTTCTAATGTCTTTATGTTTTAAAAATAAACCAAACTTGTCATGCACCTCTTTCTCACCACTTTTTTCTTAATGCCAATAGAAACTCATCTGATTCCATCTCTTTTTCTTCCATCTCAATGATGGTTTGAAGCTATTTTTTCCTAGAAATTCACCCCTTTCTCCTATTTCCTATACCAGACATCTTAGATTTTCTACTTATATTCTTTTAAAATTTTCACTTAATTTTGGCTTTCTTTCTAAATGTTTTTGTTGTTAGCTATTATTTCTTGCATGATCATTTTGCCCATTAATTTCATCCACCTTAAACGATCGACGTCATCATTATTTGCATTGTCAGATCCCACATCTAGCATCATCTTTTTTTCTCTACAACCTGTTCATCTCCTCAACTATTTTTAATCTTGCTTGGAATCATATCATCATGATCATATTGGACATTGTCAATTGAATTCTTATCTCCTTTTGATTCTAGTTGCTCCAACATAGGCCAAATTACATCTGGGATTGAACACCAAGTTCCTGTTGATTCTTCAATTACTCTTATTTCAAAACTTTCATTTTGATTTTCTTATCCGTCTCTAATGAAGTGTTATTAGTATCATTGCTACATCTAATTTGCCTTTCAATCTCTTTGCATTATCCACAATTATAAAACTTTCATTTCCCCAAAGATTTCTAATCATTTGAAAGAAGTCTAAGTTCCAAGAATGAATAGGGATTCCTTCAACCCTAACCATGTAAATCTAGTTTTAGTTATATCACTCAGTTGCCATTATTTGATAGCCTCAAACCACTTAGCCAAATAACATAGTACTTCATCTCCTCTTTTGATTAAAAAGTTAAGAGTATCATTGCTTTCCCCATTCCTCTCACTTCACATGTTAGGAAACCTTCTTTGTGCATACTATTTTGTATGCCAGTTTTTTTTTTTTTTTTCAGTGTCCTTGATAAACCCCGTTGCACTTCTTTCTAAGCTTTCTACGTCCTCTCATACTTTTGCATCCGAACTCCTGTAGTGCCTTTTGTTACTATCACTTTCTTGAATTCTGATTCTCCCATGGGAACTCCTAAGCTTTGATTTCCCCATTGAAACTCCTAAGCTCTTTTGTGTGTTCAAACCATTTCTCCATTTGTCTTTACCTCTATATATATTTTCTCTACTTTATTTTTCACAAAATTCACTTTAACTCCTACCACCCCATCCTATCCCATTTTCTTGAATAACTCACTATGATGTTACATTTTTGGTATTCTTCTGCTATAACTTCTTCAAAAGTTGAGAATCTAGCAACATTTATGAGCCAATCCATATATATATGAATTTCTCAATAACTTCACCTACATTCTCTTCATCCAAGTCAGGAATGAAGACTCCAATAAACTTCCCAGTTTTACATAACTTTTGTCATATTTCCTTTTAATTATTTGAATAATTCTTGAAGATTGTGAACATATATTGTCTTAGTGTTCTTCAAAATGGTCCAAAGATCACTTTAAAGATGCTTCCTTTGTTCTTCAATCTAAGACTTTTTGCCTTCTCGCCTTATCTCTCAATGAATACTCAATTCTCAAGACTAGCAGTTGCCTTTTTTTTTTTTAATTTTCTTGGGTACACCGACTCAGAACTCAAAACCTTAAAAGAATGGGAGATAATGTCAGTTGAGTTATAGTTCATTGACGACCGGTAGTTATCTCCTCTCTCTATTCTAGCTCTCTAATTTTTTTTTTCGCCGACAAATTTGACTCTTCAAGCTCAATGAATTTCAAAGTTAATATTCTTATTGGCTCACAATAAATTCAAATTAATTATTACTCAAGGAACTAGTTAAAAATTGAATAGCATGTGACCCATTTTCAATTCTCTCAATCCAAAAATAATTTGAATAATTGAATCAATATTTAATAAATTAATTGAGATTTCATATAGAAGGAGCCCAAAAATTGAAAATTGTTAAAAAAAAAAAATGGAACTAATAAAAGTTTTTGAACAATGGAATCTTATAAATAAATAAATAAATGGGCGAGAGAATTTTGTATCACTCTTGGATTACTCATCTATGCTATGTAAAAATGTATTTGCAGAATTATTTTTTATTAATATTACTTTTATTTTTAAAAAATTAAATTTTTTATATTACCATTATATATTTTATTAATTTTCTATGGTTTTATCAACTCTCTTGTATTCATTTAGCTTTTGAACTCGTAATATTACTTATTATTTATTATATACACCTTTTTATATATTTTTATATTTATTCATTTCAAATTTATATATATATAACATACGTGCAGTTCGAAACTAGTGAAAGAAAATGAAATAAATAATTACGATATTAGCATTAATTGTAATTAAAAATTTATAAGATTATCTAGAAAAGACAACAAAATTTTAGCGGAAATATTTGTATTGTTGGTCTTAATATTACAATGTCGGTCGATTTCCCAAAGAGCCAAATTCGGATGTACTCCCAAAAAAAAAAAAAAAAAAAAAATTCTTAAAACAACCCTTCCAAAAAATTTTTTCAAAAATAACCTAGGTCGGTGAAGTTTTCAAAACTCAACCAATACTGTTCATCACTTGTAGTATAAAAAAAAAAGGTTGGTCGAGTTTTGAAAACTCGATCAATCTTTTGCAAAATAATGAATAGTATTGATTGAGTTTTCAAAACTCTAATAATCTAGGTTATTTTTAAAATATGTCTGAAGAGTAGATTATTTAAATTTTTTTTTTTTTTATTTGAGGTCAATTTTGAACATGTCTCGTTTCCCAAACGCCTTACGACGGAGAAGTTTCAAATAACACAAAGTTTAGGGGTTTATTTTGCAATTTGCATGGCTCTTTATCTTTTTTTTCTGGGGTGTTTTCGGCAAAATCAGTTTGGAAGTCGAAAGAAAACAGGAGCGAGTCCAGTGTGTTGTGGTTCTGAAGGTTCGACCGGGAAATGGAATCGAGGAAGAAGACGTCGAAAGGTCCGACGACTGTATACTCTCTCGGACATGATACACTCTGCATGATCTTCTCTCTCCTCGACCTCTTCGACCTCGTTCGTTCAACCCTTGTCTGCAAATCCTGGTACCTCTTCTCTTCCTCCTCTTCAAACCCTAAAAGAGTTGCATTTTATAGGTCCATCTCACTCTGCCGAATTTTCAGTTCAATGGCTGCTTTTTATTCTCCTGAATTTGCCCTTATAGTTTTGATTTAGAAAATTCTTAATTTGTTTTAGTTTTAATTCTTGGTGAATGACTGAAGATGGATAGGTGAATTAAAAAAACAAAAAAATCTCATTACTTAAAGTTAGTAAAATTCTTAATTTTGGAAATAGTCCGAGGTAATGCTACTAAAAGGAAATCCTACTTTGTATTGGTATATGGTCTTTATCTGAGGAAACAAAAGCGAGCAATTTGGGATGTCAATGTGAAACAACTTATATTTTTTTGCCAAAGTTAACGGAAATTATTGTTGAAAATAAGGAAAAAATCAATTCAGAGCGTGGGATAATTGATGATTTGGTGGAAGCAGACCAAAAATTTAAGTTTCAGCTTGGGAATAATGAGTTTGGTATATTTGTTCATGATTGATGGTATATTTGTTCATGATTTGGTGCATTCTTCTTTTCAAGTTAAAATAGTGTATTTGGTTATTTGTGGGCGACCATAGCCAGATTGTGAAGTTTATTGGATGTTTACTTGGGGTTTTCAGGTTCAATTAGGATCTATCCTGTTTTTAATAAAAAGAAAGTAAAAATATCTCCACATTGTCCAACTTGAACTCCACAAATTTAGTGGGATACTTTTAAGCAGTAGGTGAATTTTGATAGTGTATTTTCTTATTTGGTCTGACAAACAGTATCAGTGAGAATAATGAACAGTAACATGGGAAATGCTTTACTTATTATGAGATGCTTTCGTATGAAAGTGTCTTTACACACTCTTTATTTTGTGTGTGCATGCTTTCTCCATCACATTGGGTACTCGGGAGCTTGTTTGTGAAAGAACATGGTTATGTGTCTGGTTTTGTTGGTATTTGATGATTCTAGTAGACAAGAAATCCCATATAGTTTTCAATACAGATTCCCACATTCTTGCTAGGTAGAGGTGAGGTTCATTAATACCCATAGAGCGTAAGGTGGTGCTTAAGATTGTGTCATCTATTACAATATCAAAAAGTAAGTCATACTAAAAGTTGAGTTGTTAAAGCAATATTTGGATTTTTTTCAATGAAGATAGCAATACGAGGAAGTGTTTTGGAGTTATGAGGTAATTGACAGAATGATTCAGATAGAAATGTTAAGGATCCATGGTTAACCTTCTATATTATGAGCAAATAATAAGATTTGTGGAACAATTTTGATAAAGTCACTGCCGAAATAGAATTTATTGCTGTGATTGACAAGGTATTAGTACTTTTTGTTTAATATAAATTTGGTATCAAAACAATGAATAGGGAGAGAACTAGACTTGTTCTTTAATTGATTTATGTAAGCTTGGAACAATTTTCCTTTCTATCCTTGTACATAACCTAGGCCAGGGATGACTTTTCAATTTTATGTTCACCTGTAATCAAGGATCAGGTTTCTCATCTTTAATGTTAAGGAACAAATTATATCCATGAAACCTCAAAATATAACTTCAAAGCATCCTCATTATCAAATCCTAAGATCAATTCACAATCCCTGGGTGGAAGCAAAGATGAAGAAATGAAGCTTGACTATGGTGCATGATAGAAGGAGAGTAGAGGCTTAATGTTGTATTTGGCAAAGGAAAAAAAAAAGGTGTTGAACTCACCTAGTCCAACGTAGACTATATGCCCCGCCCAGAGTTGGCTGATGGAGACATGATAGTTTGAGGATAATTGCAATCTTGTACTTATACTTACATCCATATGCCCTATATCCCTGTTAGTCATTGTTGTCTTGTTCTTCTTTGTTGCCACACCTGTTAATTAAGTGTATTCCATTTGTCTTTCCTTGTTATCCTTATGAAAACTGGTTATAACTTCTAGATATTTAACATTGGTTGAACAAGATTGTAAAACAAATGAAAGTTGAATTGATTTTTTGATTTTATTGTGGAAAATGCTCGTAATTATCCTGTTGTTAACCATTTATCATTTCGAAGGAACACTGTTATCAATGGGTCAAAATTATTGCACATATGGTACTACAAGCACCAGCTGAGATCCACAGGCCTTTCAAATATGCCTACTATTTCTGGTGAACTGTTAAAGATACATCCTGAAGAGCAGGCCTTGGAGTACCACAGGTTGGGATTACAAGAAGGGGCAATCCATATTGACCAATGGAAGGGTCATTCAATTGGGTAAAGTCCATCTTTTTCTTCACAATGCCTTTTCTGTATTTTTGTTTGATTTCGTGTGGCTGGCTGCATTTGGTTTGCATTTTGAAATATCTAGAGTTATTCCTGTGCAAGACTTTGGCCATTTTCCTTGCTTTTGGCATTGCAGCAATCTCCTTATAATCTGCTGCAAAGTATGATAACAGATTTTTGAAATTGTTGATTAGGTGCATGTTGCTACTCATTTAGTGATCTTAACTACTAAGAGGACCCTATTTGAAAGGTATATAATTAGATAACTATATAAAGTATTGACAGCACAGAATGACCTTCTGTTGCATGTCGACTCCTTATTACTACTCATCTTGCTTCAACTGCCGATGTAGAGAACTCATTCTATGCACATGCATGCAGTCATGCACCTGCTGCCATTTATTAATCCTGTGTGCCCTTCATAAACAACTTATTTTTCTCCATGATGAGCTCTCTTTTCTTCCTCTGTTATTTGTTCGATCACCCCTTCACAAACTACTTGTATGAATGCTGAGTTAGAAATTTCAACAATAACTCTTGGATTTCTAATTTGGTGACACAAGAAATTTGGAGTAAGTGCTTTCTCTTTTGTCATACCTTTCTCCTTCTCCAACCACTAATTGTAGGATTAAGAAAAGAGCTCAGCTTCTGAAAAATGGACTGCTGGTATTTGACAAACTTGGTAGTCCTGCATAGAAGTCCGTCATGACCTCTACATAAGCCACAATGTTACCAAACAACATTTTAATGTATGGTTTTGCAATTCACTCTAGTAAGATACATGAACCATGTGTATTTCATTTTCACAGGCAGCACAACTTCTAACTTGTCAAAAGCTATTCCCGTTTGCATCAATACCCATGTGTATGCTAAGACCTCTAATTTTATCTATCAGGGTTGACCATTGCAGTATGAAGATGGGCCTGATACTTACTGGTGGTGGTGATAAAGTATGGGAATCTTATTCTAATTACAAATACGATCCTTGCTTTTTACTTGAGTTATCCATCTTTGAATACCTGAGAAAGTGGTAGCATTTTTACAATTTTTGCAACCAAGACAACTTTCATATTTCTGCCAGACTCTTGTAGCTCTAAAACACTATTGAGTAGTGTTATAGCAAGGTCCTTCAAGTATATTGCATGGTGATTTTCACAAAATCACATGGCGGTGGTCTGCCAAAATTTCACTTCTGTGTTTTATCATGTTTTATCTGTACCTCATATGCAGTAATATTTGTTTTGGCAGGATAAAATCTCCATTTTATGGTTTTATAGCGAGATCAGGTTTCTCATGATCTGTATTTTCTCACATAGCCAGCCTTACTCCCATCAACATAGTAGGAATGAGCATGTCAGTCATACAGTTTACTGGACACTCAGTTTACATACACCCAGCTCAAAACTTGACTCCCTCTTTGCATGAGCATGCAATTATGTTTTTTTGCCTTTCTATGTGATGCTAATATTTAAGATTATGATGATGCGAGGTTATACGTCTCTGGTCATCAGAAAGCTACAAAGTTTTGGAAGAGCATTTGGTACCAGATCGGTCTCGTGTAATTGATTTTGACTTCGATGAGTGCAAGGTAACATCGATATATCCAAATTGATAACCTGCTTCCAAGCATTGTCTTGTGTATCTTGTTCGTTAATTTTATTCCTTTTCTAGATTGTTGGACTGATTGGAACTCAATTATGCATATGGAGACGCCAAGGAAGACGAAGCATATTTCCTTCCAGTGAAGGCACATTTGCAAAGGGCCTATGCATGCGGTAAGTGTACAAATGAACTTTAAACATATTTTTGCCCCGTTTTCCTGATTCTCCCAATAATGTCATGATGGACATGTAGAACAGTGCCAAGAATGATGAATTTTGTCCATGTATAGGACACTGTGGCCCTAGTTATAACTCTTGCATTGTAGACGTATCTGGCTAGATCAGCCGAGCCTCCGAAAGAGGGTTAGAGATGCAGATTAACGCATCTTGCAATTTTCACCACAAAATCCTTCTTCAAATTGAATTCACCATTTGGGAGCTTTCCCGTGTAGAATAATTGCCACAGTGTCAATCTCCTTTTCCTAGAAATTAGAATAATAATAGTTGAATCTTGGGCTATTACTTACCAAATAATTAAAGGACGTACCCAGTGCCGAAAGCTCCCACATTGTGGGCTCTGGGGAAAGGAATACCTAGTCAGCCTTCCCCTTGCTTTTTTTGCAAGGAGGCTGATTCGAAATTACTTACCAAATAATTGAAATTGAATATTTTACAAATTCAAAATGATCATTGTAAAGCTTCCTTTCTGCTATGAAATGTTCTCCTTACACAATATTTTTTTTTTCTTTTTCATTGGTCAAAACCAACCAAGTTTCTCAACGTCTAGCTGTCTTTGTCCTCATCATTATAGTGGTTAAATGCTGTGTTTCTCATCATATGCCAATTCTGTCATGTCAATCATTTCTTACTTGTTGCAAATTTTTGGCAATAATATTTCTCTCATTGATATATATAATTTACATATAGAAAAATGGTTTTTGTTATAAAAGGGAAAAAAAGAACAGATAGGGTTATAAGGGGCTTTTTAGGTAACAAGTTGATTTCAAAAGAATAGAGAAGAGATACCTTGGTGAAGAAGAGAAGTACAGGCTAGAGGGGCAATAATATGTCTCAAGAGGAAGGGCTGAACTAGGTAAAGTTGCTTAAGAAACTCTCATTTTATCCACAATTGAATTCGCTTCCAACTTAGTGCATATCTTGTCAGTTCTAATCCTATGTCTTCAATTGAACTCACTCTCATTTTAAAATGTTTACTCTTCGGTGTATCCTATTCCCTTAATTTAATCTTTCTCCATCATCCCAATGATTGTGACAAAATGTACATATCATATATTTAGTTTTTTACCGACTCAATTTAAATTCTCTGGATTTTAGTATGTTCTTCCATAACTCTAATTTAGCAATAATGCTTTCCCTAATTTCATTAACCAGCACTATATCATCGACAAAAAGCATACATCATGGTACTTCATTTTGAATGTTTTTCATTATTTCATCTATCACTATTGCAAAAAGGAGAGGTTTTAATGTTGAATCTTGGTGAAGTTGATTGTTAGTTGGGAAGTTATCACTTAAATCCCTATAGATTATTACATTGGTAATAACTCCCTTAAAATGAAACTATTAACAGGAAATGTTAATGTCAGGTTGGTCTGCAAGGTCTTGCTAGATTGTGACCGTTTGGTCTTAAACATGACTTCAGTGATATGGTGGAATGGATGTTTGAGAAGGATGCGCTATTCAAAATACTAAGAACACTTTCCATGTTAGTCAAATGAGTAGGATAACCTCATGTCCATAAATGCTCAAGTTTATTTTGTTTCTAAATATAGATCAATGATTTAAGTTATATTTACATGACCAAGCAGAATCAAATTTTTTTCTTTTATTAAATAAATTGTAGGAATGTGTCAAAAGAACAATTAACTCTCCTTCTTTGATACTCTGCATTTTATGCAACCAGATGAATATACAGTATGCAGGGGATTAGCTGCCTCCATGGGATATTTTGTCCTGGTAGGATGAGAAATTACCAAAGGTCTAGCATTCCCTCACACGTGGTGCCAATTAATTTTTGTTTTTGAGGAGGGAAGAAGAGAGACTATGCCTTTGCCATATGAATTATGAATATTTAATATTAGAATGGTATTTTGATTTTTATATTAGGAATCTTCTATTCTTTTTCAAAACATTAGGTTATTTATGGAGAGGGTATTATGAGATCGAGGATATGCCTTGATTTATTTTATTCTTTACTGGAGTTCCATTTAAGTGTCACAATTTTTGTTTTCACATCACAAGGCTCTTAACAATATCTATGTTATCAAAGAAAAAAAGAAGTATGAAAATCTTTTAGCCAGATCAAAGGAAAACTTTGAGATTGCTGAATCACAAATAGTTAAAGCAATGGAACCATCATTTTGTGTGTGTGTGTGTGTGTTTTCCAATCAAATAGAATAGAACAATTGACTCTCTGTCCTTTCCTTGCAAACGTGGCTCACCTTCTTGTTTGTAGGTATGCAGATCCAGAGGCTGTTGTTGGATGTGAAGATGGAGCAGCTCGTGTTTTTGACATGTACAACCAAAAATGCTCTCAAATTATTAGGTAAGCTTGTCGATTATCTTCTTCTGTCTGAGATCATGTCCTCCATTTGTACAAGTATCTGATGACAGAGGCTTGCAAGATGGTTTACTTTTTGATAAACTGTTACTTGATCCCAACTTCATCCTATTGTCGGAGTTTTAGTTTTTTTGATGTCATTATGACTTACATTAGCTAAATGACACCCACTTACAAATGCAGATGTATGGCTAGCAAGGCCAATTTTGATTGATGATAGTTTCATCGAGGTTTGAGTAAGCATGGCCTATTTTCTGGCACTATGAATAACTCAACCAATCAGGCCAACTCTTGTTATGAAAATTGAAGATCAAGTGTGAGGATTTCAAGTTTGTGAAATACTAGTTAAAGTAGTACCTTTCAAGACTTGTAACAAACTCTTGATTTAGAAATATGTTGCTTGCGATTGTGGAGATTTCAAATTAATGATTCAAGAATGGCTGAGTCATGATAAATATTGTAAAATTGCTGTCAAAAGGTGGATCATTTAGTGAAGACCACACTAAAATTGGTGTAAGACCTTATGCAATCCTCAACAAGACATAGATTAGGCTGGCCACGAAAGATTTTATTGGTGATATCTGGCAGCATGTTGGAGCCATGTACAAGAGTCAAACTCAAAGTATAGATACAAACACATGAAAGCACATCCAACGCATTGAATGGATATTGCAAGAGTGATCAGATCTGGCATGGAAAAGCTTTAGGATTAAATTTGAAAATATGGTGCTTCTGAATGGTAAATAAGACAGGTTCTCTTAGGAGCAATTTTTGCAGCTCTCACTTTTATGGGATAAGATTGGGGTGCCTTTCCTCTTTGTTGGTGCTTGGGCCTAGCAGTTTCAGAAGGATTTCTCTTGAGGATTTGAAAGCCTCTTTTTCTTATTTAGTTCCAAGTTTTCCCTCTTTTTCCTTGTTCACTTTTTATTAGCACTTATTCAGAGGATTTCTAATTTCTCCTTTTGTCTTTTCTTCTTTTTCTGATTTCTCATAGATGCCTTCTTTTTCTGTCCAAAACTCATAGGTAAATATTGAAAAGCTTGAATGGATAGTTTGGGCGCAAAAACTTGAATCATCTTGAAGTTAGTAATTTGATGCATCTAAAGGTTCTGATGCTATTCCATCATGTTCTCATTGTTAGAAGGGCTAGAGTAACTTTTCTGTGAGGCAGCATAGGAAACGAGCCTCTGAGGGGTGCCTAATTTTCTTTGCCAACTTGGCAATGGATGTTTCCTAGAATAGTAGCTATACTTCTTCATCTGTTATCATGAACTGCCTGTTGACTGTGCCCACTGAAAGTTATTTGCTCTTGCAACAGGAGATCAATTTTGGCCTTCATCGCATTAGGTCTCCGTTGTCGCATATGCAAATAATGGTGGAGATGTAAGCCCAGAAGGCCCAAGGATAGGTTCTTTAGTAAATCAAAACATCCAGAACCATTTTGTCACCTTTATAAACATTAAAATGTTTGTGAAATGAGACCCAAATATTAAGAGCTTGTGGTGTAATTTTCCTCATTCTCAATGCTCAAAGATCCTCTAAAAATTCCGAAGGATCATTGAACTGATTCCAAGCCAATCTTTTGGTTTGAAACTATAAATTTGGCTTTGGCATTTTTGATATGGTCTCCCATTAAAGCTCTTCAAACCTTTCTCATGCATGTGAATTCTGCTTTTAAACATTATATTAAAATTAAGCAGACAAGAATAGAACTGATTAACAAATGAAAAGGTTCGATATTCATTTATCCTCCTCAAATTCTACAAAGTCTATCAGATGCCATGCTATGTTTTGGTGGAAGATGGCCTTGTTGGACCATACAACTTTGGGCCTGGTGGTTATGGTCCTGCTTGGGAACTTGACCTTGGGCCAAGGTTCGAATCATGGTACCCGCACATGCAACCAAGAAGATGGCCTTGTTGGTGCCACTCTTGGCTTCTATTTATCATTTGTTCTTTCTTTTCAGTCTGGAGGCATAAGAACTCTGAGAAGAGAATGAATACAACAACAACCTAGACCTTAATACCAAATTTTGGGTTTGGTCAAGAGAATGAATGTATTAGGAAATTCTTAGTGGCAATGAGGGAAAAACCAAAAAAAAAAAAAAAAAAAGGACAAGAAATGAAAAAAGCAAAGTCGAAAAAAAAGCACGTGCAAGAAATCGCTAAAATTATAGCCGGTACCATCTCATTGACTTTCAGATCAAGTCCTATGATGAAGGTTGTCCTAAACCCTTTTACCTACCATACATGTTTAGCTTGCTGAAGTGACAAAGTCTTGGAAGTTTTCTCATTACTTTTTTCTGTGATAGTTCATCTATTGCTTACTTTTCTGAAGGAGCTGAGTAATTTCAATCTAACCCATCTAGCAGGCCCAGGGCATTAGGGTTTTCTTTGTAGTTATCCAGAATAATCATATCCCGTCTACTTCATTTATTCTGCTTTGACATATGTTGTCCCTTTTGACTGTTTCAAACATTTAATGAGGCATTGGAGTTGCATAAACCATTTCCGTAGATTTTAATCTCGCCGATTTGAGCAAAGAGGATCAGTGTGCTAAGAAAACTTCTGCTTACAGAGTATTCTGTGTGTTTATTCTAGAAATGGTATGGAATTCTGTTTCTGCTCATTTCAATATGGTTTCTTGAACCTTGCACATGGCTTTGATTCTCTGTGCAGGATGCATGCTGGCCCATTGACTTGTTTGTGTCTCACTGACAGTCAAATGATTATCAGTGGGTCTTCTGCTGGTCGTATTACTATATCAGGTCTTTCTGGTGATGGACCACTCGCTACAATGAGGGCAGCACCATCTTTGACGGGTATGATTCTGTTTGCTTATCTGCAGAACATGGTTATGACTGAATTCATGCTGGGATTTTAATTTGTATTGCTAATTCACTAGCAATTCTTAGAAAGATGTCTGCATAAGAAGACAAGAATGAACTAATGTTTTTGCATCCTAATCAATAAGAAATGTTCTTATAACTTGTTGGAATGAATGTTCTTATAACTTCTTGTCACCATGAATTTATGAGGAAGGGGGCTGTAACTCAAATAAACTCTGCAGATAGAAATAGATAGTGGAGAGAGAATGTATGCAAGGTATTTTTGTCATAAGGTATTGTTCTGCATCAAGAGCAATTGAGGGTTAGAATTGCATTGAAGAACAGAAAAAGTTGTGTTGTTCAGGTATAAATTGGCACCTTTAGTTGTAAAATTCCAGTCATTCCTCAGTGTTTTTTTGTTCATCAAATTTGGAAATAAGTTCTTTCAGAAGTTGTAATTTTAAACTGTTGTCTGGTGGTTTCTGATAAGAGGCTGATATTATTTTGCTGGAGGCTTTATGTGAATTGAGATGACATTAAGTTTTTAAAGTGGGTGCGTTTGATTTTAAATCACCTTTGACAGGCATAAGGACCTTGTGTTTCAACCCACGTTCTCATTTAGTGTTTGCTGGAACAAATGCTGGCCATGCACTTTGTTGGGATATTAGGTATGTAAAGAAGTTTTGAACTCTGCATGCATTTGGACACAATTTCAAACACCTCAAAATTTCAGATAGCTTGTTTTCTGATATTTTTTGTGTTTTTAAGAATGTAGATCTGTTGTCAATCGAATTCAAGTGTAGAAATCAGCATAAAAGGCTTGCCATTTTAAAGATTGATAAAGACTCAAAGTAGGACCTTTTCTTTCTTCATTTTAATTTTTTGGAGTTGCTGTAAACAGTGATTGATCACCCTTGCATATGTTATGCATGAGGTCAGTATTAATGCTTCAGCAATGAAACTGATTACTTGACTATAGGTATCTATGAGGAAGGATTAATGATTTCTTGGGGATATTGGAAAATGCCCATTTGCCCCACTCCTTGTTCAACTGTATTTCAGTTGCCTAAAGGTCTGTGAAATTTAAAAGGAAGAAAACACTACGTGTGGTTCTGCACTTTATCCTGTGTTTGTGTAACTCATTGCTTTATTTTGTTGATTGTCGCTAGGTGAACTGGTTGCAGAAGAATACATTGTTTTGAAAGCCATCTTCAATAGAAACACTTTTCTTCTGAAATATTTAAGGAAAGAAAATGACTTGAGTTGTAACAATACCTTATCCATAAATGGAGAACCAAACTAAATTCATTTAGGTAGCATTTGGTTTAGAGTACAATGTGGAAAGGACAAGTAGAGTACAGACCATGTTTGGTTTGCAGAGACAGAGACAAAGTAAAATAGTTGTCCCCAAGTCTAGAACAAAAATGAGCCAAATTTTTATTCCTCTTTTTTGAGGAAACACGGAGACAGAGATGGAGGCATAAAATGGATGATTTTTTTCAAATTTACCCTCATGTATTTTCAAGCTCCTTCTGTTGTGTCTTTTCTTTGCTATCTTGTCCCTTCCTTCCCATACCCCAAATCAAATGCTACCATAATGACGTACTTGCATGCTCTCAAAAGAAAACTATAGAGTTAGCTGATGAACGTAAATAAATGTAATGGCAATGTGCAACCTAAGCAACTTAAAGCTATATATTCCTTTTTACTATCTTCTTTTGCTTATTTTACCATGGTCCTGTCTAGTATCATAATCCTCCAAGTACTGATGCTCACTTGCAATCAATTTGCACTAGAATATGAATTCATGCAATTGGAATCTCTAAGCTTGTATGTATTTGCATGAGGGCCACAACTAATTTGATTTGCCGGTACAAACATTTTGATTTATTGACTGCTTTCTGAGCTTGTAAGTCATTGCATCTAATGATTCAATAAAAGACCTGCTAGATTGGTCAATGTGGCATGTGATATTTTGCTGAATGTTTTGCGGTGTTCCAAAATTGGGCATCTACATGTCATGTCACGTGCTGCATTAAATAGGTATAGAGCTTTCTTCGAGTGTCTCTGAAGTTATGATCCATGTAGGAAATAGAAGACGTCGAATTTCAAGTTCTTTGGTTTATTTTATGGTTATGTATTTGCTATGGGCAGTAATTTCATAATGAAATAGCAAATAGAAAGCAGATGTTAAGCAAACAAGTGACATTTCATAAATAAGATTATTTTCTTAGCATGTTTCCCCCACAAAATATCCCACAATCTTCCTGTGCCTGGATTTGGTTATGGAGCACGTTTTGATCTTGGGAATTATTGTTGATAACATGCATTGTACACCTTCTACCTAACATCTTGTGTAGCATCTCCAAAATTTGCAGATTTTTACAATAAGTGATGAGTAGTTATGAAGTTTTCTTGTGCTTGCAGGATGATGAGAAGTTTATGGGAGACACGAGTGAGTCCAAATGTTGTGTTCTCTATGCAGCACCAAAGAAATGATGTATCATCTCTGGTTGTTGGTGGAATAGATGGCATTTTGCGTGTTATGAATCAGGACACAGGAGAAGTTGTTTCGAGATGCATAATAGATGGGACTTCGAGTTCCTCACTACAGACACATGGAATTGTTCAGAGAAAGAGAGGGAGGAGGATATCCGAAGATACTCAACTTGACCAGATTCCCAAAAGTGCAAGACCTCCGATAACTTGTTTGGCTGTTGGTATGAAGAAGGTTGTGACAACCCACAATGGCAAGAATATTAGGCTATGGAGATTTAGCTTCTGAACTCCAAAAGGGTACTTAAGTACACATTGTATTCTTAGTAGAAATGTTGAGTTGATTAGATAGTTTTCTATTCTCTCTTTTTTTTTTTTTTTTTTTTTTTTTTCAAGAAACTGACCAAAGCAGCCTTCTTACTAGAAGAAAATTTCTATGCCAAGAGTCTCTCCTATTTTTTTAAGAGAGTTTTCAGAAGAGGTGGGTATGTGGATTCTTGAGTTGATCTTATGTGCCCTATTTATAAACTGTTAACAGATTGAGAAACTAGGAAGAATTCATAGTCCACTGCACAATGAGTAATAAGTTTCACTAAAACAAATTCTTATTGCATAATTTGTCTTTTTTGAATTTTCTAATTTTTGAGAAACACCAACTCGTGGATTTCTTTCAATGAGGCATCTCTAGAAATTATTCAATATACTTTGGTTGGACCCATTGTCTTTTTCCCTTTTACAGGTAGATACAATGCAGTGCAATAGCAAATGCTAATAGATTTTCTCAACCTTTTTATTTAAAAATAAAATAAAATTACAATTTGGGTCTGATGCCAAAGGCACTATTTTTTCTTCCTATGAAGGTTCTTGTGCACCATTAATGAAGTAATTAATGTGGGTGTGGAGTAAGTTTAACAGCTCTGCTAGTCATCCGTCCCCACTGTGTCAACTCACTCTTACAGATGAACTTAGCAAATGTAAAATTAAGTTCGAACATTAATATAAAATATATCTGAAGTTATCTTATTTTTCTCTAGAGATCTCAAGTTTGCAAACCACTTTTATATAAAATAAATAAATAAATAAATAAATGCATCCGTTTATAGCTCTACTTGGTCATATATTCATCATCTAAATATAAAAGAAAAAGGGAGAAGGGTGTGATCATTCGATGGTTTTTTTTGGGACTCCGTATTTCCTTTTTTTTTTTTAATTCAGATCCCTTTTTTTTTGTTCAAATTCTCTCTTTTTGTTTTGAACCTTTTTTTATTCGAATCCTACCCTTTTTTATTTTTTTATTCAATTTTGTTTTTTGCTTGGATTCCCTTTTTTTTAAGATATAAGTTTTTAACCCTTTTTTTAGCTCTGTTGACCACAATTTGTTTATTTTTTTTAATTCATGTCTTTTCTTTATTTTATTGGATCTTTTTTTTTTTACTCGATTTTTTTTTTAACTTAAGTTCTTCATTTTTTATATAGTTCTTTCCATTTTTGTTTTCTCCCCCACTTTTCCATGAGTTGTCCGTTTATTTTTAGACGACGGTTTTTTTTAGTTCAAGTTGTTCCTCTTTCTTACACCTTTTTTTCATTGAGTCCCTTCTTTTATTTTTTTTACCCAGTTTTTTCCTTTATTCCTTCATTTTTGGAACATAAGTTTTTTTTCTATTTTTTGACCTCACTTATTTATTCAAGTTTTTACTCTTTTATTTTACCTTGTCTTTCTCTCTCTCATGAGTCCTTCGTGTCTTTTTTTCTTTTAATATAGATTTTTTTTCCTTTTATTTTTTGGCTTCCGACCCTTTTTTCTTTTTATTTTTTACTCAGTTTTTTCGTCTTTCATTTTTTTGAGACAAGTTTTTCCTCTTTCTCTGGGCCCACTTGTCCATTCAAATCTTTGCTCTTTTTTGATCTAGTTTTTTTTTCACTTGAGTCTTTCATCTTTTTTGAATAGGATTTTTCTCCTTTTATTTTTTTGACCCTATGGATGATCATCTCTTTATTTTTATATCACAGTTTTTTCCATCCATATCCTTACTTTTTTATTTGACCCTTTTTTCCTCTTAAATTTTTCATTTTTTTTAAATAGATTTTTTCCTTTTTGTTTTTTAGCCCAACGGATCATCGTTACTTTATTTCTATTACCTTTTTATTCCACTTATTACTCTTTTTTTACCTCAATTATTGGTCTTTTTTAAAATTTCAGTGATTAGTCTCTTTTTTTGTCTATCACTAATATACGTTATATTTTTTATTAATTTAGACAATAATTTAGTTTAGATATTGAGTTAATTATATATTTAACTAGTGTTTGTATAATGAAAGAAAAAAAATCCACACCTTATGGGTACCCCGCACTAACTCTGAGTATAAAAGAAAAAGTCTAATGAATGTGGTCGTTCTTTTACATTACCAACATGTAATCTCTGTTTAAAGAAACAAATATATATATATATATATATCTGAATCTGTACACATCCCTATTTAGTACTTAATTCACCATTTCCATGTATTTTTAAACCTTGGATATCCCTTTGAGACTCCGAATCTGAACACGTTTAAGTAATATAAATTTCAAAAATAAGATTGATCTGAACCATTTTGGTTTTAAAATTATTGAAATATTCTATCATAATCAAAATTTTAATGTTTTGGATTGTAATTACAAATATAACAAATTATAATTATTTTTAGCTTGCGCGGTGTACACATCACCTGTCGGTTACTTTGGTGGGTATTCACCTTATTAGTCCACATTTCATTGGCTTTTTTTTTGTGGGTCTGTCTTTTCCAGAAAAATTAAAAAAAGGGGAAAAAGATGATACCATGCAATCTAGTCCATCCAATATTTTTTGTTTATTTTTCTATTTATTTTGAGTGCAAAACAATGCCAAATATATAGAAATTAATGTATATTTATATTCCAAATTTTGCTTATAACTCCCACTCATGGTAACACTTGGGGATGAATTTTTGTTTGTTTGTTTGTTTTTTTTCTTTTTCTTTATTGTGTTGGAGTTGTAAGTTCACCATAGATTATTAGTGTGCTTTTGTCTTCAACTCCAAGTGTGAGTTTCATTAAATTTAAAAGATGTATAAGATTATCGATATAATTATTCAAATCAAATTAGTTGAATTGTTGAATATCGGTGATCGAGTAAAAAAATTTTAAAATTCAAAATTTAATAATTATAATACGAAGGTTTCTGGATTGTACTAGAGTTTTGCTCAATACAGGTGATTTGTAGAGAGTGTGTGTGTATTTGAAGGATCGTAAATTGAAATTCTTATTGTAATTGAAAAATAACACAAGTAAATCAATTAAGCATTTGCTAATAGCAGGAAACGAACCGGAACTTTCCTTGTCAGACTCACCCACGCAAGAGAGAGAGAGAGAGAGACTTGTGCAGGGGCAAAAGTCTTTTCTTTAGCAACGACTCTATAGAGAGAGAGAGAGAGAGAGACTTGGGCAGTGGGAAAAGTGAGAGAGAGAGAGAGGGAGACGTGGGCAGAGGAGGGGGGGAATCTTTTCTTTAGCAAAGACTAGAATTCTGAGCTTTAGTCTCCTAGGAAGACAATGCAACTCACTGCAGAAGTCAAATCTTTGGTTGCATGATCAAATCTTTACCACAAATGGTAAGTAATAATTACATTAAATCTTTCTTCTAAATTAAAAATTATGGATAAATCTTGAATTCACAGGATACCCAACTTACTCGAATCATCTTCTTTCTTTTCAGAATTTTCTATTTGGGCATATTTGAATATTGGGGAAGGTTCATGGTGGTGCATGTCCCATACGTAAACATTTGATCACGCAACCACAATGTTCTTAGAGATATTAAAAAAAAAGTGTTCATTTTATTTAATTTTTCCTTTTGCCTACTTAAAAAACTTCATTGGATTAAAGTATGGAGAAATTGCTAATCTACATAGTGGCCCATGAAACTTCAAAGAAGCATCATATTTTTGAAGTCTCTCTTTTTTCCAGATGCTTTGCCTGACAAAAAGAGGGGGGGAACCCCACAGGTATTCCTGAATATGCATGTGTTCCCATTTACCTAATTTAAAATGCTTGACCCTTCATTTGGTACAAAATATGTGACTAAATTTAATATAATCTTAAACAGATCAAATGAAGATAATCCTTATTTATATATATATATATATATATATATATATATATGAAAGAGACTCGAATTTGAAATTTCTAAATGAAAAAAGATAGTATTAGTTAAGTTATAATTCATTGAATAAATTGAGAACATATTTGGAAGAATTCTTAATATGTTTGAACCGAACAAAATATATTGAGTAATTAAAAGTTTAACAACACGTGCCAGAGTCTGACGTAAAATATAATTTACTTATCTAACATTACTCCAAAATTTACATCAAAATCGCTTTTTATGAAGCAAAATTTTTCATTTCCATGTAAAAATTAGTGAATACAATCTATTAATTATTGTGATTCTAATAGATTTATCAATGCCCACTTAAACAATACTAGTTTTCAATATTGTAATTGTAAAATTAAGGGGGAAAAAATGTCTAATTTCAGTGAACGCTTTTAATTTACCCAAAGACCCTTGAATTTCATTTTGGGTATGTTTATTTCAAACCTAATCTTTGACTGGTAGGGCATGCATTCCATTATTATTATTATGAGAATATTAAAATCTCAAAGTATAAGATTGATAAATGATTCGAAACAAAGCATTAATTACAACATTATGTACCAAAGATTCAATAAAATACAGCAAGGAAAGATATGAATTGACAAATAGATACAGCTATCTAGATGAATCGAATATCCCAAAAGTATATCCTTTATAATACGACAGAGAGAGAGAGATGCGGGTGGTGCCAGATTTTCTTTTTGTGGTCTCATTGGCTTGGAATCTGAAGTGGGATCTCTCCTTATCAACTCCAATACCAAAGCATCCAATGATGCTTTCTCCTTTCACTTTTCATATTCACAAGCATCAACTATCCTCGTGCTAGTATTGTCATTTTCCTTCCACCTTCATTCTCATCCCCACCACTAGGATCAAAAAGGTTTTAGGGCTAGCCCAAACATGGTCCCCATTTGGGTTGGTCCCCTGCCTCCATTCACATATTACCTTTTTTTTTTTTTTACATAGAAAGATTTGAAATTCAAATCATTAAGGTGTTACCGTGCTAGTTGAGTCATGACTTATGGCCAGTAGTACATTTTTTACACTTCTGTGGTAACCTTTGTGCCAGGTCCCCGTTTGGTTACCATGAATTCAAGATACGGGAATAGGATTATCATTTCATTCCTGTTCCTACTTGTATCAAGAATTAGAAATGAATCCCACATTAGATTGCTTGGTCTCTAATGGACCCGTCTATGCGTTGAAACGTCGAGGAACACGGGGTGTCGGCACAACGACATCACGACCGGATGTGATCAACTGTTTGCGATCCGGAATTGTTTGATCAAATAGTCTATTCTCAGGATTTTCCGCATAGCAGACGTAGTAACAGCTCACACAAGCATGAGGCAATGCCATGGCAATGCGGGTCTGGAACATCAAGATCGGTGGTTAATATTTAACTTAAAACACACAGAACCATAAGCCTAGATTTATATTCTAGTAATAAAAAATGAGAAAGTGGGTGTTAGGTTTATCGGGAGTTACCATGAGATATCCAATGAAAAAGGCAAGAAGTGAGATTGTGGCAGTGAAGCTTTGGTGCACAGTGTAAGTCCAAGCAGCAACAACAATTACACAAATGGAACCACTGCAGACCCCAGTGAGGAAGCAAATTGAGCTAGTGATGTCTGAGTCTACAATTGATTCCATTTCTTGCCTCTCAAATAGAGCCCAAGTGTCTTGTGATGCCTTCACAAATCCTTTCCCATATGCAGCTATCTGTAAAACAATCATTATAATTTTTCGATCGAATTCTGTTTGGTGATAATAGAAAATAATGATTGTGCAAAATATTAGTTCTTGGTACCTGAACAAACGCCCAACCGTTGCCATATCTGAAAATGGATTCCATGACTCTAAGACAACAATGTGCACAAGAGAACATGAATTCATCTTCTCCTTCAAGCAAATTCAATCCCCGAGCAATAATCCGTAGAAATTCGATTGTAGGCACAAATACAGACCCTAAACAAGCACTCCCCAAATTCAGAGACAAAGCTCTCTGGAAGCAAAAATGAGTATTTGACTGCATTCCCCTGAGGTAGTACAGAGCAATCACTCTGCTCACGGTCAAATTAGCAACATTCTTCATGACTTCAGTGGTCCAAGCCAAGTTCAAACCCAACAAGATTATGATCAATGGAGGCACATAGAAATTCAGTGCACCCATCACAGCTAAAATCCAAATTGACATCCACAAGAACCCAGCACCAAGCATCCAATAAATGGGTCGACTCAAACCGGGAAATTTGGAGACTGGTTCAAGAGATTTGATCATGATTTTAGTACAGAACACTATTCTTTGACTAACCCAACAAGCATACAAGCCATTTCCTATGGAAAATCCCATGAACAACACACCGAGAACGTCGGTGGACGGCTTTTGGAAGCAAATTAGGAGAATACCGGCAGACAGTGACATTAAAAAGCAACTCCATAGTATGAATTGAACCATGAATTTCGGGAATTCTCTCACTGCTTTTTGCCAAGCAAGTGCTAGTGTGATGCTAAGAAATGATGCAGCTTCAACTTGTGGTAGGAGAAATTCAAGTAATCTTTTTTCTTTTCTTTGAACATCATCTTCTCTTAGTAGTCCTTGGATTCCTTTAAACAAGAGAAAACAAACTAGCCCAATTGCAATTACCATGTGAAGAAGGAACAGGAATAGAGATATTCTGTTTGTATATGCTCCTGAATTTAGTGTTGCTAGTGATGGCTGCACCAGAAAAAAAAGACACCCAAATAGGAAAAAATTAGAAAAATTAGAGGAAATCATAAAACCCACGAGGAAAAAAAAAGGGACTTACTTGTGATGGGGTAGGTGTGGCTCTAGGTTGAGATTGTTGAGAAGGAGAGGGAGTTGGGAACCTGGGAACACTTCCATTTACAACAATCCTTAAAGGGTTAGAAGGGTTTAATCTTTGTAACATTGAAGCATGATTATCATTTGGTGGGTTTGCCCCAATCACTTGTTCCTGAAAACCCATTTGTCCTTTTTCCAAATCCTTCACTCCCTCTTCTATATCTTCTTTCTTGCCTTCTTCTTGTTTTCTCTCCACTTGCTCATCATTTTCTCTCTCCACAACCTGAAAATTCACAAAACATCGAACAAAACCATATAAATATATATTAAAAAAAAAGTGCGAAAAGGAAAATTGGAAAGTTAAGTAATTGTTTTTTGGCTTACTGGGTCTTCTGCTGCAACCATGTCGGCGGATATGGGAGAAAGTGAGCCTCTTGTGGTGGTGGTGGTGGTCTCTTGTGGTGGTGGTGGTGGTGGTGGTGGAAAAAGAAAAATGGGAGGTCGGGAACAGATTTGTTGGTTTATTTTGTTGGGACGTTGATGTGCTGTGGTGCTTATTATTGGTCTACTTTTCTATCCGAAGGTGAAAGTTGTAAACTCACACCTTTAATCCTACCTCACGCTCCCTCGTACCAACATGAGACCACATTTGTTGACCCTTATGTTCACTCTCTTCGTTGGCGCGTTTGCTTCACCCCAACACCTGCTCTCATCTCATCTCAACCTAGCTAGTTAGTTGTCCATTTTGTAGGAATTCCTTTTGGTAGGAAAAAAAAAATGGTTATTAGGAATTAGTAAGAAAAAAAAAATTAGTTAAACTATATTTTGAAAAGTAATTAAAATGGTTATATATGAAGAATGAGTTGTAAAAAAGTATATATCGGTGAAAAAATAGAATTTTAATCTCGAAATATATTTCATAACAAAACTTAACTTTGGTAAATGAAAAAATAATTTCTTCTGCAAAATATTTATTAAATGAGAAAAAATTAATTGAAAAATAAATGATCTTTTGGATTATAAAATGGAAAAAATTATATTTTGTTTTGCAAATATTTGTTTTATTATATTTCGATATTATTTCACTTATTTTTAATAAATTATTGATATCTAATAATTACGTTAAATCTGATTAAATCTTTTTAAATTAGATTTAACTCTTAAGCGATAAAATTCTTTTCATATCTACTTTTATGCATAAAATTTGAATTCAAAATATTATTTAAAAAATATTATTGAATCAGGAGGTTGATCATTTTTTTTATTTATGTTATATTTCATAATTTTTTTATTTTTTATTGATAAAGAAACATATTTTTATTGTAAGAAAAGCTTTTAAAATTTTAAGTTTTTATTAAAAAATAAATGCTCAAAATAAACAATACGTGGCATAAAACGATATCTTCGTCTCACACTCGCAGCTACCTAGTCCGTTGTTTTCTCTCTTACGTGGAGCTATCCGACTGTGGCGGTTAAGCTGCGGGTAAAAGGTCGATGTCGAGCGTGTGGTTTTGGCATCACTATTCCGTGTGTCTGCGCTGCACAATGAGACATGCTCTCTACGTATCAAACATTGACTACGTGGAACACGTGGGTGATGTGATGATGAATTTAACGGCTTAGATTCAATTCAACTTTGGTGGGCGTCACATCAGTGACTTTACTATATATAAAGGAAGAATGTGCAGTCCACGTCATCACCTTATCATGTAGTTTCATGGCTGTTCGTGTAAGGCACTACAAAGATCAAGAAGAGGTATTTTTTTAATTACATAAAAATAAAAATATAAAAACAAAAACATTCAAAAAAAATTCAAATATTAAATAAAAACACTTAAATAAAAACTTTTTATCATTCGAATAAACACAAAAATCAAGAGTTTAAGATTAATAATTTTTTTAGAAATTAATTAGGAAAGATTAAAATCTTCAAATCAATTCCTTAAATTACACAAATATATTTATCAATACAGTGACTAAGATATTGAAAATTTAAAATTTTTTTGACACTAATTCTTTTTATTTTTAAAATATTTTAAAATACTATATCGATTAATATTTATATAAAAATAATTCTATTTTTTATATTTACATATTTTTTAATATTTAATTAATTATTTATTTATTTAATTATAATTTTTATGTTTTGTATTATTTATCTTATTTTTACAAAATATCATTTTCTCTTGTCTATTTTCACTTTTTTATTTTTGTTTTCTGTGCAGCCTAGTTGAAAACCACTACGAATGGACAGGCAATTGCTTTCTTGAGTGCTTCTCATTTTTTTTTTTTAATCAAAATCTTACCATAGAAAATCATATGTCCTATTTTCTTATATTCAAAATCTATAATTATTAATTAGAGAAATTAATTTAAGATATTACATATTTTATATTTAATTCAACTTATTCTTTAAATACTATAAAATTGTTTACAAATTAATTTAAGATATTATATATTTTATATTTAAAGTTTATAAAAATATTTTTATTACTGACAATATAACCAAAAAGAGGGAGAGGGTAAATTTCCATCCAATTTAAACAATAACAAAAAATGACAATATCAAAATTTCTTTAATTAATACTTTTAAGTTTTTTAGATTATAATTATTTTAGAAGAAGATTTTGTAAAATATATAATTTTTGGGATGGAAAAAAACAAATATATAATATTAATTATCGCTTGTTTTAGGATATAGTGGATATATAGGTGTTCTAGAAGACAGGAAGCAAATAATGGGGGCGACCCGTCCCATGGGATTAGCAGTGACTTGTCATAGAAGTCACGTGATATCTATGCGATCCCACGTAGGACAGACAAATGAGTTAAAAGATGTTGGTCCCACTTTTTGTACCGTTAAAAATACTGTTGTGACGTGGCACAATCCCTTCCATGGTACCTACAGCCTTCTGGACCGCTGCCTTATCTTTTAACAATTAAACAAAAGCGAAAAAAAAAAAGAAAAAAAAAGTGAAAACGAAAAAATTCTACCGAATTGTTTATGAGTTAAATCAATAAGACATTCTACGACAATATATATATATATATTATCTGATCACGTTATATTTAAATTTATATTTTGATTAATTTAATTTAAATTATTATTAAAATTTTTTTTAATATAATTCTTTTTATTTTAAAATTTTAATTAATAAATTTAATATTATTTTTCTTTAGTCTCTGGCTTGATTACACCTGATATCTAAGATTTCATCTCGATTAATCCGAATCGATATGCTATCGGGGCCTTAATAAAGAAAGATCTCTCAATATCGATTTTATGTTTTTATAACGATTCAAATTCTTAATCATAATTAAATAATTAAAATTCTCTCAACTATGATACCGAACATCCGTGTCAATTTTTCCATCATTAGGCATCTCCATCAATTCTATCCGATGACCTTGGTTTCTCCATCCACGACCTGTCCTACAGGACCACAGCTACCCCAGCTTAAAGTTGAATCTAAAAGGACAAATGTTAGGATCAATTCCGCTCTTATACCAAGTTGATACAGACAAGGGCAATGAAATCACAGTCGACAGGAAAAATTAATTGAAATTCAAAATTAATTGAAGTAAGAACAAAGATTCAACTTTTGAAAACCTAGTTTATGGGATTGACTAGCGTTCTCATTTTGCTAAGATGTTATCGTGACACCATTACACTTTTGTCAAACGATAATTGCACAATTGTTGAAGCTCCGCACCGATGTTTCATTGGTCTAGTGAAAATGACACTAACATCCCATATCAAAAATTAAAGTTTGAGTTTTGATAATGACAAAGACGACGATAAGAACACTCCCTCCCTCCTGTAGTGGACCCAACAACAGCTCAATCAAGATTAATCGGACCGAAGATTCGGATACTCAACGATGAACCAAATTCAGGACATCAAAAAAAAAAAAATTGTTGGAGCTCCACGTTCAAGCCAGAAGAGATTTTGGCCAAGTTTTGCACCCGCATACCCAGGTCAGTTACCAGAGATCAGCATTACCGTCTGTTGAGGCAACAAGGCTAACCGATCCAACCTAGTTAGATAACCTGAGACTTCCAATGTTTAAACGTATAACTACGTAAGCCGTTACTGCTAATGAAAATAATATCAATTGCTTTCAAATGCATCTAAGGCATCTGATATAAATTCTACATGGAAGAAACACATATATGCCAACAAGATCACAAAATAAAAAAGAGAAAAATTTGACAAGAAAACCGACTCCTCCAACCACCACCGAATTGTATAAACCAAAAGGGGGGAATGGAGAAATAAAAAGACTATTGGGGGTCTTCACAAAACTTGAGCGATGGGAATCTCCCTGGTGTTTCTGCTCCATCTTACATTTTTGTGTTCATTCTAATTTGTGCGGGCATTATTCCTTAGCTTCAGTGGAAGATTCTGGCGGTGGTTTGATGATTTTGAGTTGGCCGCCTTCCTTCTTAGCAACTGTTGCTGCTTTCACCTCATTGAAGTGGTTAATGAACTTACTTAACTCCTGTTTGCATAATATTAAGCCACATAACTACTATGAATACAGCAACTTACAATATTAAGAAGTATAAAAAAGGGTTAAATTAATCACTATGGGAAACAGTTGGAGCCCTGGGGCTTAGCCATTTTCAAGACATCAATTAACCTGAATCTGGCATTGGAAATATTCAAACACATCACAATCTTAACAATTAGACATTTTGACTCTATTTGGTGCTATGAACAGACAATGTATTTATGGATAAGAAAGCAAGCTCTTAAGCCGTTAACATGGTAATAGAAGTTTGAATGGACACCAAACTAATCCAGGCAAACTTGCAGTAAACATTGTTCAATTACTGAATTTTCAAAAATCACAGCTCAACTACTGTTCCTGAAGCTTCACATATAGCATTCTAGATCCTATACTGTTTATATAATTTGATATACGGGGAGGATAACAAGGTTCATAAACTCGTGTATACAGATATTAGACGATAAAGACATTGACAAGCTGCAATGCATTTAGCCACAAAACTATAACATAACATTAATATAATATTCATTTAAAAAAAAATGCAGATGTATATTCAAGGATTTGGCAAAGTGCCCATCGAAAATTATGCAGCAATGGAGTTGCTTCCATTCCCAGTATAGAGAAACCTAAACAGAGTATTCAATATAGGCCAAAATAGATTAATTCCATCATATGTGCATTGGAGGCTACAAAATAGCCAAAGTAAGCCAAACTAAACTTTAGAATACCATGTTTACATTAAAATTTCTCATCTCCACGTACAGCTCATCTATTCTCAAACGTTTGCTAGCCAGAAACTGAGTTCAAAGGATGTGAGTAAGATTTGGATCATCAGGAGATTTTAGTTTTTTTTTTTATTTTAGATTTGGAGCTTTTTTTTTCTAATTTTTTTTAGTTTTATCTTCTCTATTTTTGGTTTTAAACTCTAATTTTATGTTATTTTATTTTATTTTCCCTATCCTCTCTCTTATATTAATCTCTCAAATGGCTGACTCTAAAATTTGGGATTAAGGCCAGTTTGTTGTTGTTGTAGGAGATTTTACAGTTGAAGCTTACACTCAAAAGCCAAAATCAGATTCTTTTACATGTAAGCAAGATAGTCCAGGCATAAGCCAGAGGGAGAGTTTTCCCATAAGGCCTTAACAAGCTAAGATTGGAGTTGGTCAAGTTTGGCTCCTTCACTAATCAATCTTCGAATTCCAGGATGAGGTCAGCTAATTAACACATGGAGAGGCTTTAGACTACGTCTATTAAGCGAGATCCATACTGCTACTTTCTGGCTTCATTCACTAGCAACCCTGCAAATCCAATTAGCATCTTTGACACAATATAGAACAAGTGGGTTGATGGAAAAAGAAAGGGGAGGAAGGGCACACCACAAAATCAATTGCTGTTTAGAAGATCTTTAATGAGGGAGGGAGGATTTCCACTTCGTTCTCCTCTGAATCCCCAACTTACCCATTAAAAATCTAGGGGTTTGGTAGTGAAACATTTGGTGTTTATCTATAACAACCTTAACTTAGATCTCTATGTGACATGATTGAGGTTACATCTGCAATCATCATAGTAAAAATCACCCGTCTTTACCTCCACCACTTAAACATGAGTTACTTTCTTTCATCCAAAGATGTCTCCATTCCCTCCAAACCTCCAGACACCAAAGAATCCAAAAATCTAATCCGACAAAACTCTTCTCAACAAGGACAAATTGGTTCACTGCACGAACTTCTCTCCTTGAATTAGAACATTTTTTTTTAAAAAATAATAATAATAATCATAAATATTGGACTTCTAAAACATATGGGCGTAGCACCAAAAACTTGCTTAAATTACTTCAACTCCATTGTTCTTCCACATATATTCAACCCCAAAGCCAAACCACATAATTAAATATGAACAATAAGGTAAAGAAAATTAAACTACTCTATCTAAATCAAGTAACAAACAGTGAAGAAAGTTGAAAGAATAGTATAGCAAAGCAAAGAATCGTACACGATCATCGTCCATCTCCTTTGTCAACTTTGAAGGCTTCATGAATCTCTTTCCTGCGACGAAAGCAAAACCCCGCAAAAAGATTAATTTTGACAAGCCCAGTGAGGAAGAAAAATTTCGAGAGAGAGAGAGAGAGAGAGACAAAGAGAGTACCTTTTCGAGTTTTTGGAGTTTTGCCATGACGATTTGGAGGAACAGATTTCTTCTTCTGTTGGCCTTTGAATTGATTCGCCTTCTGCGTCATCTCTCTCCCTCTCCCTCTCCCTCTATGAATTAGGGTTTCTGCAGAATCGAGTGTTTTTGGGGGCGATAGAAGATGATAAGGCACTTGAATTCGGCTCCAGAAGCTTATACGAGGCCCAACTAATTCTTTGGGCCAAACCAGCCCAACATATGATACATGTCCAAGAATCAGTTATTTCCGACATATATATATTTTTTTTGTACTACACCAATTTTATCCGAAACCATACACCGATTAATCCGGTTCAGAGTTTACAGTAACCCATTTAAGAGGCTACCCTCCCAATGTAGTCTGCCCAAGTCATGAGTTGAACCGTGACCTTGGTTAAGAGATCTAACACCACATCCTACTAGACCAACTATCCGTTGGTGTATCATTTTTCGAATATTATTTAAAAAGATATTCAAACTAATTTGACTTAAATTACTGTCAAACTCTCTTTAAAGGAGAGCTATCTCAAGATAATTTTTTCTTGTTTCTAAAATTCAAATCTAAGTCTTAATTAAGAATCTAACATACTTTTCATTAAGGCAATCATCGAATAGTAACGTGTGTTTATATGTAACTTAATTCAAAACCTAACTTCTTAAATAAATTAATATTGTTGAATTCCACATCAATTAAGTCAAGATTCGTCTTATACCTAACACCACAAGTATCCGTGACCTTAGTTAAGAGAGCTAACACCACATCCCATTAGACCAACTATCCGTTGGTGTATCGTTTTTTGAATATTATTTAGAATGATATTCAAATTAATTTGACTTAAATTACAGTCAAACTCTGTTTAAATGAAAGATTTCTCAATATAATTTTTTTTATTCCTAAAATTTAAATCTAAGTCTTAGTTAAGGATCTAACGTAATTTTCATTAGGGCAATTATCCAATAGTAACGTGTGTTTATACGTAACTTAATTCAAAACCTAACTTCTTAAATAAATTAATATTGTTGAATTTCACATCAATTAAGTCAAGTTTCATCTTATACCAAAATTTTAAATTTTATCGGATAACTTTTAAACCAAGAGTTTAATAACAAAACACGTGAATCTAATAGTAAAATATTAAATTTTCTTTAACTTAATCTCAAATTTGAATTTCACAAAGAAAAAAAATAGGATTTAAAAGAGACAGCTTCTAAATTATTCATCATAATTATTCGAATCAAATTTTCAAATACCAGTGGTCAAATATCGCTCGGGGAGAAGCTAGCTCGATTCCAAATTTTTTCTGTCGATTTTAAAGCTGGATGTATCTAGTCATATGCATATTATCCGACATATGCTTAGAGTTGGTCATATATGATGGGAGATATTGTTAAATCCAACACCAACAAATTTACAATTCTTCCATAGCTTATTATACCAACATAATATAAAAACAATTGACAAGAATTAAGTTGTCTCCTACTAATAAATTTAAAAAAAAAAATTATATGCCACATTGTTCCAACATAATATTTCTTGTACAAAATTTGATGAAGTCATTTTTTCTTGCTAAGTAAATTTTTATTGTTAATAATTTTAAATATCTGAAGGGCGGACTTGACGTAATGACGGAGTCACTCCATTGTGTCATGGAGGTCCGAAGTTCGAATCAGCTTGCTTACAAAAAAAGCAAGAGGAAAACTGCTTAGGTATTACCTTCCCCATAATTCACAATGTGAGAGTTTCGATACTGAATACGCCTTTTAATAATTTTAAATACCTGCACTTTTAAGACAGATATGCAAATAAGGATGTAGGAAAGTTAATATCAAGAACTGTTAACTGCTACGTTACAACAAATCCTCCTCCCCCTCTTGCTATGAACCCACAGTTGTGGATGTGATCGATCCACCTTCTTCTATGATGCTGAGCTCTTCAAGTTTAGTGAGTAGCATTGCGTTTGGACGGAAGGTTTTGATGGAAGGAAGAAAAATTGAGGGTTTTTAAATAATTCATTTATATTTGATAAAATAATTAATTAGAATAGAGAGAAAGTGAGGATTTCTGAAATCCTTTAGATCTAATTTTTTAATTCTACTAAATCGGTGGATGGAGAAATTCTCTTTTAAAATTATAAATACTAAATTTACTTGTACACCTTTATTTTAAAACTCTAATAAAAATAAATAGGATAAAACAATAAATTTATATATTTTTTATTTTTTTATCACCCCCCCCTTCAAATTTTTTTTTTTTAAAAATTTTTTTTTTTTTTTTCCCCCTCTTCCCCCCCTTTTCTATTTTTTCCCTTTCTTTTTTCCCTTTTTTTTTCCATTTTTTTTGAGAAAAAAAATTAAAAGTGTGAAATCATTTAATTAAATTTAAATTTTAAAATTTTAAAAAAAATATACAAAGAGGGCTCTCCTTAATTTAGATTTTATAACACTCAAACCGAATTAATCAAAATATGATTTCAAATAACATTCGATGAAATAAAAAGATGATGACATGCTCTTCTTCCGTGGCTTATTACGATGTCGATCCTTTTGCAACACTCAACATTGAGGTCAACTCATCCAATGGAGTAATGTATTGCTGCAGATCATGCTCTCAAAAGAAGCGATTTCAACAAAGTTAACTATTGTTCAATTTTTCGTGGTTTAATGTAATTATTTCTAATATTAGGATTCGAGAGACTAGCAAAAAGAATAATAAAGATATAAACAATAAAACTATTTTTTTTCCATGAGTTTAAGATTTTGGCATGATTCTTTGTTTCATAAAAATTAAGATAGTAGTCAAGTAAGAATTTTTAATTTTAAATCTCACTAAAGCTTTTTCACTGCAAACTTATATATATATATATATATATTCTCATTTATGTGAGTTGTCACTTATGTTCCTAGTTTATTTATTTTTTAATATTTGACCAATCATTATTTAGATTATTTGATTAATTTAGAATTTAGTATCTGATTACTATAACGAGGCGTTTATATGTTCCGAGCTAATAAATATATTCACTAATATAACAATTATATTCATTTATATATGAGTTGTCACTTGCGTGTGAGAAGTGTTGGGATATAAAAGCTAAACACTTCACACTACATGAGATTTTTAGAAGGTAGGGTTAAATGGGATATACCCTTATTTTTCTAACTTTGCTATTATATTATTCCTTCTGGTTTACTTCAAATGGCTTTTAGGGCACGTTTGCATGGAAAAATTTAAAAAGAAAAGAAAGAATTAAAAGAGAAAGTTATAACTTTTTTTTTTTCATTTGGAAGTTTAGATACGATAGAAAACTAGAGATTTGGATGGATTTGATATCCCTCTAAATTTAAAATTTTTTTTCTCCAAAAAATGAAAAGAAACGGAGAGAAAAAATATTAGATTTAAATATTTTTTATATTCCAAAAATATTATTTAAAAGTTAAAAACAGAACTTTTTATTCCCAATAAATTTTATTTTTTTTTCTTTTATAAAAACACCCAAACTAGATAGAAAGAAAGTTATAACTTTTTTTTTCTGTTCTCTCCTAATTAATTTTTTCTTTTCTTTTTAAAACTACCAAACTTATTGTTAAGATTATTACATAAAAATTAAGAAAACAATTGAATAACTATAATTTTAGAAAAAGTAATATTAATTGATTAACTTATTTTTTGAAAAGTTAATTTTATCACATGCTCAAATCGAGCATTTAGAGAGATAATTAAAAAAAAAGAAAAAATATCCATACTTCCCTAATTTTCTAAAATGACACTTCAAGCGGAAAAAAAAAAAATCATTAAAGTGACACTTGAAATGAATCGAACGAGTTATAAAAAAAAAAAATTTATTTAATAAAAAAAATTTTTTCTTTTTTTTTTTTTCCTCCTCTCCTCCTATTATTTTATTTTTTTTTTTCTCCCCCCCCAAACAAAATAAAACATTCCCAAATTTTTTTTTTTTCCTTTCTCCCCTCCTCTCTTTCCTTTTTTCTCCTTTTTTTTTTTTTATAAAAAAAAACACCCCTCTTTTTTTTTTAATATTTTAAGGGGGGGGGGTTTGGAGCGATCTTTGTATTTTTCCTTGCAATATTTATTTTAGAGTTTGAGCTATATAATTTTTTATACTTGTGAATTGATAAAAGAGAACTGCGACCTTGATGAGTGAAGGGTTCTGATTGTTTTTTGATATAAGAAAATATAATAATCAGACGAAATCAAATAAGAGAAGAGAGAATAAAAATGAAAATATTTCACTGCTTGAACCGTTCCCGAAAGACAAATAGAGCATGATTAACGTTAGAGTTGTAAGGAGTTAAGTCTAATTGCATTCATTTATTAAAAGACCAATCTTGTTGATTTTAACTTTAATATTTACTTAGAAAAACGTACAAAGTAGTTTAGTTTAATAAATTATTCATAAACAATTGGATTCATCTGCAGCCATATCAACCACCAATCTCAGGAAGTTCCCTTGTAAGTCCGGGCAAACCAATGGTCAGACAACTTCAATACTTGATGCTCCCTATGTTAAAAAAGGCATCT